>CM055905.1:4466061-4912994 GCA_029582155.1 Panopea generosa | reverse complement strand
TTGATTGGTTTGACAACATTTACAACGACGCTAACACTAATAATTCTGGTTAGTATTTGATCTTATAAAATTATGATAGTGATGTGTTTTGGCTTGCATTTGTGTTTGAAGTAAGACTGATTCATTCCACAAGATTGTTATAATCGGATAATGTACCTGACAGTTGTAAACAGTTTATTCATATTTCATTAACGTTTATTGTAACGATCGTAAATGGTCGGCAATATTTCTGTGTCAGTTGGGGAGTGACTTGGTATTTTTCGCCATCAGTCGGAATCCGTTGAATGGTGCCACCATCGCTGTGGGTATAAAAGGCCGTAGCAGCCTTGAAAAAGGGTCAGTCTGTGTTTTGCTGTCAAAGAAGACCCAAGTATCACGTGACGAAAATATATTTGAGACTTAAAGACAGTGGGACTTTGGGCCGAAATACATTAGCTGAAAAACCACGCAGTTGTCAGAGTCTTGGGGATAATAGTAAGCTACTGGTATTAGTTGCTCTGGTCGTATTTGTTAATCTCAAGTAAAGGTGGAACCAAGTTTTGTCATAGTCATATCTACAGATGCTCAGCATCATGGGTATATAAAGTAATATCAGACTCAACTGATGCTAAGCGTCATTGAGTGACGTAGTGCATTTTGCTTGACTGTTGCTCAGCGTCATTGATTAACAATTAAGTGCGTTTAAGTATAATTAAACGTTAAACACATTAATTGTACATTGATTATTTGCAACCAACAAATCATTTATCTAATCATTGGAACGGATCATCGACAAAGTAGCCCAAAGAAAAATAATATATATATATATATCATAGTTAATTATTTCACTAGCTGTATTTATCGTAGTAAATTTGTGCAACTACCGCTCGGTGTACGCTACAAATGTAAAAAAAAATGTTTTATAAAAGTAGAAAGTATGAGAATATATTTGAAATCGGCTGTGCTGTTTTTGTAATGTAGTCGTGTATGTTTCATTACTTGTATAATTAATTATATCATATAACTAAAAGTCCTATATTTGGAAAATAAAATCATGTTCAAAAATTAACTTCTTTTGTTACAAATCAAAGAACAGATATAAATGTTTTAAAGTGGTGTTGGTCATGGCAGTACACTATGTTTTAATTTATATTACATCTTTGAAATTGAACTGTTTTATTCACTTATTTATCTATATCTATTCTGACAAAACTTATTTAAAACCTAAAGTTTGGATTTTGCTCATAATGGCATTCTTAAAGATATTTTAGCGGGAATAAATAGTTAATATTGCAAATAAACATATGTAACGTACAACCTGCGAAATTCAAATGACAACCGTACATTACCATGTAATACCCAGCTTTTTTACAAATCTTTTCTTCCCTCGACAACAAGGGACTGGAATGAACTATTAAAAGAAATAAAAAAACACAGAATCAATTACAGTTTTTAAGAATAAACTCAATAGCAACCGACCTATTACTCCAAAACACTATTATGCAGGAAAGAGATTATCATAGATCCAACACACTCGCCTTAGAACATACTGTAGTCCTCTTTATTATCTTCTACACACTAAAAAATTAATCAACAGCCCACTTTGTACATGTGGATTAATAGAAAACACAGATCATTACCTCTTCATTTGTTCTTTGTATACGGAGCAGAGAGCCATTATGTTACAAAAAATACGAGAATTAAACATACAACCAACTGTAAATACACTTTTGTTTGGAGATCCCTTGTTATCCATTGAAATCAATACAAGCTTATTTCTAACAGTACAAGACTATATAATAGCATAAAAAAGATTCAAGTATCGCATAAACCACTTAACAGTTAATATTTTCAAATCCTTTCAAATCTTAATTTTAACAAACATTTATCCGAACTTAGTTTCGATATATTTGTACATAATTGACCATACCATTAAGTCCCTCAATGGCTATTCCTACTCCTGTTGAGACGAACAGAAAAATTTCACCCATCTCTCTCTCTCTCTCTCTCTCTCTCTCTCTCTCTCTCTCTCTCTGATTGTTACAATATGCAAAGTTTCTTGACATATTCTATTAAGAAATTTATATCTCTATATATAATATGTAGGAACATCTACAGATCCTTATACTATCATTCATTGATATATATATATATATATATATATATATATATATAATTGTAATACCGTCACATATTTAATAGATTGATTTTGGGAGACAGATTCACAAAGCTGTAAGCTTTCTTCTGAATCCCTTTCATAATTGTATACACATGTGTTAACTAATATGTGATATTTTCAATGTAATTGTATACTATTTGTGAATAACATATGTTTAAACTAAACATATAATATGTTAAACTACAGTCAGTTTAACAAAAACAGATAAACAACTACTTAAATATGAGATTGATAAAGTTAAAAAATACATAAATAATATATATATTAATCAATAAAACGTTACTTTGACAACGAGAAATAATTTAATCCTGAAGTAATACTATTCATATAATTCAATACCTGTAAGTTCATTGATTTTGTATTAATATCAAATTAACATATTTTATACGGTGTAAATTTTGATTATTCGGAAACATAATCTTAATTCGTCTGTTAAATATTTATTGGTCTAATTTTATTTATCGATATAACGAGTCAAGCTAAAATTGAATGAGTCATAACCGAATTCAATCTACCATACCAGTCACGGAATATATTAACTATCACATAAGTCTTTTACCTGTTCTACTGAAGTAAAAGACTGAATCAATCATACCAGTCACGGAATATATTAAATATCATATAAGTCTTTTACCTGTTCTATCGAGATAAAAGACAGAATCTACCATACCAGTCACGGAATATATTAACTATCACATTAGTATTTTATCCGTTCTAACGGTGTAAAAGACAGAATCTACCATACCAGTCACGGAATATATTAACTATCACATAAGTCTTTTATCCGTTCTACCGAGGTAAAAGGCAGAATCTACCATACCAATCGCGGAATATATTAACTATCACATAAGTCTTTTACCCGTTCTACCGATGTAAAAGGCAGAATCTACCATTACAGTCACGGAATATATCAACTATCACATAAGTATTTTACCTGTTCTACCGAGGTAAAAGACGGAATCTACCATACCAGTCACAGAATATATTAACTATCACATAAGTATTTTACCGTTCTACCGATGTTAAAGGCAGAATCTCCCATACCAGTCACGGAATATATTAACTATCACATAAGTCTTTTACCCGTTCTACCGAGGTAAAAGACTGAATCTACCATACCAGTCACGGAATATATTAACTATCACATAAGTCTTTTACTCGTTCTACCGAGGTGAAAGACTCAATTTACCATATCAGTCACGGAATATATTAACTATCACATAAGTCTTTTACCCGTTCTACCGATGTAAAAGACTGAATCTACCATACCAGTCACGGAATATATTAACTATCACATAAGTATTTTATTGTTCTACCGATGTAAAAGGCAGAATCCCCCATACCAGTAATGGAATATATTAACTATCACATAAGTCTTTTACCCGTTCTACCGAGGTAAAAGGCTGAATCAACCATACCAGTCACGGAATATATTAACGATCACATAAGTTTTTTACCTGTTATACCGAGGTAAAAGGCTGAAGAGCAATTGCCAAAAACTCTGAGTTAAACTAGAAAATGAATTGTAAAGAGATGGAACAGACTTGCTGAACTACAAGTAAAATTGTGATAATTGTTCGACATTAAAAACAACTTGTATCAGTATGTGCCAGTCTCTCAGTGACTCATGAACAAGTATATATAAAAGGACCAATACTGTTTACGTGCGGATCTCAACATTCCGGTTAGCTCGGGTTCTGTCTCAGTCGCATTACTTTTGAGAGATAATAGCTCGAAGGCAAACACAGTAAGTAGTTTCATATATATGTGATAAAAATGTAAAATTTTAGTTTAGTTTGTATAATAAAAGTCATGGGATCTAGAATGGAAAATTCCAAAGACGTGAAGACGAAATTAACCATTTATTTAAAAGTTTGTTCTAATAGCGATCAGAGCCTTGATGAATTGTTAACTGAACTGTCATATCTTTTTTTATAATTTCTGCAACTGCCTAGAAGTAAATGCTGCGGAACGATAATTATACATGATCTATATAATGTCTTACCGTATTTAATTACAAAATCTATAAAACTGTGCTTTGTATTGGAACGTATCCATTTAATTATGTTTATGGGACATCTTGAAATAGATATAAATTTTTGGAACATTCTTTATTAAAAACATAAAGAAGATAAGATAAGAACGTAAAACTAAACATATGATTAAATTCATCTAATCCATTTTTATCATCCAGCAAACATTGATAGAAGCATTATAAATTAAGTGGCTGAAGTTTTTAGGAAATAGTTTATATTTATTATTTATTTAGACTGGGCTGTTTCTATCTATCAAGGATTTGAAACTAGCAACAATATAAATATATTTAAAATTGACCTGTGGGAATACTATGAGGTCTCATCAAACTTTTGAATTTTGTTTTTTTGTTCTGTAAAAAATAATGTCTTGGATTCCACGGTAAAACTGTCATCATATATTTTTTCATAACTGGTAGGTTGACCAGCATGTTTTTCTTAAATGAGTTGCAGTGACACCTTGAGTTTTTTTTTAAACAAAAAGTCATCAAATGCTCATAAATTCATGCTTATATTAAATTGCTACAAAAGTAACTTTTGTTAACACCAGTGATGCTTTATTGCAGTATATGCTATGTCAGCATTTGTTCTTCTCATCTGCAGCATGAAATCACAACCACTATGAACCATTTTGACAATATTCCAAAACCAAATATATTTGACGTTTTTTAAGCGTTGAAATGGGCGTAACAGTGTAGTGACACATTATTTTGGTGTTTATCTGAACCCTGCTCCATCCAACATGTCAAAATATTTCAATTTACAGGACAGTAGTTTTACTTGGATTCACTCTGAGGTCTTCCTTCACCTATACAACTTGACATGTTATCTGCTGTACCTGGCGTTAAACCACATTATCTAGTAGTAAATATAGGAAACATTATCTAGAAGTAAATAAAGGGAATATTAACATATCTAATAGTAAATATAGGGAATATTATCTAGTAGTTAATATAGGGAATATTATCTAGTAGTAAATATAGGGAATATTATCTAGTAGTAAATATAGGTAATATTATCTTGTAGTAAATATTATCTAGTAGTAAATATAGGGAATATTATCTTTTAGTAAAAAAAGGGAATATTATCTAGTAGTAAATATAGGGAATAATATCTAGAAGTAAATATATGGAATATTATCTAGTAGTAAATATAGGGAATATTATCTTGTAGTAAATATAGGGAATATTATCTAGTAGTAAATATTATCTAGTAGTAAATAAAGGGAATATTATCTAGTAGTAAATATAGGGAATATTATCTTGTAGTAAATATAGGGAATATTATCTAGTAGTAAATATAGTAAATATTATCTAGTAGTAAATAAAGGGAATATTATCTAGTAGTTAATATAGGATATATTATCTAGTAGTTAATATAGGGAGTATTATCTTGAAGTAAATATTATCTAGTAGTAAATATAGGGAATATTATCTTGTAGTTAATATAAGGAATATCATCTAGTAATAAATATAGGGAATAATATCTAGTAGTAAAATAGGGAATATTATCTAGTAGTAAATATGGAAATAATATATTGTAGTAAATATAGGGAACACTATCTAGTAGTTAATATAAGGAACATTTTCTAGTAGCAAATATATGGAATAATATCTAGTAGTTAATATAGGGAACATTATTTAGTAGTAAATATAGGGAATGATTCAAGGCAAGAAATAAATTTAAATTCTAGACATGTTTTAAACCGACTATGAAGTTATTCTTTGTAATGTATCTAGCAAACAAATTATGTTTGAAGTAGCTTACTTACGAGTAGGTTCAAATTGACAGCGTGACTACTCTTTTTTATAATTTATTGAGCAAAAATCAATGAAATAATTAAAGTTTTATTTTGGTTTAAATGGAATGGTCCATATTTAATTATTTATTCAAAAGAAAATATGTGAATTATTCAAGTTGTTATGGTAAAAATCGTTAAAACAAACTGATGTTGTAGCTACACTTGGCTTATTTTCATAAGAATTAATGTAATTGATGAAACTAATTATGGTTATACACTATGAGTCTTTGGTGTGAAACAATTGATACAAGTAATTAATGTATATATTCTTAATACTATATAACTTAAGTTCATTTTGTAGGTGTACTAATATTTGAATACTGATTGCAAATGACATCAACGAATTTATTTAAGTAAATAAATTAACGTTTATATTTCTTCTTGCATCATCTTGTATTATAAAATAAATTTGTAAAATTGCGTAATAATCTTGAATGATATAATGTAAAACTTACTTACAATTACTATTTGGGTATCAATCTCGCATGATAGAATGTAGAATGCACTTGTTATTTTTCTTGGAGTACTTGTCTCGCGTAATGGAATGTGCTTATAATTATTTTATAGTTTGTATCTTACAATATATAATATAAATTGTTCGCTCTACATGTAATTATTTGAGGTATTTATCTTGCATTATATAACATCAAATGAACTTGTAATTCATTTTGTTAATTTTATCTTGCATTATAGAATTTATAATGTACTGGTAATAGTTTTAGAATATTTATCTTGCATCATATAATGTATTGTTGTTATTATATTTGAAGTATTAATCACACATACCTCATTTATATACTTGTTTATATATATTGGTATATTTATCTTGCATTATATTATATAATATAGAAACTACTGGCATTTCTTTTAAAATGTTTGTATTCCATGACAAAATGTCACAGTAAAATGTTAATATAATTCATCTTACCAAAAAGTGTTTTGAGTGGTACTTTCGTTCACATTCATCAAAAATCAAAATTAAATGTATATGTATGCATGCATTTTAATTTCATAAGGTCTTATAGGTATTATTAAAAATAGTCAATATAAATAAAAGTTCAATGTGTGATGTGGTTTTTTTTGAATATTTTTAAAGCTATGAGGAGCGCATGGTCCAGTAGTAGAGCATTGAACCCAGGATTGGAAGGTCGTTGGTTCGATTCTCCCCAACCAACGACTATATGCGGTGTACTTAAGCAAGATACTTTTCCCGCATCACCTCAGTACTGTTTTTACCCAGTAAAACTTCAAGCGTGATTTGTCTAAGATGTAATAACTAGTTTCACAATCGAAGTAACATATATAAGTTTAAACTAAAGATTTGATTCCTGCTTTCAAAACGAATGTCACCACCATTATATTCACGTAAAAAACGCATTACATATAATACTCAGGAAGATAAACTTTACTTCAAGTTTCATATTCCCATGTGATTATAAACTATTTGAAGATTGCATTGATGAATTGGCAGGAGCAAAATCGATTTCAACATTTCCATCAGTTCCTTTAATCAATGCGGTGCGTTAGTCAATTATTATCGAATAGCATATAATTATTCACGTTTTAATAAAATGTTGCTTTCAAAACGGTCTCAGATAAATGGATCGCCGTTAAGATAACCGACACAATATAACAACAGTTTAAAAAATATCCATGGCGACAATGTTTTCAAATGAATTATATTGTTGTTTTTTCTAATTTTAAGACTTCATTATATTGGATAGAAAGGAAGCGAAACATGAGCACCTTTTCACTCATTTTTGTTAGTCTTAATGCTTTTGCACGAACCTTTTTAAAGTTAAAGCAAATGAATATCGTTTGTTCATGAATGCTTAAGGATCCTTACAATCGGAGTGCGCTGTCGTTTAAGGACCACTTATCAATCAATATTTAAGTCGCAGGTACCAGCTCAATCTAACACTTTATGTGAGAAAGTTTGCCAATCACTTGCAGAAAAAGACGGAAGTCTCAGTCTAAGTTTTTCATCTACAAATACGCAATGTAAATAGTCTGTTTACGGACCCAGTTCTCTCGAATACGTCTGTTATATAGCCATGTTGAGAAAACCACATTTGAGCACGTTGATTGGTCAGTTGCATCAACTGAAAATGTAACGTCACAATTTAGTAAGCGTTCAATTGCTATGAATTATGGGACAGGCATATACTTCCCTGCCTTTTGTATCTGGGGGTTAATAGACCTGAATCGGGAGGAATTAGGTTCTGAAATAGACTACACTTGAAACATATTATTTGTTAAAAAATATACGTCAGACATCACTTCTTAGGTTAACTTAATTCTAATGATGATGTTATAACAATTGGCGACAAGATATTACATCACGATCATCGTTTACTCAAGTCTTTATAAAACACATTTCGGTATGTCGAGTTATATAAGTAAAATGAAATCTTACAAATTAAGAAATACTTTAGCAAAACTAAAGTTATCTTCGCATCAATTAAATATTGAAACAAGTAGACACAGAAACCAAGATAGAACTGAACGCAAATGTACTTTGTGTCACCTTAATGCCTTTGAAGATGAGTATGATATTGTGATAATATGTCCTTTTTATGAATTATTAGGAATTCAGGACGTACCTAAATATTTTTAGCATCGTCCGGGTATGTATAAATCTATTGATCTTTTAAACACGTCTAAACTAAAAGTTTTGAATAAATTTGCTGTATTTTGTATCAAGGCATTTAAGCAAAGATCAAATGCTTTAAATTCAAACAACTAAATTGTAAATGTACATTGCAAACTATATGCTCTTTTATTTACTTCAGATATGTTCATGTATGTAACATTATTATGCTGCATGCATGTATTGTATTGTTTGTGTAAATAACGATGAACTGTATACTATTATGTTCAAGTTATATTGAATAAAATCAGTTCTATAATGTTCTGTTATTGAAACATTACATGAGCTTTTATCAGAAAACATAATAGTTTATTTTGGATTTAAACATGTAGCATTGCTTATCATCACATATGATCACATATAACATATGATATTCATACACATGAATGCATGAAACAGCAAGAAATGGAAATTCAAATACAATGTTATTATAAACAACTGAAAATACGATAATTGAATGATCAATCAATCGTATTAATTGTCAGTCACGTTTACCTGTACGATAAAGAAGTATGTAGCCTTATAACCCCTGACAACTGTTACTATTATTGATCTGAACAAAAACTCCTCTTATATGCAATAATAGAATTCTTCGCATAACAGACTAAATTCGGTTATTGAAGGGGCTGACTGGTGTCATTTATTATGACAATGTGATTATAACGGGAACTCCGTCTTGCTGTCTCTTTTCATCAAAAGCGGTATCCATTTGACATATGTTTTCAGGGCTCTTGAAATACGAAGAAAAACTATAACTTTGTATATTTGTATGTGGCTAACTATTTAACAATAAGATACTTTAATTGCTGTTATATTGTTATATATGTGTATCATCACTGTAATTTATCTGATGATAGTGGATTAAGATGGATTTCATACAGACCGAAACAACCATTCCCCACTAACATAGAAGGAATGCTATATATTAATGCAGCTTTTTTTGCGGTTTTCATTTTGTCGATATAAGATTTACAATTACTCATTAAATGGATTACAATAATAAAATAAAAGGACAGAGTCTACATTGTATTAAGATTTATGTAAAATACAATAACAATCATCTTAAAACGTAAAGGCAAGCAACAGCTATATTGTATTTTGTATCACTATATTATTTTACAGATTAACAGTAGTGTCTGTAGTGTATACAATATCAAATAAAACCCTTTTTACCATTTTAAGGCGTAACTCCAATATTGATTATCCGATTTTGACCGGATCAAGAATTTGTCCGAGATGTTGTGGTTATATAACTACTGTGCAAGTTTGACTTGGATCCAATGAAAACTTTACTGCATGCGGTGTCAATTCACTCGTTTTTTTACAATTCAATGACCGTATCTTCAACATCAAGTATTCAATTTTACCAGCTCAATACATTGTCCACGATATTTTTGTTATATAACTACTGTATAAGTTTAGTGGAGATAAAATGAAAACTGCGACACCAGAGTGCACAGAACATTATATTATGCATTTTTACGATTCAAGGACCATTACTCCAAAATTGATCTTAATTTCAATTCTTGTTCGAGATATTATTATAATTATATAATGTTTGTGTAAATTTGGTGAGAATCAAACAAAATATACGGGTGTTAGAATGCACACAAGGTTTAATACTGCATTTTTTAAGTTTCAATGGTCACAACCTTAATAGTAACTATACGATTTGGCCAATTCAAAAACTTGTCCGATATATTTTTGTTATATAATTAATATATAAGTTTGGTTAAGATAGAATAAAAAATTCAAATGCTTGAGTGCAGAACTATAATAAATCACGGACGGACAAATATATCATTGGTTCTATTTCTTAACTTTGTCCAAAATCTTTATGTGCCAAAGTTTACCACATTTCTGCGGAAGGACGGTGGTTTTACTCAGAAGTATTCTGATATCACCCGCCATAAGTTAAACTGGATATGCCATATATTACATGCCATGTGTTGCAGAAGGCGTCAAACCCCATTAAAAGTACTTTATTTACACGATGTCGATAATCTACTCACTATAGCGATTGCGTGCATTACGTTTATGTTCACAGTTCTTTACTCCGACCATGTGAAATAATCCAAACTTATTGAGAAAAAAAATAGAAAAGTGACAAAACATTCCTTTAGCGATCTGTGTCGATGTTTTATAGCCTGGTGTCATCCCTCGTAACCATGTTTTTATTTTGATGCCTATGGGAGTATAATGGTTTAAAGTGTATGGCTTTCCGATAAATTTTGTCTCTAATGACTGTTTAATGGTTGTAGTAGCACATCAAGCAGTACAACTGTGCATTGTGGGAAATATTAGCTAAGACAATTCAGCACTGTAATCTAATTTTAAAAACGATTTTACATGCTTTTTCTTCTTAAAATAATTCAGTTACATGTACAAAGTATTCATCTCAAACGTTAATGTTAATTTCTACAAGGAATATGTTAGTTAAAAAACTTAAAATCTTATACCTACATAAATCTTGTAGCTTGACAAAAACAAATATTAAAATACTGAATAGAAAAAGTACAAAAAATACAAACACTTCGGACGTGCAAATAGCAGACGGCTATGTGCACAGCATTGGCGAAAGGGTATATTGATGGGTATACATTTTTTTTCTGAATCTTAAAAATATGTGCAAATAATGTTTATCAATCTAATAATCTAATGCAATAAAGAGAATATGACGTATTGTTGTAGCTAGCATAATTATATTAAGTATAACTTAATGATAATAAGTTGGTTACGATATACTGAACGGAACAGCCAACCCGCCACCTTATATTTCAAATATCTTCTAGTAACGTTATCAAAAATGGTATACGCCATTAACAGATAGTAATATATGAATTTTACGAAGTAGTTTTCTTTCTTATTCAAGTTAAACTTTTAAGGAAATTGCTTTAATACTATAGTATATCTTGTACATAAAATATCAGGTGGCAGGCTAGCTGTTCCGTTCAGTATAGAGTGAGTCTATAATATACAGATCCTTACAGGAGTGCTTAATTACATGTATAATTAAGTTTATTAAATGAGTTGGTAATAATAGGTTACGCGAGGTTCAGCCGAGCTTTATATACTTTTTGCCAACAAGTTTAATAAACTCAATAACGAATGAGCACGGATTTAAGATTCATTATATCACATAATCATTTGTTTAATAGATCATCTATTTAATGAAAGAACAGTCATCGTATGACATAACGTTTCAAAATAACGTCATTTTTAGCATGACAAATCAACGTCATATATATATTTGTGCAAGTCGAAAAGTGGTTCAACATTTTACCTACGACAACCGGGTTATACAAAAATCACAAAGCGGTAAATCGGAGGTGATATTACACGAGATATTATAAAACATAAGGGTTTAGTAACTCCTGTGCCGAGAAGAAAGGTATAAAATTGTTCTATCGAATTTCTTGATTATTCAAATTTCTTAATTTTGGCTAATTTCTGAATTATTCAAATTTCGAATATTTAAGATTTAATTGTAATTATATAAAGTTTATTTAACTACTGATACACAGTTTACTAATGATTCGAGAATGTGGTGTCACAAGTGTCTATTCCGAATTTCGAATAACGAGGGGAAGTATTTCTCTGTAACGACTGTTTCAGCATCTATGTAAAATCTATTCGAAGTTTTACTTTTTATTTCACTTCTTTTCCTGACATTTTTTTCATCATTTTGGATATTGTTGTATAACTGCGTATGTACAATATTTGTGTATATTTGTTGGATGGTGTCCAAATTGCTTGACTCTTGAAATAAAATGGTGTCATTGTACTACTTCAAATATTGCAGAATCGTTTCCTTAAAAAAAACCCACATATTTTGTTATTGTAGTTTACAAAATTAAGATTTAAAAGTATGTAGTTTTGCTCAATAAGTTTCTATATCGAATGTAATATCAAAATAATGCTATACAGATCGTAATGAAATAAACGATAAACGTATAAATGGTTTAATTCCACTTTATATATAATAACAAAATAACCAGTAATATATTTTGTACAGACAGCTTTATCGACTATGTGCCATACTGAAGAATGAAACAAATACAATTCAGTAGGCGAGATTCGAATATCTAATACGAGCCTACCGCACGTGAAAATTAAAATCATGCCACTCATTGTGTCACTTTTGCAAGCTGGATGATATTTAACACAACTCTATAACCTATCAAAACTCAATCTCTTGGGCATTTGACGGTATATTCTTTAATATTGAGTCCATTAAGGTTCTAAAATGATACCATATATAACCTACAGTAGACGTGGGTATCACATGTCAAAGCCACCAAAGGAGAACAAACAAATCAATATTCAGATTTCTTTTAAGTCTACAATACATCCAGACAAACAGAGACAGACAGACAGACAGACAGACAGACAGACAGACAGACAGACAGAAATACAAACATACAGAGAGACAGACAGAAAGATATACGTACAAACAGATAGATAGACATACATATGTATATAACTTGAAACAGTTAGTAGCAAAGCCACCACTGATAAAATATTGTTAACGGGTACATACGACCTTAATTTTCCCGCTGTCATCACATCAACAAACTAGCTGCAAGCCTTCATTCTATAATTACCGTTGATATTGCTAGTATAGTATTTTGATAGTGAATAAAGCAGTTATACAACTTAACTTGGAATCTACTTTTATAATATAAAGGTAAACATAAGTTACCATACAAATATCAATGAAATAAAGGGTCGTTCGTGGCCGAGTGGTCCACGGCGCCATCTCAAGATCATTAATCTCACCGCTGAGGTCCCGGGTTCAAGTCGCGCTTACTTTAAAATCTTTATGTGAGAAAGCTTGCCCGTTACTTGCGGAAGGGCAGTGGTTCTACTCAGATTCATTCTGAGGTCTTCCGACACCAACAAAGCTGGATATGCAATATACAGCCTGAAAAAACAATTAAATAGTGCGATTTTGCAATCTTTTCGCAATGTTTAATTTTAAAATGTTAGAAATACCCGATACCTATCAATGAAATAATGTGATTTTGCAAACTTTTCGCACCTTTTAATTTTGAAATGTTAGTAATAACTATCATTAGCAAGTTTCGATTGATTTATAAGGAAGCAAACAATTTTGCCCAACGGACAATTCTACGTCATTTCTATGGTTCCGAAGAAAAACAACATACACGTAATTATCAAACAATTAATTTGATCTTTTGTTTCCAGGGAAACAGCATTATCTGGGATGGAACTATTTTTCTTTATTTGAAACCTATTTATATTAAATCGATTGTGAAATAAGTGCTTACATCTTGATATGCAAAAACACACCTCGAAGTATTCCTGGATAGAACTAGTTCTTAAGTACTAAAGTACTTATCATATGCAGATACCGTGTCACGTGTTCCTAAGATAATTTGCATTGCTTGATATAGTGCTTCAATTTATTGTAAACTTTTGTGTTTAAAGGAAAATACTTTTTAAAAGAGTTTACGATGGGAAGCCAAATATAACAAACACGTTGAACAAGTATTAAATAGCTGCTCTAAACGACATTAATCTTTATGAGGTTTTCATCAAACTGATATTAGAACCGTGTTTGTGTTAGTTTTTTTATAAAAAGAATTTATATTTTATTGCTTTAAATAACAGACAGTCGGGTTGGTCCACAATTTTAATGTAAAACTAATAAAACATCATCAATTTAGAAATTTTGTAAAATATATTACTCGACAATCAAATGACAAAACGGAAGTATATACCAGAAAATAAGAATCAAAACGGAGACAGGGAGAAACGATATACTAGTATACTTTATCGTTAAATGCTGTCATACAACGGTTGAGTTATATTTGATACAGAGATAATGCACTTAATGCAATTGTGTTTGTTATGAAAAAGGGAATTTGATGAAAACTTAAATTTTGACGTGAAACTTTAATTTCCAGTTACTTTTGCTGTCCAGAGAGACCAAAGGTATGTAAGACATACTTATGTATATATGTATGTATATGTATATAACCATTAATGTTTAGTACTTAACCAGTACGGGAATGCGCTTTTACATAATATGTATTATATTTTAATCTTAACTTCTGAACAATACAACATATTAGAACCAGTTTAAATAATTCTAAATCCCAATCCCATAAAATGACATCAGAACGATGCTTGATATACTAGATATGCGTCAAAAGGACACGGATGTTTTCGCTACATGTTGATATACTAGATATGTGTCAAAAGGACACGGATGTTCTCGCTACGTGCTGATATACTAGATATGCGTAAAAAGGACACGGATGTTCTCGCTACGTGCTGATATACTAGATGTGCGTCAAAAGGACACGGATGTTCTCGCTACGTGCTGATATACTATATATGCGTCAAAAGGACACGGATGTTCTCGCTACGTGCTGATATACTAGATATGTGTCAAAAGGACACCGATCGTCTCGCTTCGTGCTGATATACTAGATATGCGTCAAAAGGACACGGATGTTCTCGCTACGTGCTGATATACTAGATATGCGTCAAAAGGACAACGATGTTCTCGCTACATGCTGATATACTAGATATGCGTCAAAAGGATACGGATGTTCTCGCTTCATGCTGATATACTTGATATGCGTCAAAAGGATACCGATGTTCTCGCTACATGCTCATATACTAGATATGCGTCTAAAGGACACGGATGTTCTCGCTACATGCTGATATACTAGATATGCGTCAAAAGGACACGGATGGTTTCGCTATATGCTGATTTACTAGGTATGCGTCAAAATGACTCGGATGTTCTCGCTACATTTTGATATACTACGTATGCGTCAAAAGGAAACGGATATTCTCGCTACATGCTGATATACTAGATATGTGTAAAAAGGACACGGATGTTCTCGCTACATGAGGATATACTAGATATGCGTCAAAAGGACACGGATGTTCTTGCTTAATGCTGATATACTAGATATGCGTCACGGATGTTCTCGCTACATGCTGATATACTAGATATGCGTCTAAAGGACACTGATGTTCTCGCTACATGCTGATATACTAGATATGCGTCAAAGGACACGGATGTTCTCACTTCATGCTGATATACTAGATATGCGTCAAAAGGACACGGATGTTCTCGCTAGTTGTTGATATACTAGATATGCGTCAAAAGGACACGGATGTTCTCGCTACATATTGGTATTTTACCAAAATTAAATCGAGAAGAGACTGTACGACCTGTAGTTTTTCATCTTTACCGACGTTGACAAATATCGATCTTGATCTGTAGTCTATAGATAAGACAGCTTCACACGTAATAATAATTCGATACATAAACCCTTTCACAAATTATTGATCGATAACTATTTAGACATATGAATGCACGGACGAACAGATGCAGCACTCAACCCCATTCACAAATCTTCGAATGAGACGTGCATAAAAACTGACACCAATATAAGGTCTACAATTGTTTACATATGATTCTTCATTACCTTTCAATTTTATTATATATTTACAACAACTTTTACAACAAACACGAATAACAATTCTTTTTTACAATAATATAAGTCAACAGGAACATACGGAAATATAAACAATCATCAATATATGAAAATATGATTGGGTGTTTGTATAACACAAACTTAATATTGTAAATAATTTCTTCAATCTATTATATTATGCTAATAAAATGACATAAGTATAATAAATACGCTGGTCAGATTATAACGCAATTACATAACAGGCGTATGGAATTGCCTTGCTACAGACCTTTGGTTTACGTGGATATGTATCTCATGCGTGTTTCTGACACCGAAATAAAGAGTTATCACGGAGGATTTGACCGAAGGTATTCTTATATAATATATAACTGTTCATACGTTTGAAAAAGTCTTAACCGTCATCTAAATGACCTGACCATTGAGTTATTAAAATCCGTTGCGTACCTTTACATGATAAAGTAAATGTTGAAGTTTTATGTGATCAATAATTAATTACCTATGAATTTGAAAGTGCAGCGATTGTATGAAGGATATGAGCTATCACTAAGATCTGTACGGCTTTCATTTTTTTCAGTTTATACATTTTTTATTACATATTTGTTCAAAAATTCTCAACAAGACATATGAATTCCTCTATTTTGTCTTATTCGTTAAAAAGTTTTTATGGTCTCACGGAACAGTTGACTTTGTAAATTGTTTTGTATAATATAATATATTATAAATTGTTCTGTATAATTATGATGTATTGTAAATTAATTTATATAATATAGTGTAAATTGTTCTATATAATATAATATATTGTGAATTGTTCTATATAACTGTGATATATTGTAAATTGTTCTATATAATATATTGAAAATTGTTCTATATAGTATAATATAATATATTGTAAAGTGTTGTATATATTATATTGTAAATTGTTCTATATAATATAATAAAGTGTAAATTGTTCTGTATAAGTATGATATATTGTAAATTGTTCTATATAATTTTATAATATATTATACAGCTATCTACCGTTTATGTGGTCAATGGTTAAAACTATCTATCCAAGGAAAATAACTATTGACCAAAAGCAGGAAACTATTGAATGAGACGCAGACGTGGTTAATAGTACTGCTTTGGGTCAATAATCAATTTCCGAGGAAAAATAATTTCAACCATTGACCGCTAAAACGGTAAATATTTGTTTTATTATATTGAACAACACTAAAAAAGGTAAGTAAAAAAGTCGTATTACATACAAATGTATTAGAAGTTGTCCACCTTACGTATTCATACTTTCATTGCGTTTCTTAACCGAGGTGTGAAAAGCATATTCATTTTTTTCGTAGCCTTTGTATGTCTGTTCTCCTGTAACAAATTCAACTATCATGGTTACATTCCTAATCTTCATTTATTCTCTGACGTTTACTATTTCCAACTATTCAAAATACAATGTCACCAATATTTAGCTACATGCTGGATCTGCTTTTGATCAAAATAACGCCATCAATGACAATACGAATACAACCTGACATCATATAAACATATCAGTTGTTGAAAATGGTTTTATTGTATTTTAGCGTTAAAAAGTTGTACATCAGTGTCAGTTTTAATACGGAATATAATATAATTGTCATTTTCCTTAGATAAATAATTTTAACCATTAACCGCTAGATAGTTGTATACAGTTTAACTGTTGTTTTATCGAGTAGAGGAAATGAAGTTTGAATGGACTTTCAATATAAGAACGAAAGAACGTTTCATTTGAACTATTTACTCGGTAACCGGATAAAACCGGTTTTGGAAGAATAAGTGGTCTATAGTTCATTTTTGAAGGAATAAGTGGACAAAAGTTCATTTTATTTGAACTGTTTAGTGCGGGTTTCAACCAATCAGATTGGAGCATTCATGATGCTATATAATAATGTAAATTGTTCTATATAATTATGATATATTGTAAATTGTTCTATATAATATTACATTTTTTAAATTGTTCTATATAATATTAAATATTGTAAATTGTTTAATATTATATAATTATTATATTGTAAATTGTCCTATATAATATAATATAATAATTTATAAATTGTTCTATATAATATTGTAAATTGTTCTATATAATATAATATAGTGTACATTGTTCTATTTAATATTGTAAATTGCTCTATATATTTATACAAGGTTTGAATCTTCAACTCTTAAGAATCCATCAAGATCGAAACAGTTTTTAAAATAGTTTACTTTTATATGTTAGGAATGTACCCGTTAATATAGTGCAAAATAAAATACTGAACGGAACAGCTAACCCGCCACTTTTGTATTTCCAAATTATGAAGTAGCGTTATTAAAATGTATATACAACTTCAACATATAATTGCTATTTATTTTACATAACATAAATGTAAATATTCTTTCTTTTTTGAGTCCAAATTTCAAGGAAATTATTTTGTAGCGAGTTAGCTGTTATGTTCAGTATAGATATGCTGATTTTGTTTATTTTAAAGAGAGTTCAGTGAAACCCCTTTGGTTTTCCTTAATTCTTAACAGCAGTCCGCAATAGTTCCAATATGATCCGTCTGTTAAGAAATAAGTCACTTTTTGTTAGATTTATTGATGTTTTATTGCTGTATTTGCCATGGTAGCATTTGATCTACTCACCTGCAGCAAAGAAACACAATTTATGAATAATTTAAGCGGGAAAATATCCAACCGTCACAATAAAAATGGGGAACATATCTGTAGTAAGACGTGAAGTGAGAGCGTGTGTGACATTTTGTCGAAACAATTTAAATCGAGCCATAAAGTGCATTGAAAAGTTGTGCTTTGTACAAATGAAATAAAATTTCTTCTTTTCTGCGCAAAGTGTTGAATATAATTGTTGAATATGAGTTTTAAAGTATGAAACTAAATAGCATATTTTGCTTTTTATACACGCACTCTCAAAATTGTACCAGTTTATAACGAAAATCTAAAATATCAAAAAAAATAATAATTTGTTTAACACCATTTTCAATCCATTTGATGATATACAGTCTAAAAGCGGTCACCTCTATTGTATAGTCACTTATCTTATATTTATGCTTTCAAAAAAAAATTCTGCGTTTAAGTAAACGTCTCAAAAGGCCACTTTTGCTCCTTCTCTTAAGTGGCAGCTTAAAACGGGGTTGACTGTATGCGATATATCTAATTTTATTGATAACTACAAGTAAAGGTACCCACGTATTTCAACATACACAAGGGATGTATTAAATGCATTTGAAAATAAAACACTATATACAACGGCTAATGGGAAAGCATTATCGAACCACTTTGTTTTACTATCCTGCGATGTTTTACAACTGTGAACACCATCTCTGCAGTTTAAGCTTCATTCTCTGATATCTGATTTTTCTTGTTTAAACCGATATTTCACAGGTGTTTTAGTGTATAAATCATCGGTTCGTCATTTTCAACTAAATGAAAGAAAAAACATTGCATACAGTTTTAGATTGCAAAAAGAAACTCATTAAATCGTGATGATTTGTGTAATGGTTTGTGTCAAATGTTGAATTACTTATTATTGTAGGAAACGTTAAACAGATGCTGTTGTCTAAAATGTTAAGCTTTTTGTATTGTATCAAATGTTAAACGCTTAGAATTTTATTAAACATTAAGAAATGTTTTCAGTGAATCAACCCGTCCTTCTTTATTTCAGATACAGAATGGAAATGCTTACACACCTAATAATCGTCTGTGCCTTGGTAAATGCTACATTCGCCCTTCGACAAACATCAAGCAACGACGCGGGATTTCGAGCAAGCCTTCTGGCATACATTCTCCGACAATTCGATCAACATAATCCAACACAGAATAATGACATCGACTATGGTTTTTTATCTGGAAATTCTGATATGAACGAAGATGCTAAATACCCAGATGAGTTTATGTTTCCAAAGAAGTATAAAAAATCACCATTGTACCGATTGAGCAGGCCGATCAGTTCACGCCCGACGAGACTAGCGTCATTTGGAACTATGATACTACAACATCCGAATGAAATTGACAAAAACTCGCGACCGCTACGCTACGGCTAATGTGCAATTTATTTAACCGCAATTTCGATCAATCTATCTTAAGTTTACATAACATAACATTAAGGATGAACATTTAATATTATTCCGATAAGTATATTATATAAAAAACAACTATTGTCAATAAAAACTATTCAACAGCCCGCCTAATAAGTATACAAAACAGTATATAATACAACAGTGTACTAAGTTATAATATTCAGTTTTATGTGAATATAACTAAATATATACCTTTTAATTTAAGAAGTTATATTCCAAGTATTTTGTGACACAACAGTTCATGTATATACTATCTTCCGTGGCCAAGTGGTTAAGTCGTCTGTCTCGGAAGCGGGATGTCGAAGGTTCGGATCTTGATGGAACACTTGGTTTTCGTCTGATGTAACAGGTTGCTCACCCAAATTTAGGCGTACAGAATGTCTAGCACCCAGATACCTCGCCAGGACAGCTTTCGGAAAGTACATGTAATTGTGCGCAGTCCTTTCAATAGGGGTGACATTATAATAAACACACACTTTACTTTTACTTTCTTCCTGTTTTAACGAAGGTCTCGCTGTCATATATTTAAAATTCTACCAAACAACATAATTTCCAATGCTTCAATAACTGTACAGCTCAAGAAACTCGTAAATTGTCTCGTTTTTCTTCACATCTTAATACATTCGAACAAAGCGAGTTTCTAATAAAATATGAGAGATAAAATTAAAGTTAATCACAATATGTTTATTCGGCGTATTCTACTACAAGCGTACAGCTTCCCCGACCGATCAAAGAAAGCACTACACGTTAAATAAATAACAGTTCAAATCATATTTTTGGGGAAAAAAGAAACGTTTTCAACAATGTGGAACGGATGAAACAAAACTTATAACAAAATATAAAATCTTAGTGCGGAAGTTGTCACGATAAACTGGCGATGAACTGCAAACTGATATATATGTCCATTAAATGAAACCTATGTATTTAATTTAAACGTCATAAAACGTAAGGTGTATTTATTTGTTTACGTTTGTGTCATTAAAACTTAAAAACAAAATGTCTTTAGTGTTAATCACCCCTTAATTAAATCTACTTCATAAATTATAGCCTCCTGACAATACAAAACGTCAAAAATGGAAGTACAGTATAACATCAATGGCTCGGCCCAGACGGGACTGGCCAAACTAATTCGAGTTTAGCGTTGTTCGAGCCGAGTATTGTTAAACCTCTTACTATTCATGTACCTGTATATACATCATATTAGGAATTCGGCCTGGACACGATAAGTGGTTCGAGCTATATGTAGTGTTCCGGCCATCCTCATTTGAGTCAACGAAATTCTACTGTATATATATATATATTACATTACTAAACTAATTTCACATAACTTTCCATCTGAACATGTCTTTAGGAGAGACATAGGCACTAGTGTCTGATAAAAGCATATTCGTTGAACCAAAAAATTAATAATAGAAAAGAGTCGACTCGGAATAATCGAGTACACGTCAGAGGAATAATGTAATGTGCAACACCACTCACGTCCGCTAGCGACCTTACGCGGTTTCTTCCATTGAGCAAGATAGAAAGAGCCCCATGATCCCGAAGAACCTCATAGATCCCGAGGTCTATTAATCACCAATTAACACGTAGGAAAATTATATGCCTGTCCCACAATTCAGAACTGTGAAGTTATTCAAACTTTCTGTAGAAGCAACTGCCCAATCAACGTGTTGCCGATGTCACATCAAAACACAAGACGGCTTTCTTACCAATATGCTTAGACTACAGATGCTATAAATATTTGTACTCTCAGAAGGCAGAGTAACTACGGGATAGAAATTACATCCACCAAAACTGTGTCAAAGTTAAAAGAAAATATGTTTCAATTCGTTCACTTTACATTTTTATTTATCACTGAAATTTCTAAGTTAAATATTTAAACAGACATAGCTTCGTAAAAAACTTTCAAACACAAAAGGTGTACCTGAACTGAATGTATGGTCAGCAGAACTAATAAGATTTCAAGTCATGTTTGACCACCTTAATAGTGATAATATCACCATGTTATTGACACTATTCATTAAACATCTAACTGGTGCAACCGTTTAAGGATTTTTTAAGGAACTTGACACAGTCACCATCGTATTATAAGCAACAATGAAAATTGTCTGATTGTAAAATGGTCTACCAACATATACGTGTTCAAAATCAATATATCTTAATTTGAACTCGTTTAAAAATTTGGAATGTTTGTTTAATTGGCTCACGATTACTTCAATAGAATAGATATTTACTACCATTTTTAAATGAAATATTATTCATCTCAGAAAAGGATCTAGTAAAACTATTAAAAGCATTGGTGATAGCATATGTGATTAACGAAGGGTTGTAACTAACATTTTAAGAACTTGTGACACAACCAAATGGTATATAAATGGCAATACAATAAGTTTCATCTAGCAAAACATCATTTATTGAATATGCAATAAATGGTATACAACGGGTGCCCGTTTCACTTATGATCGTAGGTTTACTTTTTTCTAAGTGTACATTTTGAACTTACGAAAAAACAACAACGGGAAGCTCATTTAGTGCTTCGCGCTTACATCTTTTTACGAGCTTTTGCATGTCTTGTATATAAGATTAATTTTAGTTGCAAAATGACTGCACTGATGTTAACGTAATTATATATGTAACATTTTGTTCATACGAAACTCTTAAGACTTACAAAGGTTAGTGAAACGGGAAAATGGTTACTATGTGAACACCAACATGCAAATTGTCTATACATATCGAATAGACATCGTGTTAAGAAATCATAACAGTGATCGACAAACGTATATTAAAGCCTCATTACACTTCCGAAATTATCACATTTTGATAATAACAAAAATGATTGTAATTAAATGTGTTTAATTTATTGCTTAAACCATCTCTGTAGAGCCCTTAGTGACTGTTTTTTAAAAAGGTGAGAAAAATTTTGATCGAAATTTTCTTAGACGAGCGGACCGAAATTTTAACTTTTGTTTACATTTTTGTAATTCCGTAATGACGCGGTTGCTTTCCGCTGTACCTCCGCCAGTGTTCGAAAGAACACACATGAATGCTGCAGTGGTAGTGTGCGGATGAAGACCGTTAGATATGGGGTTCATTAATACGATTAGAAAAGATATGGCTTCACTAATACTATGTATCGTAATTGGGTTTTCTATTTTTTTAAAAAAAATCTATTTATGTCTGCAATAAAACTGTATTGAACGTAGTACGCATTATATTATTTATATGCACTGAAAACGATGAGTACGGAATACTAGTTTGGTCTAGTAACTCTTGCTCAGGATCCTCACATGCATACACGCGTGATACTATCGCACGCGCTATTACGTCAAATATCACTTTATCGAAGTCAATATTGAGAGGCTATCAAGGATGGTCTGTTTAGTACAATTACTAAAAAAGTGATTTTATTTTTAATTTTATATGAGCGGTTCGTCGCTTACGTGCATTAAATTAGCTCGTGGGTCCTTTAATACACTGAGGGAAATAAAGGGGATGTTCTTAAAAATATCTAACCGCAAGCTTACTGTTATTTAATTTTTTACCGTACTCCTACAGTTCCCCGTACTATGTTTCTCTCTGAAGAAAATTGATCATATTTCCGACCGATGCGTTTCTGAACAAGCTTCGTAACTGCCAAAAGTGTTTATCAGAAAGAGGCGAACATTAATTTGTAAACAAAACCCGTTCTTAATTATGTACTTATAATGCGCTTTATATCTATTTTTCGTTTGCAAAGTCTCTCGGTGATCAAATAAATATGTATTCTATCAGCTGGAAGAATTAAACTGACTTAAATTAAACTAACAACGATTGTTTCTAAAATGTAATGAGCCTTTAAGGTCTCACTTCACAGTTGAATTTTGTTCTTTGTTCTATATAATGTAAGGTTTAGGGTTTCCATGGTAAAAAAAGAATTCTGCATAATTTTGTTTTATAGTATTTCTTTCATTGCAGGAATGTTTACACACTTAAAAATGCACAATAACTGGTAGGTTGACCAGCTTGTTTATTAATGAGGATACAGTGACACCCTGAGATTTTTTCAGAAAAAGAAGTCTTCATATGCTCATAAATACATGCATATGGTGAAATCTTATAAAAGTCACTTTTATAATACCAGTGATGTGTAATGGCAGTATATGCTCCGCCACATTACATAGGCCTTTTATTAAGCGTAAGAATACCGTGGAAAAAGGGACGTAACTGTGTAATGAGACGTATAAAGATTGAATTCAAATGATAAACTACTTTTCTAATGATTGCAAAAGCGAGGCGTAACGTTATACCTAGAATGTGGAATCCTCGTATATACCTGAACAAAAAACGAGGCATAACATGATACCTAGAATGTGGAATCCTCGTATATACCTGAACTAAACAAGACATAACATGATACCTAGAATGTGGAATCCTCGTACATGTATATATCTGAACGGAATATTGCCTCACATGTTCTTTGATAGCACACAGCATGAAATATGCGCTTTAACGGTCAGCATGGTAGCAGTAGAAAATAAGAAAATATTGATGAAAAGCATCAAAGTCAACAAGACTGTACTGCACACCATTGTCTAGCTGAACATTTATACAGTCTTGAAATGCAAACTTGCGAGATTATGCCTGTCTTGTTAAGCAAACGTCGCAAAAGCAACAGTTGCGGCATACACGTACATTTCCTGACTTTGAGAAATAAACAGATACCAATGTCTTGTTCATATTCGAATAAGCGTTAACCAAACAGGTCCTTGTATGGAGAAATAAAAGATTAAATCAAAACTTAAAAAAATACGGTTCCCAACATAAGTAAATAGAGTCGATTTTTATTATAAATGAATTATAATTTAGTTTCAGAACAAATAACAAAAGAATATTTTACTGAATATTAAGAGGAATCACAGCTGTTATTATAAAGATGAGTAAAATAAGATATAGTGCGCAGCTGTTTTAGATATAATCATTTAGCACCTTATAAGATATACTTCACTAAAACGTGATATAATTTGCCATAATAAACTATAGATAACCTCGTTAATCTATATGAACTTTATAATAAAGACCATGACCGCGTCTAGTTCTACCCGGTAGAGACCATTACTAATCGGTAATACAAATCCAGCTCTCCCGATTGTGCCCATTAAATAGCAATTTTGGGAAAGATACTTTTGAGCATGTTGATTGGTCATTTGTTTGAACTGAAAAGTTGATGGCGTCACAGTCTAGTAAGCGTTCAACTGCTATGAATTGTGGGATAAGCATTACATTCCCTGCCTTTTCATTGGTGGTTGATAGACCACTATTATAAATATATATATATATAAATATCAGGATCTAGTTGGGATAGATCACATAACAATGGAACAAAACATGCGGGTTTGGCAGTTGTTCCAGCAAATGGTGAATCACTTCACAAGATGACAAACGCTTGAGAGTGATACGAATTGTGTGGGACAGAAAGGGAGTAGCTTGATTATACTTTGAATATATAATATAATTTAATCTGCTTAATGTTAAAGTCCATTTGTCATGAACTGTAGTGCATATAGGTAAAGCGTGTGCGACACCATTCCTGGTCACCACTGCCCTCATAATCAGATCGCCCGTATGTCGATAGAAAGTGACTTGTTTTATACGACTGTGCGTGTACCGTTGAAGGTTATGGTGGCTTGATTGAATGTGTCCGCCAGATAACATGTATATTACAGGTCAAAGAACCAGACATACTCAAAGTAGCCAATAAAATGGCCACACGTATGGTTCATACGTACTTTTCAGGGAGATAATGAAGACTTGATTGAGCTGCTTACGAATTAGAAACCCCTTTAAAGTTACATTGAAATATTGTCGAGGTGGTGAGAGTTTGTATATAACATTAATTTGTATATTTACTGGCAAGGCGAAGAGAGAGAGAATACTCGGAAGAACCTAACTACTTTGTATCTGTTGCTAGAATTAAAACTACTATTTGTAAACCACGTTTGTTTTAAAGTAGTGTTGTAGTAGTACAAGACTTGTCCTATATTTGTTTCAAGCGAGCGGCCTGTTTTCCGAGTACTGTCGATAATATTTGTCAGGAAGACACTGTCTACACTGGTATTATATAACTACCACACAAACTCGACATTGGAGATGGTTTTATATTGTTGTATCGTTTATCAATTAGCAATAAAGTAACTCGTACACTTAATATTCATTGACGCTCAGATAAATGAATTAAAATTGAATTTTCTATTATGCTTTGTATTGAGATTGCTATTGTATTGCTGACTGAAGAAAAACCAGTATCGCACCTCCCTACGCTCATATGATGAAAATTGAAACTTCTCATAGTCTTGAAGTACCAATAGTGGCTCAAAGTTCACGTGGCATAAAGTCGTCAGCTTATATATCCATTCCGACAAGGAATAGTTAAAATCCCAACCGACTGACAAACTTTTTGTAAGGACCAGACATGTTTTTCGCGCACGACAAGTAACTGTTGGTAACTGATAACGTTTTTTGATAGAATTACAATATATTGTCGGAAAGGGTAAAAACATCCGATGCTTTCCTGTACCGAATAATTTCATAATGCTTACATATATAGACTTACTATGATAACAAAATTGATAATATAATGTACTGTAAAAAAACTTCTGGAAAAAATTGTCCGATGAAGTGAATTATGTCAAGCTTACTATAGAAACACATAAAAGAGCTTTCCTGATAGGAAGTAATTGGTACTACGAACTGAAAACAGGTTGTCTGCTTTCTCAATTTGTAGAAAAGATGTGCTAATTTATAGTCGAAGAGCGCATTTTTATATGAAGCCTAGATATAGGTGCACGTAGCACTCTCTGTACAGAAAAGGTTTGACTTCATAATCTGTTAGTACTAAAGAATTGTGGTATAACTTTTAAGTTTTAGGGATAAATACATCGAAATATATAACGAAACTTGTGATGTTGGGAATAATGGAATAAAGCCTAAAATAACACTTATACTCCTGATTTTTTTTGCGATTTGCACTATTTCAGATCGATTACAAATAAAGGGTACTTGTACATAAAAGCTCTATAAGTGGCGGCTCTAAAATTTTAGATTTTCATGGAATGGGTGCGGGCATTTTTGGACCATTTTTTGTTTACTTATTACAAAATCGGATGTTTTAGTCGATATGGATCCATAATATCTTTATCTTACAATAATCTGTTAGATAATGCGAAGGCAAATTTTTACTTTTTTATATTGATAACAAATAAAAATGTTTATACTAGCTCTATAAGTGGCGAATCTAGAATTTCATATTTCATGGAGTGGGTAGGGGCAAATTTGGACCATTAGAATTTTTAGTCGATATAGATCCATAAATGTATCCAATTCACAAGACTCCGTGTTGTAATTATTTTACTCTTTCTCAACCACTGTTACAAAAAATACAATATTTAGGCATATGCATAGAGCACGAGGGTTGTCGTATATTTTTTACCCCTTATGAACAGATCAGATTTGATATAACAGAGTCTCCTATTTTCAGACTATGCTTAGGTTTTTTTATCAGAAATAATACCCAATGTAATAAAAGTAGATAATAAGAAAGTATATGTAAATACAATATAAAGGTGTTAATTGATACATTACAATATGATAAACTAGCAGAAGCATGTAAACATCATCTGACCCAGTCTGTCTCTGATTCACCTACATGAGTAATGCCCTTAAACATTTTTCTCGTGCCACACATATACCTCTATATCTCTTGCCTATTTCAACTAAAGAACTCATGAATCCAGTGATACATTGAACTGCAGGTAAGACAGAGCAGATTGATTGGCCAAGGAATGGGGCTCAACTTCAGCATCATATGACGTCTGCTTCATAAGTATCGTACTTGATGTATTCTACATTTTGTTGATAGGATAGTCGAAGTATTCAAAACACTCTTGAACCCAAACCTGGAAAAAACTCCTTTACAGCAGGCAGTTTTCAGGTCCACTTTACACCACCTGTAATAAACTTAAAAATGGCTTTCTCAATTTTCCATCTGTGTGTGCAAGAGAGAATGGAACAGTTGATAGTTCATAGGTCAGAACGTCTTAAATATACTTCTCTGAAAGTGGATGCAACTATCAATCTACCAACCGGTTCTCTATCGACATTTATGGTTGTAATCTGTTCTTCTTTAGATTTGACAAACTACTTACTGTTCTGATAGAATGAAAACTGTTTTCAATTTCACACGTGGTAGTGGCTTCTAAAACACATTTGTATTTGTGTTCAGTCTTTCACCAATAAACTTTTCCATGTTGTATCTTCCAATTGTATCACTAGTCACAAGATGTTTTAACATATCTGACAGCACAACGACTCCAGTTGCTTTATTGACTTATATGTATCATCTCCGTCTGTTTTGCCGTCTGAGAGAATTGGTTTGTCATCAGTCCTGATAGTAACTTTCGAATATATTCTTCATCGTTTTTCCAGGTTATTTTTGTTACTTAACGTGTCACTTTCCAACATCTTGTGGCTGAAGATTTAAATGCTCTTTCGTGGCTTGTCAGAAACCATCTTTCTTAAGCTCCTGGTTAGTCGAATGATTCTAACCCTTTTCTTAGGATCTGGATTCACTGACTGTTTAAGAGCAATGTATGTCGAAACTGGATTTAACGGGTTATTTAATCGACACACAGTGTGGTTTCTTTTGCATTTTTTTTTTTTTTTCAGTCACCCATTTGGATGACCCATTTATTCTCCCCGTCCTAGGTGTGCGGGGGTCGGGGAGGACCATCCCCCTACACACGTTACAATTTCAAAATAAATATACATATCTATATCAATAGCATATAAAATAATTCACCACATTCATTCATCTTTCATTCCTCAAAGAATTCAATTTTGTAAATGTATAATACTTCATAACTGTATATATATTACTTGATCTCTATTAAGAATGGGGAGAAGAAATAATAAAAAAAGAGAAAAGAAAGGTGAAGATAATAATAATGATAATAAAAAATATTGGGGATAAGGTGGGGGTGGGGGGGGGGGGGGTTGCCAAAAGAGGTTGAAGCAAATATCAAAGACATATACAGTCCACATCCAAGTTTGATTTTTTTTTTAAAATTAAAGAGAAAAAAAAACAAAACAAAAACAGACTTTATATAAATACGTTATTTTACAGGATAAGTTTAAGTATGATACTCCAGTCTTCCTCAAATTTGTCAGATAGTCCGTTCTTAACAGATATACATCTATTTACGTCAAACATGGATTTCATACTCATCAGGAGTCCTTTATAGGAAGGAGTGGCCTCCAAGCATCTACTTGCATAAATGTATCGTTTTATCTCAAGAATTAACAAGTTCTCTGTTAATGTTCTTTTATCATTTTTTGAAATCCCAAATAGAAGCTGAGTTTCATTCCATTGTACTTGAATATTTATATTATTTAGATGCATTATTACATTTGATAAAAGTTCTTGTGTATGAGAGCAATGCATAAAGATATGTTGCAATGTTTCTGTCTGTTTCTTACAAAAGTACATTTTTCATTTGATTTAATCTTTATCAAAGTGAGGTACCTATTAGTGGGGAACATTCGATGTAGAAGTCGATATTGTAACCACTAGAGTTTAGTGTCTCTTGTTACTTGGAAAGGAATGTTATAGTATATATTCCAATCATTTTCATTTATATCATACATTTCATTCCATTTATTCTGGCTTGTTGGTTTCTCATTATTTCTATTTAAAACGTCATATATTGGTTTAGTCCCAGTTTTGTTTTTCAATATTGGAAACACATGTGATGGAATGAAAGGATTTGGTTCCTTTTGATGTTCACTTTTCAGTTTATTGACTTTTTTAAATTGTTTGATTGCTGTTGTCATACCGAACAAATGTAGATAGTTAATTTTGATATCTGTAATTTTCTCAAAATCTTCTTTTGTGTAGAATTTACCATTAGTATCAATTAAGTCATTTATATACATTATGCCTTTATCATACCAACTTTTAAGAAAAACACTCTGTTTTCCAATCAATATATGATGATTATAAAAAAGTGGCATTTTGAGAAATTTTTAAAAAAGTTACATAAGAGTTTAGAACATCTTTCCAAAAGTTGTTTTTTATAGATTTTAATAATTTCTCTGGGTAGTCTTTACCACAAGTTAAAAATTTATTTAAATCAAAATATGAGTTACACAAGTGTTGCCACAACCCATCTGAATGAGTATGTTTCCTGATCCAAGTAATTTTTAGGCTACAAATAAAAGCCTTTAAATTGATCATTTTCAAACCTCCTTCAAGAAAATGTTTTGTAATAACTGAACTTTTAATTTTTGCAGGTCCATGCCAAAGAAATTTGTATAAAATGTCATTTATTTGCTTGATATAATTGTCCTCTGGACTTGGAATAGAAATAAAAAGATGGTTAAGTGACGGAATTAATAAATTTTTAATTACAGTTATTTTTCCTAATGGAGTTAAAAATCTTCTATTCCAAAAGCCGATTGAGTTTTTAATTTTTTCTATTTTTTCATTATAGTTCAACATAATCATTTTATCCAAATCCACATTAAATTTTATTCCAAGTAACTTAAATTCTGTTTGACCCCATGACAGTTTCCATCTGGTTTTTATTGAATGTGTGCTGTATTTTTTTTGAACCAATCCATATCACTTGAGTTTTTTCAAAATTGATTTTCAGGCCCGATATTTGTGAAAAATAGTGTAATTCTGAAAGGGTTTCATTAAGTGAGCAATCTGAACCATCTAACAGTACTGAAGTATCATCTGCAAATTGTGATAGTTTATATTCTGTATTATCTATACTTATTCCATTAATATTATTATTCTTTTTTATCTTTATGGTAAGGATTTCACCACAAAGAATGAATATATAAGGTGACAAGGGATCCCCTTGACGACAACTGCGACCTATACTGAAAACATCAGATGAAAACCCGCATTGACTTACATATGATTGTATGTTATTATAAAAGACTTTTATCCAGTTTTGTATGGATTCTCCAAATTTAAAAAAGCGTAGAGTCTTTCTAATAAAAGACCAAGATAATGTATCGAAAGCTTTCTCAAAATCAATTAGCAGTAATAATACTGGTATATTTTTATCTTCACAAATATGCATTACATCATATAATAATCTAGTGTTTCACCCATATATCTGCCTTTTATAAAACCAGTTTGTTCTTTACTTATAAGCTTGTTTAACACAGTTTTAATTCTATTTGCTATAGTGCCTGAAGCTATTTTGTATACAACATTAAGTAGGGTAATTGGCCTCCAATTTTTTAGAAGATTACGGGATTTGTTTTCTTTAGGTATGCATGTTATTATACCCTGTCTCTGGGTAACTGATAAAGAACCTATGTCTAGACCATGATTAATTGATCTTACAACAAATGCACCAATTTTTTTCCAAAATACTTTATAAAAATTGCTAGAAAAGCCATCGCTACCAGGGCTTCGGTCATTTGTCATTAAATATAATGTTTTTGATGCCTCTGCATATGTAATTTTTCCTTCTATACTGTTGGATTCATCTTGCGATAATTTTGGCACGTCAGTATATTTTATATCATTTTCTAGGTCAATATCTATGTGATCATTTTCATGACAAGAATATAAATTTTCATAAAAGGATTTTGTTTCTTTCAGAATATCTGATTGATTGTCAATAATGTCTCCATTATCTTTTACTATTTTTGGAATAATTTTGCTCACAAAATTATTTTTCTCTAAATTGCAAAAAAAGTTTGTTGGTTTTTCACCTTCTTCAACCCACTTAGCTTTAGATCTCACTATATGTCCTTTGATTTTGTCATTACGTAACACTTCCAAATCATTTTTTAATTTTGTTAATTCATTAATCTTACTTTGGTTTAAAGATATTTCTAAGTTATTTATTTTTTCAATAAGTTCTTTTTCTGTTTTATTTTTTTTTTTTTTTTTATAACTTGCATATGAAATTGATTTTCCTTGTAACTCAATCATTAAGGTTTCAAGAAATAACTGGTCATTAATAACAAATTGAACATCTTCATTTGGGATGTCATTTAAATTTTCTGTATTATAAACAGGTAAACAATACTGCTTCTTTATTTCATCTATTTTGTCATTGATTATGGATAAATATTCCCTATCATATAGAAGTGAGTTGTTGTGCTTCCATAATCCCTTACCATGTTGTAACTCCTTTAAACAGAGTTTTAGAATTACTATAGAATGGTCAGATTTATAACTAGATTGAATGTCGCACATCTTAATATATGGTAAAAAATCATCAGTTAACAAGAAAAAATCAAGCCTGGCTTGTTGTAAAGGCCTAGTGCGTCTCCAGGTATATCTTTTTATATCTGGATAAAATTCTCTAAAGGGATCAAATAATTGTTTATCATTAATAATGTCTAGCAGGGTATCTCTAGCTTTCTTGTTATTTATTGTTTTGTAGTTATTATAATCCATTGAAGGATTAAGTACAAGATTAAAATCACCACATATCATGTAGGAGTTACTTCCCATGTCATTGATAGTTTTAAAAATATTTTGATAAAAGCTAGGTTCATCTGTATTTGGTCCATATACAGTAACAAGTGTGAAACGTTTTGATTCAACTGTCATATCTAATGCTACAAAATTTCCATATTCATCATGAATTTCATTATGTACTTTGCACTCAAAGTTTTTGTTAAATAATATAGCAACACCTCTAGAATTTGACTTAGAAAAACTAAAATAACAATCACCATTCCATTGGGCATATATAAATTTCTTCTGTGACTCAGTAAAATGTGTGTCTTGTAGACAATTTATATGGCATTTCTTATCCTGTAGGTATTGAAATACATCTACTCTTTTTCTGTTACCATTCAGGCCGCGGCAGTTTAGGGACAAAATTTTTATATCAGTCATTATGTTTCTTTACAATTATTCTGAACATAGGATAGGACCTTGCTAATTTCAACTTTGTACGGCAACACAAATGGGCAGAGGCAGGGGAAACATATGAAAAAAAATGTGTACAGAACATAACACAGAGTGCAGTAAGACTACGGTAGTAGAGAATTAAATGTTTTTACCAATAACAATTGAGATCAATAATTACAAATATGGCATATCGACACATTCACATACATAAAAACAAATAAACTTTCATACTTGATTTCAAATAAATCAACAATAGTATACATCCTGGTCAACAGTTAATATCATTTGAACTTACTGAAGTGTGCAATTCCACGACATTTTGCACATGAAACATATCTGAATATACAGTACTCCATGTTTTTTTTACACTATCCTCACACTTATTGTTATATGTGTAATCCATTTACAGTTAAAATTGTACCTAGTGCTTTAAGATTATCCAGTAGCACAATTAAACCTCAATAAAATTATGATCATATTTGCTTGAGGCAACTGTGGCTATTAAAAAGTACTATCGTTATCCTAGTACAAGTATATCAATCTATTTAAACAATTGAATTAAATTCTGAAATCCAAATTTTGGCTCAAAAGAGCAAGATGAACACTTCCGATCAAACACACACAAACAAATTTATGTTTTGATTGCATCTGCACAATACAAAGGTCAAATCACCTATGCTGGTGTGTGAATGATTGCATTCACATTGTCATAAATCTCAAATTTATGTCTATATCCAGATTTGGTTTTTCCATATACGGCCCCATTGAAAAACCAAGCACTGTCCAAGTCTGGATGAAGGTGGAGTCTGTTGATTAAGCCTTGGTTGAGTTTTGTGACATCGTCTTCCAGTCTGTGTCCTGCTTCCTTCATGACGGATCGCTTCCTCATTACCATGCTTTTGGCATTGTTGTTCCTCAGTTTCATGAGTACTGGCCTTGTCATGCCAGGTTTACCAGGGATGCGATGTATTTCTATGATCTGATCTGGACTGAGTGCAATATCACCATGCCTTTTTAATGTGTCACAGACCTTCGTAGTGAGAATGACCTCATTTTCATCAGCCGTTGGAGTAATGTTTAGTATTTTCACATTGTTTTCTCTAGAATACTGCTCGTTGTAGTTAGACCTTTTATTTGCCTCTCGCGCTAGTGTTTCATTTGTGTAGACACTCTCTTGTAACTTTGTAATTTTTTTTTCAGTACTACTCTCATAGGATTTGAATTTGTTTTGCAGCTGACTGTTTTCAAACTCCAAGCTTTCAATCCTGTCTATCATGTCTTTTGTTTTTTTCTTGTAATTTCAAATCAACAATTTTTAACAATTTGTTTTCCATTTCACTCATTATCTTGGTAACAGTTGAAGAAATCAATGTTTCTGTGTCACTCTTTTTCATAATATCTTTGAGTTCCTCTCTGACACTACACATGTTTTCAGTTAATGTGTCCAACTGGTGGGTGATAATGGCTAATTCCTCAGCACTATTGTTGGCGACTTCTGAGTGAGCGCGTTTTGTTGGCTGTGTATTAGCAAGTTTCTGGTTTGCCTTTGTGCCAGAGGACATATTAACAGTTACTCCTTGCTTGCTCTGTGAGCCTTTTCCTTGATCACTTGACTTACTCATTATGTCTCAGTAACAGTAAGATAAGTCAAATAACAATAGTTGCAATCCAACTGATACCCACACAATGGCAGGGAAAGTGTCCAAAGTACTGTAGATTATGTAAACCAGGTAATCCAGGTAGAAAAAATGTATATTTCTTCAAATATCTCCAAAGTTCATTTATTTTTTTCTATGAAATTTTCAGTGCATCATAAGATAGCCTTTATAACTGACACTATTACAAATTTGTCACTAATAAGTCACTATGAAAGATGTTTTTGACAAAAAACTCGGTAGAAATTTACTAGAAGCATAAACGTATATATATCAATGTATGCCAGAGCTTCAATAAACCCAGCATACGTACAAGTATCTTATTTTCAATTATTATACAAAATGGCAATTTATTCCTATTTTTAACCCAAAAGTGTCACACACTGGCAATAACTCGGTAGAAATTTACTTGTCAAGCATATATGTATTTGTATCAATGAATTGCAGAGCTTCAATAAACCCAGTATACATAAAAATATCTCAAATTTCATTTTTTCAGAAAATGGCGATTTTTCCCATTTTTAACCCAAAAATGTCACACAGTGACAATGACTCAGTAGAAAATAACTTGTATAGCATATATGTATATGTATCAACGTATTACAGAGCTTCAACAAACCAAGCATACATAAATATATCTCAATTTTATATATTCCAGAAAATGACGATGTTTTTTTAATTTTCCTATTTTTAACCCAAAATCCCACACATTGTCAGTGACTCAGTAGACATTGACTTGTACAGCATATATGTATATATATCAATGTATTGCAAAGCTTTATAAATCAAGTTACATAAACATGTATTATTTTTAATTATTCCAGAAAATGGCGATTTTTTCTATTTTTTCATATTTTTAACCCAAAATATCTTGAAAGTGATACCACAATTCATTAGTACTGAAGGTCAGATAATGATCTATATGTCTCTACCAAACGTTTCCAAGTGACAGACCTTTTCTGTCCAAGGGGTACTACGTGAGATTTTTTTATATTAGTTTGCTCTTGGACTATTATAACGAGTTGAATGAATTACAGACAGATAACCAGTGAGTAAAAAGCATCAAAGTTTATGCCAACTTGTGACTGTGGCTTTATCATAAACACAGGCAATAAACGGCCATTTCGAAAATAAAATATTAGTGTATAAATAATGGACATTGAGAACACATGAACTTAGAGCAACATTTGAAAACATGATAAGATCATTTAACAATCCATCTAAACAATGAAGGCTCGGTTTACACTGACTATTATTCAACATAACAAAGAGTGACCTGCTAGTATCTAGTTGGCAAGCATCCAAATAACATTTTATTCCGATCACGTTTTTTTTCAAACAAGTGTTCATTATATTGCGATGGGAAGGTCATTATGCCTTTTCTATCAAAGTGAGTATACATAAGCTTTGTACAAAACACGCAAAAGGTTCACGTCATAGGGTTTTCTCTACTTATACACTTTATATAAATATGGACTCCTAACATTCTTATTACATATACAAAAGTGCGGGGACAAGAGCGTGTGGGCTGCGTGTTGTGTCTTGAGCATTTTATAAACACGTGTTAATCACTGGTTCTACCAAGAAAGAAATCGAGCACGATTTGAATACGTTGTAAGGACTTGTTTCATAGCCAACAGTTTTATATACTATATTCCCTAGAATACCTCCCCCCCCCCCCCCCCGCCCCCAAGTATTTTAAAGGGTGATAAGTGGTGGTGGTGTGTGTAAATGTGTGTGTGGGGGGGTGTATGTGGTTCCGAGAAATCGCAATTTAAACTTCGTATAAAGCGTCAGTAAATATGAACCAGCACACTGTCAAACTTAAAGGTAAGTGTATTTGCTTGTGAATTAATTATGCATGACTGTGCAAAATTCATACAGGACTTGGTATAAGCACTTGCTCGCTTTATTACGGGGTAGGGGTGCATTTACTTGAGCACGTTGATTGGGTACGTTGAATAGCAATGTTGGGAAAGTCCCATTTGAGCACGTTGATTGGGTAAGTTGAATAACAATGTTGGGAAAGTCCCATTTGAGCACGTTGATTGGGTACGTTAAAAAGCAATGTTGGGAAAGTCCCATTTGAGCACGTTGATTGGGTACGTTGAATAGCAATGTTGGGAAAGTCCCATTTGAGCACGTTGATTGGGTACGTTAAATAGCAATGTTGAGAAAGTCCCATTTGAGCACGTTGATTGGGTACGTTAAATAGCAATGTTGGGAAATTCCCATTTGAGCCAGTTGATTGAGTACGTTAAATAGCAATGTTGGGAAAGTCCCATTTGAGCACGTTGATTGGGTACGTTAAATAGCAATGTTGAGAAAGTCCCATTTGAGCCAGTTGATTGGTGAGTTTCTTCAACTTAAAGTTTGAATGACGTTACAGTTTAGTCAATTGCTATGAATTATGCAACAGGCATAGAATTCCCTGCTTTTTCATACGAAGGGGCGTGTGTGGTGGGGGTATTAGACCTGATTCGGAAGGTATCACGTTCTGGGGACTAACGATTTTGTATACGTAGATATTTGTTTGGATGGAGGTGGGTGTGGGTGTTTAAAAATAATCAAGAGGGACGGTATTGCAGTATATATTGTTGGCCCCTCCAAAACCCTCCGTGACCGAGTGATTTAAGACAATGCCGTTTAGTGACCATTTAAATGAAGTTATTGGTTCGAGCCCAGCTCGGTCCGAATTCTAAGTGAGAAAGTTAAAAAAAAATAAGAGGAAAGACTTATATTCTTAAAGAATATTTTTTACAGTTTAACAAAATATGCATAATGTGCAGCTATGAATGAGTGTTTAGTAACACTCATTGTCAATCTATAATAACTTTGAATGTAAGATTCAATTAACAGAAACAGATCAAAATGGAAAGAATTTCATTTCGGAAACAACAATAAAAAATGAAAAAATACTCTCATAATTAGTTACGGCCTGATTTCTTTAACCAACTTAATATAATATTTTACCAAGATATTATATATGATTTCTTGCAGAATATTTTAACATTGTTTTGAATCCAGATATAAATTGTTTTAAATATATAAATTTGATTCATCCAACTGCTTGCACTATTTGTTAAAATTAGTGGCGAAATGCAACTTAATTGATTGTTGGTGTGATAAATAATTAACAAGGAACAAAATATACATGGTTAGAAAAGCAATTAATACATAATGTAAAATAAAGATAGACAATTTCTGAACCTCCTCTGACGGGCATTAATGATACCAAATTAAACTAGGTTGCAGAATGGAACATTAATTAATACTATTTACACTTGAATTTGGAAAGTTTATTGAAGGTATATCGTAATGTAAAATGAACAAAAAAAATAACAAACAAACAAACAAAAAAATTATTATTTAAATAGAAAAAAAAATAAAAAAATAAAAAAAATTGAACAATACCTTAATAAAAGATACAAAATATGGTGATAATAACACATTGAGAATAGTAAAATCTCAATCAAAATCAATTCACATATAAGCATATATTGCAAATAAGGATATGGAATTCAACATTTGAGATCAATTATATTTAGATTTTAAAAAATCAGAATAAAACGTTCATTACTGATTATGAAATAAGATAAAAGGAAATATAAATTAAATATAAAGAAATAAAACAGCAAGAAAATGCAAAACCGATATTGAGTTAAAACAAAATGAACGGTTCGATATCAAACAGAGAAAAAAATAGATCTAAAATAATATCAGGAGTAAAGAGTGGTGAGAAATGAGAAAACATTTTATATATGTTCGTTATTTATAAACCAGAATTCTTCTCGAAATTTATGATAAATATTGAAAATAGTAGTTGGAAATTTATTAAATGGCAAAACGAAATACTAAAACGAACAAAATTATTGATTATAAATTGCATTCATACAAGGAAATTACCGAAATATTTCTGAAGATTGTTTTCTCAAAGGCTGAGGTCCCTACACTAGATGCAACTTTGAAATCAAAGTTCCTACTACTAAGAAATATTGCATTGTTTGAATAAGTGCTGGTCTAGACGACTTTACTGTTAACCTTTTTTATGTTATTTCAGCACGATATAGATATTTTTAAATCCGTGCTATAAACGAAGGTTCATTAAAGATGAATTGTCAATTTCCCAAAAACATCGCTTACCCAAAGGACATATCTCTTTTACATGATCCATACAAGCTGGTATTAGCCAATCTCCTTCGCAGAGTCACGTTTGTTACACCCATTTACCTCCGCAACATGTTAAATATCAGGTTTTTGATGGAATTTAAGCAGTTGTTAGCATATTGTTAAAACCAGACAACAAAATTAAAAACAAATCATCACTATTTAACATCATAACAAAAATAAATTAAGTAGCTTTTACACGAATAAATGATTAACTATTTGCTTGTGTTTTTTTTACGCAGAGCGATTTCCCGATTAATACGCATTTGAAATGGCAGTGATCATGTGACTGGAAAAATGTAAATCGTTTTACCACATCTTATTAATGAAGATCAAACAGATTTGGTAAAGGACAGATAAAGGACAGATTTATAGCTGAAATAGTTAGATTATTGTAGAACCTTATATTTTATATAAAAAACCAATATTCATTTTAAATTGATTCTTGTTATCAATAAAAAAGCGTTTTATTCCAAAAATGGCCTTGATAACTTAGTTCTTGATTTGTTTCTAATTTTTCGATAATTACAATTAGATAGAGTTTATAACTACACTTGTTGAATCGTGGTGTGTAATAAACATGTATCTTAGTGGTTTTAACTACAACGAGGTTGAAACAGGGAGATCCATTACCCTGTACACTTTCATTTTCAGTGAAGACATACTTGCTGTCCTAATCAGAAATAACATAGACATTAAAGTAATACACTTCGACAATACATATACCTTTTAAATTCACAATATACTGACGACGAAACACTCATATTGAATGGGTCAGAAAATGATTTATTAAACGATCTTGTTGTATTAAAAATGCTTCGCATGGAAGCAAATGTTAATAAATATTTGGATAATTTCAATGAAAAAAAAAGAGATTATTTGAATATGTCTTTGTTGATAGAGATCGACTGTATTTGAAATACAGTGTACTTGTTAATACTAATCATCGCCGCATTTGGGTCAGACATAATTACCATACACATCTTTAAAATTCTTAATCACTTTTGGAAAGTTATTCCCATTTCATACAAAAAGATATTTTTAAATATTGAACCTACCACATGGTCTGCTATACAAATTTCATACATTTCGTACAAACCAAATTTTGGGGCTGTTTTATAATCATAAGTTTTCTATATACAAAAAGAAAATATAAATTAAAAGGGCTTATTTTAACTAATTTCGGGTGCAAAAATATTATACAGGCAGCCATATTTGCTATCAACAGAAATATAAATTAGAAGTTATTTATAGAAAATTTGACAATAAGAAAGCCAAAATATCTCAGAAAATTTCACAAATACCCCCCAGAATGGCCCTGAAAATACAATAAATTTAAAACCTAATTATTATGCAAAAATTAAAATAGGACACAAATGGGGAAAATTGAACATTTTCTAACATTGCTCTCTTTGGAGTCATTCTTTGAATAGAGAAACATACAATTCAAAGATAAAATATATAAATATTAAAAGAATAAAGTATGTTAGAACAAGAAGTTTTGATAAAAGGAAAAAATTAAAATGCATTTTATAGGGCCAGTAATAGAGTTTTGTGGTCCTTTACACCAGTGCGATGAAATAGAAGCAATCGCAAACAAATAAACTGACGCTCCTTCTGAATTACACGGGGAATTTAAAATTATAGAAGAATTATAAAAATATGGACTCAGTATTTTTATTTTACTTCAATTCATCGTTGGGCACGGTTTTCTTTTTATAAAATTGAAATAAACACCATATAATTGCTCATTTAAGTGGTGAAAGCATAAAATGAACATGCATTCATTATTTTGAAATTAATATGCCACAACAATAAAACCAACAATTGGCATTTACATGTAACAAAAACAACTTTAAACTCCCTATCAAAATGAAGGAGTATAGAAAATTATACAGAAAATTGAACAGGCATAGTGAATTAAACTGAACAAGCAAAACATACGTTTTGATAGAAGAAAAAAAATTCCACTGGCACCAATCTCTTTATCTCTGAAACATATACAGTGTATTTAATAGTAAACAGGGAATTTATTCATGTTAATTATTAATTAGGAGCAAATCCACCGTCTTTTCGCAAGTAACTGGCTAACTTTCTGATATACGGTTTTTGGGGAGAGAGGGAATCGAACCTACGACCTTAGCGGTGAGAGGTAAGTGATCTTGAGACTTCGACTTAGACTACTTTGAGGTCCCTGGTAAATATTTAAGAAACTGCTTTTATTCGAAATAGTATCCTTAAAATCATTCATAACTGATTACTCTATTAACAAGGTAAGGCGTATTAATGTATAAATGTGTCTTCGTCATTATAGTTGTTGTGTATATCTTTGTAAGTAGCCGAAGGCAATACGTAAAAGGTATTAAACTGTAACCCGCAATTTTCTTTATTGCTGACAAACCTGCAGATTAAATATATAGAAAATTATACAACAGTTCAAAGCACAATAATAAACGACGCGAGTTCCTTTCTTTTTTGTAATTTATTTTCGTTCAAATGTAAATTGGTTTCTATGACAATATTGAAATGTGAAAAAGCATATATACGACAGTAATATAATACTGCTCATAGAAACATTATCAGAGATAATCCGTTATCATGCTGTGGCATTCGTTACAACACATGTGCACAATACAAATTGAGAACATGACCCAAAAGGAAGTTTTTGAACTATTGTTTATTATTTTAAAGCGCATGAAATTACTTTAAAATCCCATCCCAAAGTTTAAAAAAATTGTTACATCAATCCCATTGTTTCAGACAAAGATAGCGTTCATTCAGAAACAATTTCCTATATTAAGATAAAGGAGAAAGATGAAACTGGGAAGGCAAGTGATAGGAATTTCTCGAGTAACGGTTGAGAATTAGATTACACTAATATAGAGCATCTTACTTTCATGAGAGCTCATTTTTTCCCCCAATGACTAGATATATTAAAATCGTAAATGCAAGACAAACAGTCTTTTATGGCTTTTTCGGTTCGGATAGAAAATTCTGTCGTCCCTTATCATAACTGTTTTTATATTAACTCGGCAGAACTAAAACAGTTATTCATATGAATGGAATGTTCTATTCAAATCTTACAACACTTGACAGATTCTTCGTTTTCCACAAACATTTTGTTTTTCGTAGATTAAGCGTCAGTTATATTAAACAAACAAAAATACAACTATAAATATGTAGAACTATACAAATGGAATCAGTTATAGGTGACATTGTAACATCTAAGAAATGTTTGTGCCGCCGGTAATGGTTGAAGACGGTACTGATTGAAGATAAACACTTGATGTTAAATTCAACCATTGTATCTCATTTTGTATATTCACTAAACGTAATTGTAAAACATAAACACCCGCTTAGCAAGTAACAGTGTATATAATTTAAAATAATCATAAAAGTGTAACAGGAGAAACAGTTGAATAAAATACATCGAATCTCCGCATAAAGGCACTATTATAGTAATATAGTACAAAGTTGCATAGTCACTGCTAATTAACATATTTGTCTGAAATTGTAATTGTTCCTGTTTGAAGTTATGCACATAATTATGTAGAATGCATGCGTCGCGCCTAGCGGCCGAAACCGCTGTATTACTTAAGAACTAAAGTAAGCTTTCTGCGACTAACTCCTAAACCGTTTACTCCTATATCTTAACTTATTATTGTTTAATGCGCTTTAAGACAATAACCATGTTACTAGCACATGTGACATATAGTAACCAATTAAAAAACAATATTTTTTGCGGGTACTTCTAATCTTGACAACACTCCCCTAGTAAAAATTTTGAATTGACATTAGCCGCCTGGATTAATTGTAAAGCTGTTCGCTTTCAAACAATAACAGATAGGTTAAGTTTTCATCACATGTACGGATTACCGTATAAAAATGTACCTGGCTGATAGAACAAGTACATTAAAACATGATATTATATAAATAACAATTATTAAAAATTTGAATAAAGCGATTTTCATATAAGTTCACCGTAAGATAAACTTACAGGTATAACAACACTGAGTACCTATTTTGAAATAAAAAAAAAATGAATCAGAAAGACAATGATTTTATTTCTACAGTGTAGCGTTTTAATCCTAATATTGATTGATTGATTGACTGAATATTAAGAGTCAATTTTATTCCATCGAGGGTTAATAGACGGTCAGTAAACTTAACAACTCTTTCCCGAGATCCCGGAAGGCACAATTTAACACTCAATCTCCGCAAGTAACTGACAACTTTCCTATTTGAATTAGTGGTGTGAGACGAATGATAACGAGACGCAATCTTGTATAACAATCATCACGGAAACTGTGATAATGCCGGATGGGGATTCAAACTCTCGTCCCCTGGATTAACAGCCAGACGCGCTACTAACCGGTAACCTGGCTCTTCTTAATATTGACTCGAAACCAGTACTCGTCAATGGCGCACGTTGAAACAAAGTCATAGAAGTTGTTTTCAACGGTATAAGTTATTAAGATGATATTCTTCGTTGCCATGACAACAATTGAAGTGTTTCACCAACATGTAACAGACACCATGTGCTAAACTATTTTTGGCTTCTGACAACTTGGAAGTAGTGTAAATTGTTTGTCTCTATTACCATACAATTTTAAACATAAGTGAGAAACCTTTCACTTTAAGTATACACGCACCTTTTTGATTGCGTTTTGAAATATTTACGTGTGTTCGCGATGCGCCGGTGATATGGTATTTATTATAATAATAGATGTGAAAATAAAATATCACATGCAAAGGATAGTGTTATAATCGTGTTTTTTTCCATAGCCGTCGGTACAAACACTTATAATTAATAACCTGTCATTTTAATTTTCTAATCGTATGTTTAGTTTTGTATATTTAATCCAATTTATTTCAATAATTTTACTAAATTACCAAGTTTGCTTAAGTTTTACAATCCACAAAGCGCCCTCTTGTTTTAGTAATAAAACAAAATCATGATATTGTTTTACTTTTCTGAACACAAAGAAAACACTTGTAAAATTCACAGTGCTTATAAGCGTTCAATGACCTTATTCGCTCGGCAATATCTTGGATGAATCGTGACCACTATTTATCTTACCGTATTTTGGCACTACAAATATCAATAAATTGTAAAATGTAAGATTATCTCTTTCTTGATTTGGTATTAATTTTATGAACAAGCGTTTAAAGGTGTTTAATTCACCTTAGAAATAGGACGAAAAACAAACAACTTAGAGGAAAATAATTGGGCAAGAGTTATACTGACGAAATTGACCTGGCGTGGGCTGTCAATCAAATACATAATCCAATCAGAGACCGATATTAATTGCTTAGTCGACATTATCTTAAAGACAACTATGTCAAAGTTAGCACTATATTGTGTTTACCTGGACAAACAATGCCGCTTGGTCAGTGGGTGGTGCAGCGATAGTCATCACATTACGTCAATTTCTCCCGCCTAAACTATTTGCATTGGTCTTCGTTAAAAATTGGCTTGAAATGAGAATGATTTAGCAACAACATTGTTTTAGCTTGTAAAAACATTTATACAGTGTAGCTTAAACCAGTTTGTGATCTGTCTATGAAAATGGATAACACGACGATTTAAGTTCGTTGGTTGAGGTGAGGCCTGTCGAAGTTATTAAATAACCCTTCCGTTGGCCTCAAAACTAGCAGAAAACGCTTGAAGAAAAACAGTTTGTCGAACATTAAGCATACTATTACTAAGGGAGGACATACATAGCTTTTCTAGAGAAAATGGCGGTGTAGCAACCGTAATAGATCGCTTATCAATTAAAGAACACAGTCGCCAAAGCAGCTTTTAAACAGTAACAACAGGGGTCACCACTTCGGAACGGTCAGTAACAAAAGACGAAGCTGGGCAGCAAACATCTGGTTTTTCAATACACCAACCCGTATGCGACAGAGATTGGGTTCGATCCCCGGCCGAGTTATACCAAATAGTTAAAAATGGTTCTAGAAACTTTTTCGCTCAGCACTTAGAGGATAGTTTTAGGTTTGGTCGGGCCGGTGTCTGTATAATATGACTGGGTGGGAATATTATGACATGTGTCTGTGGAATGGTACTCCATTGCGGCAGCGTTCTGAATACTGTCTTAAGTCGACACCGTCGCGATATAACTGAAAACACCATATATACAACAACATCGCTCTTCCTCCGTCACTAGTTTGCTTCGGAGAATTGTACGTATAGGAAAAGTGTTCAGAGGTTAAGATAAAAATGAAGAAAAATACTAAATTTCAAATAAATCATGAAATACTTACTTTATCTAAATAGTACTAAATCATCAGTTTATATAAATTTTCATATACTCATTGAAAATATATCTGCAGATGTAACGGCATGCTTTACAAGACTCGCATCGCAACTAATTAAGGATAAAACATTCAGGGTACTTTTTTTTAAAAAAAAAACTATTATAATCTGGCCAGCCATCACAAAGTTATTACCCAAGACGGAGCGATAATGTCAATATTCAGCAATTGAAACGCAATAACTCTGTGGTGTGGCGAAACGTTACAAAATGATTAAACCAGAGGGAGTTATTTTGCAAAATATTAAAGTCTTGCTTTTCAAACGTGAAACTTTTGTTTCAAACGTAAATAAATTATTAATTTTGTTTCAAACATAAACATGGTATAACTGTATGAAACGTATATACACTGTATATAATTCCGTGAACTGGTCAAATCGGATAATAGGTGTCGGAGTTAGTTATGACTCCTAAATCGACAAGATGTGTATATATTTTATTTCGTGTGTGCTCTATCACATCTCAGTTTTCATTTGATCTTAATTAAAGTTGCACAGTTGTTATATAACCAACATATTTCCGACTAGAGAACTGGCTAAATCGAATATTTTTTGTCAGTTAAACCCATTAAATAAATTTGATATTATGTGCACCACTATAGCACTTGCAGTTATCATTTTAGCTTCGCCAATCGTGCACAGTAGTTATATAACCATCTAACCATCAACATCTTTGTTTTAGAGCTGGACAAATCAATACATTTTGTTGAAGTTATGGTATATGAATTGATAAAACTTGCATTATTTGAAGCTATGTTCACTCTAGCACTCGCAGTTGTCATTCTATCTTCACCAATTTTGCACAGTAGTTATATAACCATTATACCTTAGACGAATATAAGGGCAGGCCGAATCAGATAAATATTACGGCACTGGAATTGTCCAAAATTAAGATATTTGAAGTCATCTACACAGTAGATATATGTATCTCGACTTACCAAATTTAAATGTCTGTCGTACGGACTTATATAATCAAATTATCAAAAAATGCCTTCTTTAAGCCGATTGCTACATGCGCACCAACTCCGCACAAAAAGGGAAGCAATTTTGTCGAGACCTGCCAGAGTCACTCCATACCGCTATACTACAACTGACCCTATTTCGGATGGCACAATATTTTCAATTAGAATAAAAACGTTAATTTTGCAACTGCAGTTTATCTAATGATGACATACTTCAAGAGCTATTTTTTTCTAAAATTACACAGTAATGTGTACTTTTTATTTTGATTGTTATTAGAATAGGTATCAGAGAGTAATTTGGGAGGTTTTAAGCAAAATATATCCATACACTATATCAAAATATTAAAAAACGCTGTATTTTGTTATAAAATTGAAAAAAAAAAACAATTGATAATCAGCCGAATTTTTTTTTTAGAACCCTAAACAGTTAAATTCAAACTGTAACAAAATAGTTAGCTTGTTGTGGCCTAAATTGTGTTTACGATGAAGTCTTGAGATTCACCATGTTAAAATTGATTGATATGTGTAATTAAATTTTGTTGATGCTTATTCTGATATTCACAAAGTGAATAGATACAGAATTGGTCTGTAATTGGTCATATTATAATGAGAAGCTATGTAGAGGTATAATTGCTATGTTGAGATTGACGGAGGGTCGTATATGAGATGTTGTTTAAACTGCCATGAGAATGCAGATAGTAAGAGTTGGATGAAATGTTATCATATATTGATAAATCTACCATGAAACTGTTAGATGGTAAAAATTGAATGAACTGTTATAATATGTTGATAAATCTACCATGAAACTATTAGATGGTTAGAAATGAATGCACTGTTATCATGTATTGATAAAAATACCATGAAATTGATAGATGGTAAGTAATAGACGCCATGTCATTACATATTTGAGTAACTAGTAAATCTGAGTTTATATATATATTGTAGCCGTTTTTAGACGTAAGCGTGGAATGAGTCCGCTACGTTAACAACGTATAGACGTGACGGGAAGTCAGCTGGTGGAAGTACAGTCGTAGGACAGCAACCCACATATTTGTCATATGGACGACTTTACATTCCTGACGTCGGAATACGATCGATAGTCGGTACGGGGTGACGCAAAGCCATATACAGAGTATAGATTTCTAGGGGAGGCAACCCAGTTATATAGCCACCGCCGCAAGGGACGAGTGATGCTATATATACGATATCCGGACGCGGAAAGTATCTAGTGCATTTTTATAAACATTCAAATGATAAAAGCAGTTTGGATCGCGATGTAGGTTACGTACGTGTAGGAGATAGAACTGTGTGAAAAAAAGTGTTAATACCACCATAGGACTTTTTTTAAACCAGCTGTGTTTTTGTTTTGTGTTGAGTAATTATCTTTAATTTGTATATATTGTATACTTGTATATTCGTAATTTTATTCATGTAAAATTAAAATTGTAAATTTTACTTTGTGTACGATTGTATTCTACCTTTGTGAGTTGTCGGCCCTTGGTCATTTTGCTACAAAAACTTATAATTACCATTTCCATGACATATATGTAACGTTTTAATTAAATACTAGATGTAACAATTTTTTTTCGCATTGCTTGTAAATCTACATTATTTGGCCAACTTTCAAGTACAGGTAAGTTTACTAGGAGGTAATACGGTATCGTGTGTTTTTTATATTGCATGAACATACATATTCTTAAATACTGTGAAGTTCATAAAATTCTATCCGTAGGAAAAATGTGACAAAAATCATAGCAATCGTCTTTAATAGTGTCTCCTCTGCCCCAGGCGAGCGCTTTAGGGCCAATTAAGTTCTCTTGCTTTTGTTTCAAACATAAATATATTCTTACTGTATGAACCGTAAACCTATTCTTACTGTATGTAACGCGAATACATGGTAATGGTTTGAAACGTTAACATAGTATTACTGTATGAAACGTAAACCTATTATTACTGTATGAAACGTAAACATATTATTACTGTTCGAAACGTGAATACATTTTTACTGTATGAAACGTAAACATATTCTTACTACATATTCTTACTGTATGAAACGTTAACATATTCTTACTGTATAACACGTCAGTATATTGTTTTAGTTGTTTTAAACACAAACGTATCATTATTGTATAAAACGCAAGTGTAGTGCTGTAGTTTTTTTAAAAAATAACACATTTTAGTGTTTCAAAAGTAAACAGAGTTTTATTTTATAAAACGTTAAAATGTGTTAATCTGTCAAACATCTGATGTTTATTTTTATAACTTAATTTTACAAAATTATTTGATTCCATCATTTGGCCAGTTGTAAGTTATAGTTCTGCCATTTGAATTCATAAACGTACGATGTTAGGCTCACTTGGTCTTCAACAATTTAAAACTAAAGATACACGTTTAAAGACGCAAAATTTTGTCAATATATTGTTCACATATAATGTTCAAATCAGTTTTTAATGGAAGAGCAATATTCTATTCTGAGACGTAGTAGTGCTTTTGGAAAGGGTCGAAATAAGCTAAGAACATATCGTCTTTTTAAACATGAATTAAAAACCGAATTGTATTGCACTTTGATTTTACCAATAAGACATCGTTCAGCTTTCAGTAAATTCAGATGAGGAATAGGTCAAACACGCATTTAAAATGATAGGTATGAACATTTTAAATAAGATGATCGTAAATGCCCGTTTTGTAATGTTGTGGAGGATGAACGTCATGCTATGATGATTTAAGACAACTTTTATTTGAAAAAGCCCATTAAATCTGTGTTAGCTTTTTAACGATGCGAAAGTCTGATAAACTAGTCGCTTTATTTACTCATCCAGCACTGAGTCGAGTATGTGCCAAAACCTGTTTTAAAATATTGCAACGTCGTACGTTTTACCTGTGTAAATAATTCTCTGTTTATTTAAGTTATTTACTATAATTTGTTTCATCTATGAAAATATTACTAATCAGTTCTTAACTGATCAAAGGAGATAATCGTTTTATTTTAATATGCTCAATAGTGCTCTTTTTCTTTTTCAGCTTTTTAATTCAAAACTTGGTTTATTGCAGTTTTTAGTATAAAGATTAGCAATATTTTACATAGCTTTATCATGTCAAATAGTTGTGCTTTGTATTGGTATGCATATTTTATGTTTAAAATGTCTCTTATAATTATTTTAGAATGGCTATGTACACGTTTAAACGTTCATGTATATGTTTTATTATTATAAGATATGTACATAGATAAGATGAAAATAAAGATAATACTACTATGTTTATAATACCAAACTTTGTTAAATGACCAAAAGGTTAACTATTGTTCTTACATCAAACGTTAAAATCTTGTTATTTGTGCATATTTGAAGTTGTTATAATTGCATCTAACGTCAATAATAATTTTTGTATGAAACTATGAAAGTTTAGTTTTGTTTTTATATCGGTGGTAAATGGTTTAGAAATGCACGTTCCCTATACATTATATATGCATAGCATTGTATTAGGTCAATGATCTCAGAATTATTAACATTTGTAAAGAAGATATTTAGAATAAAACACACCTTAAGTTGTTTATTATGTATTATTGTGTTATTGTACTATATCCAATAACGTTCTATGACATTATGTAAATATAATATAAGAATGACTTGGTTAGTAGCTTAGACGTCAGCTGTATTTTGGCGAGTGTGAGAAAAGTATTTCATTTCTTCACCAGCTGAAATATAGATGACATTCTAAGCTACTTTCTATGTAATTTATCTATCACGAAACACTATTTGTTTTAAAAGGTAAAATCTATTTATATTTTGACATTCCACAAAATACGACAGTTAGTGGATAAATTTTAAGTATGACCTAAGCAAATAAATAGTTCGATAACCGAACCAAATATTACAACAGTTTTTAGTTTGCCATGTGTATTTATTATTTGTTTCTAACCTGAAATATATTCATTTACCTAATTATTCAACCACAAAATGTCCTTGCCGATGCAGCATAAACTCTATATTTAAATATATATGAGGGGGTTGGGAAGAAGTTCTTGCTACTAGCATATTACATCTTGGAAATATTGTGCTAGTACCATGATAAATGTGTTTATCATAGTGAATACGTGTTATAATTTATTATGAGTGTAGTATTTGTTAATCTGTGATTCCTTCAAGTGTTTTATTACTTATGTTAATCAGTGAGACGATATATCAATGGATGGGCGCAACTCTGTTCTATCTATATATAAACTCAAAAGGGAATAGAACAGTATTGCGTCAACCATCGATATATTCATTCGGATGATATTATTCTGCGATCTTGACTTAGGATACTTTTTTTAAATGAGGTTTATAACCATGTTTAACACATTTCAGGTTATATATGGCATATTTAATTTTACTGGTGGAGGAAGACCTCAGATTAAGTAGAACCAGCGTCCTTCCGCAAGTAACTGGAAACTTCCTAACATAAAGTGTTTGAAGCGAGCGGGACTCGAACCTACGACCTTAGCGGTGAGAGGTAAGTGCTCTTGAGACAGCGCCTAAGACCACTCGGACACGGACTTAGGTTACATTTTGGACATTATAACATTTCGAATTTGGATTTCGGACCCCATCACGGCACGACGGATATCGTAAGTTCCATAAACACATATTTTCTTATTAGTCCCTACCGATTTCACCCTTCCGATAACTGTAGGTTTACCCCTCTGACCGTCCGTCATTTCAGCGTCCGTCAGGAAAAATTACGTAAAAAGTTATCCACGCTAGGTTTTGGAAACTTGCATGTTGATAGAAGACAATATGGGGATAATGCAAAATAATAAAAAAAAGTATCATCAATTTAAACTTTTACAGTTATCATCATACAAAACATATACATACAATACATTTACGTGACATATCAATGCACAAATCAATTGATACATGCATTAGATTTATATATATTTCATTACAATCGCCACGTAATCACAGGAGCTATCTGTTTCATTCATCATTCAGTGTAAATATATCATTTATCCAGATAGACAAAAATGTATATATATATATACAATTATATATTTATTTTAGTTTGATGCAATGATACAATGTTTGACACAATGCTACAATGTTTGACACTAATTGTCGCACTTCAGCTGCGTTTACTTCATCTCCTGTGACAAACTTACAACCACGTGATATGTAAACGATCCGGTATTTAAAAGATAATAAAGATGTCAGCAGACGTTGAATAAATTCACGAATAAGATATGAAAAAAAAACCTGTGTTGCTTACGTGAAGAGATATTTCAGAAAAGAGAATAGATATGCGATCTTTTATCAGTTACACATCGCAGATAATCCCGTTGTCCGCATTAAATATTTTAAACAGCAGTTTGTCAAAGCGTGAACATTCACACAAAGTCCGTTCCTGTTGCACTTCTACAAATAACGAAATGTACTTCTGGAACACCTAACACATTGCCAAATGTTCTAAAAGTGTCTTTTTTTAGACTGTCATCAGATGGTCCAAATCTGCAGTCAAAACATGGGGTTGACCTGTTTGCTTCTTCACAATTCCGATGGTTTGATTACACTCCTTCATTTTTTACAGTTCAATCCCTTCACATTTTTAAACTGTAATACATTCACCAATAGTACGTTATGTCACCCAAATCTGGCAGATCTCATGAAATATTCTAATGTTCTCATATGTGTAAAAAATGTGACATTTTAAGTATTTTCAACAATAATGTCTAACCGATATCAAAAGCGCTAATTTCTTGGATGCAAGGCCAACTAAAGAGAGGAAATAGATAAGATGCAAGACCGAGTGCAACGCTGGCATGTTTATAAATTATTTGACCCTTATTCGGTCTGGTTTTATTATTTGAAGATTCCACATGGTCAGCATATAATTTTTTACATTACTTTATCGGTATATCGTTCCCAAGTCAGGACTGCTTTTTTTACTATTAGAGTAATATGAACAGTTATGTTAAGGTAGGACACATTCCTTGGCCATACTCCTTTTAGTTTTAGTGAATAACGTGTTTCCTATCAAGTATATATATATATATATATATCGTGACTGAGGTCTGTATTCATACCGAATATAACCTATAAACCGCCAAGGTTGGAAAATAAGGTAGGGTGTGCTTGGCTTTACTTTTCTTCTCCAAAACACAGTCAGTTTTGAAAATATACTTGATTTTCAAATCTTAGAGAAATGTTTTGTTGAAAGTTGTATAAAAATTGAAATTTACATAATTGAGAAACAGCTATGTCATACCTTGAAACTAGCATCTAAGTCATACCTGTAACACTTAAACCTACATCTATGTAACACTTGAAACTAGCATCTATGTCATACCTGTAACATTTGAAACTAGTATATATGTCATACCTGTAACACTTAAACCTACATCTATGTAACACTTGAAACTAGCATCTATGTCATACCTATAACATTTGAAACTAGTATATATGTTATACCTGTAACACTTGAAACTAGCATCTATGTCATACCTGTAACACTTGAAACTAGAATCTATGTCATACAAGTAACTCTTGAAACTTGCATGTATGTCATACCTTTTACACTTGAAACTATCAACTATGTCATACCTGTAACACTTGAAACTAGCATGCATGTCATACATGTAACACTTGCAACTAGCATCTATATCATACCTGTAACACTTGAAACTAGCAACTATGTCATACCTGTTACACTTGAAACTAACAACTATGAGTCAAAACTAGAATTTTCCAGTATATTTGAAGACAATATGCTTCGATTCTATTTTGTAAATGGGTATTACTCTCGTTAATAGTGGATATGCAGCACATTTCGCATTGTCGTATTTGGAGTTACGTATTATACCTTTACAAAAATAGATAAAAGTTTACATCAAAATTGTTTAAAGTAACTGATTTAGAGGTTTCTTTGTTGAACAATCTTTATCAGACTCAGGCTTTAATGTTTTGTGGCTACATCAACGTACGGGATCACCAGAACTTATTATTGTAATAGTAAAACCACAAATAAGTGAACAATTTATTCAAAACTTGCATAGGCGTTTGACCGAGTCAACAAGTTCTAGCTGTTACAATCGTATTATCGATTTTGAATTTCAGCCTTACCTAAATTGTTCATCAAAGCTTTTATCTGGTAGCATTAATTATAAGTGGAGGCAGACCGTTGGACGCGTCATATCAGAACACCATATAAAGAACGGAAGAACAAACTATTTAATAAATTGGAGGATGAATACCATTTTGTTATTGAATGCGTGCTATATTCCGATCTGAAAAAAATTTGTTAAATTCAGAAAAGGACAGTACAATAAAAACAGTGTTAAGTTCTTTTTAAGTGTACTGTTCTTTTTTCTTTAAATTTGATAAATTTCTTAAAGTTCCAGCTTTTGTTTGCCCCCCACCAGCCATCCAGTATTTTCTTGAAGAAAGCCGTAAATCAATAAATAAACAAAATCTGGCATAAATAATACTTTTATATCAAAAGTATTTCAATTAAAAACTATAGTCATATAAGTATGATACAAAGGTATTTTTAATTGCAAAAAATATGGTAGAAAAGATCAAGTTGTGTTGTATCTGCTTTCTGAAATGACGTTTGAATAATATAAATGTTTTACATACCACCTTCTCCACTTTCACCACTGCTTTAATTTCAACATATTAGATACTACTTATATCATGAAACAAATATTGTAACTGTAAGATATCATAACTACACAACTGTCGTTCATATATATTTGTATACATTATATGACAGATGGGTCTACGTGCCTATTTGATATTGGAAATTACTATACTATGACCAACACAATATATATTCGTTTGTTTTTATCGATACAATTATTATTGTTTGTTTAACAATTATTTTCTATTTAGTTTTTCAAAAGAAAGCGTGACTATATTAGTTTCACAAAATATATTTTCAATAACTGGTTAGATATGAGTTTTAGTATTGACGTTTGCGTTACTATAAAAGACATTGAGATGGAAGCCGAACGTTCCAGACTTCGTATCGTTACTTTTTTAATCAAAAGACAAACTAATTGTAGTATTGACAACTATCAAAACCCTGGGTGAAATAGGTGGGGGTGAGGGGGAGGGGCGGATATATTTTCAGAAAACATTTTGATCTTCCCACGTTATATTAGACCTTGTGAAATTTTGTTTGTTTAACAAAGACATGCTTTAGCGGTTGTTGAAGATTAAATGTTCTTTGATCAAGTAATCGTGTTTTAGTCCAAGAGAAATAAGTTTATCTATCATTATATAGCGACTGAGGAAATTAATGTTGACATGTGTATTGTAATACCCACAATAGAATTAATAAGAAAAATTGATAAAAAAATTTTTAAAGATAAAAATGTCAATGTTAATGCCCATGTTGATGACAGGATAATTTGTCGATATTGTATGTCTTTTACGTGGCCATATCTTAACAATCTCTTGCCAATCCATTAGTGTGTGCAATACAACATTCCCACATGCGAACAATACCCGTTTTGTCTGTTGAATATAGCATGTAATGGATATAATGTCTTGATAAATGTGTATTGTTGATTTTTTCTTTAATATTGTACATGCTAATGAGCGGTATGTAACATTCTCTTTTATATACATGCTTATGATACTAGTAATGCATTAAGGTCTCACTACAGAGTTGAATTTTGTTCATTATTCTGTATAAAATGAGGTCTAGGATTTCCATGTTAAAAAAAAGAATTCCGCATAGAATTCCGTATAGTATTTTTTTCATAGCAGGAATGTATATCCACATAAAAATGCAAAATAACTGGTAGGTTGACTAACTTGTTTTTTTACAGAGGGTGCAGTGACACCCTGATTTTTGTTTATAAAAGAAGTCCTCATTTGGTCATTTATATACATGCATATACTGAAATCCTATAAAAGTCACCTTTTTAATACCAGTGATGTCTTATTGCAGTATAAGCTATTCCAACTTTTGTTCTAATTACCTGTAGCAAGAAATCACAACCACTATGAACCATTTTGAAAATATTGCAGAACCAAATTACATAGGCCATTTTTAAGCGTAAGAATCATGTTACTGTGAGAAAAAGGGGGCGTAACTGTGAAGTGATACGTAAACGATAAAGAAGCTTCGGACAGTAAATCCTCAAAAATAGTCTATGAATTTCACTTGGCCTATATATTGTATTTGCATAAAATGCTAGTTTTGCGTCCAACTCTGTAGTAAAGGTTTTAGTTAAACGCTAGTAAACATGTCCATGTAACTTTTAACCGGTTAAGATGTTATCTAATTTCTCGTTCTTAGAGCAATTTCATTGGATGAGGAAGTAGGTCAACATCTACTGACGGTCTTGACATTCTATGTAAAATGATATAATTTATTTTGAAAAATTCGAGCGAATTTATTGTCTGAGAAAGTAGGGCATCTAAAAAAATGTTCATAATTTTTTAGCAAATTATTAACTTTCAGATGATTGAAGTGAATATTTTAGTTTAAATAATAACAATGGTATCAATAAAACCGACAGAGGCTCCCTCTAAAATATAATTAATATTGATATTTTTATATGACTATATATGAATAGATCTTTATTGTTAGCACATTAAGATATTTTTTTCAAAAACATTTTTTAAACTGATATACAGGTCCAAGTTTGTGTTATACAACCTTCTCTATGCGTCGATATACTTATATTTGAACCTACTGATTACAAGAACCATTATAAAGTCTTTTACACATTTGACGCATCAGGTTTGCGTTGACTTTAATTGACTATAAATATGTTTAATGAAATACGATCCAACCATAGCTTCTGTTATCATTTGCCTGTAACGTTATACTTTCATTGTTTTTGTCAATATTGGTAGATATTGCATTTTAAAAGGAATGCGAAAAATAACAGCAGGAATGGTTTCGTTTTACTTTCATTGTAACCATTAAGTTCCTTTTAAGATATTTTGTGGGAATTATATATTATGCACATCCGGTGCTTATGTTTTATGAGTGTATAAAATAGATACTTCCTGATGGTTTACCTATTTTCTAAACATTTAAACAGGAAAGGTATGAGGTTGATGCCAAGTGTATAGATATCTGGCTCCAATTTCACCAACATTGTCTACTTAAGTTCTACTTATGGACTTATCTAAATTTTTACTGGTAGCGTAAATATTTTAATCAGTGTCAACTGAAAACCAAATGTATTTTTTTTCTGGAGCCAGTCTGTAATCAGAGCCACCTAAATGCTTTTCCTAGATAAAATGTGTTGATGTATAAAAAAGTAAAGGAAATATTTTACTTATGATGTTAACTCACATTTATAAAACAAGCATGACAATCATTAGTTTTATAAAATATGTTCTTACATACGAAATATCAATTTAAAATGAATCTTGAATTCGTGCTCATTTATAATTTGATTTATTGGCAAAAATAACATACACTCATAATACTCGGCAGAAACTCGCATAATATATATTTGCCAACTCGTTTAATAAATTCAATTACAAATGAGCACTCATGTAAGGTACTTTATATAGTGAAGGGTGTGATCGTGTTAGGGAATAGATGTACGCGACTTACCCTGCTTGCCTGTAATGATAGGATTTAACGACAAGAAACGATGTCCAGTAAATTCATTGTGGAGGTGTACTGATTGATTGATTGATTGAATATTATGCGTCAATTTTATGCCATCAAAAGCTAGCTGACAATCATCTCTGGCACAAATAACTATTTACTTTACCACTTGAATCAGTGATGAGAGACGAAAGATATTGAGACGATTTTGTATAGCAGGTATTATGGATATTGTAACTAGGCATGGATTCGAACTCACGACCATGGAATGATGGTCAGCGGGCTACCGACTGAGCTAATCGGTCCCGTCTGGTAAAGGTGTAAGACCACTATCGTGTTTTGTTCTTTATTCTATAGTTAATAAAAAAGTTTGCATTCTTGTCACTCATTGAAAACCCCAAATCAAAAAAGTGAACATAACATTTTATTGTTTGTCAACCTATGCGCTACAAAACAAGTTTTGAAAGGTAACGGTCATATGTCATCTATGGGATTTTCAGCCCTGCATTTTGCTTTATTGTCCTGCTTATGTCGTCGTAGTCGAGCAATGTAGTTTTGTTTACCGCCAAAACGATCAAACGCAACAAGGATTACTTTTTTAACTCGAAATTTATTTTTTTCATGTATTCAATAAAGGCAAGCAAAACCAAATCAAACAATAAAAATATATTGCGAAAATTGTATTATGTCAGTTTGTTGCATACAATGAACCAAACGTTACAATAACATCAACCAAACACATTATTTATTGAAACGTTAAGATTTTATTCCAAAATGGCAATGTTTTCTAATTGTTCAGAATATATACATAATGCCATTTTAATAAAACAAAGAGCATTAAAATGAGGAAAATGTATTTTCAAATAGGAAGAAACAAAGGTTAGTTTTAACCGCCATTATGCTGCTACACCACGGAAGCATTTCCTGCTTCCAATGGCGGTGCTATGCCTGAGGTAAGTCTGTCATAGTCATTGTAAGAATAATATTTTAATTACCTCGCCCCCCCCCCCCCCCCTAATTTATGATTAAGAATAATGTTTGTCTTACAGAATATAACTGGAGATAATAAATTGATAGGGATAAACATAAACAAAAAAATAGTATTAAGGAAAGGCAATTATGTCCACACCTTTTTGTATGGAAATGTTTTTAACTTAATTGCTTATACTGTTTTAGAATGTTAGTCAATGATGTGTGCATATGACATGATGTAATAGCATGATACTTACATCATAAAATAGTCAGTTTATATATCATAATGTTCGCATATCACGGTATTTGTTTGTTTATTATGTTCCCATTTGAAAAGAAATTCGTTGCTGATAATTAACATAAACCTGATTAAGCAACCAAAAACAATAGTATTGATCTACAATGTCTTGACAGAGAAGTTTAACAACCAAACGTGTTGTCTCGTTTACATGTAGACTGCAAACATATATCATAAAAGAGGTAAAAAGAGAGATAAAATAGTTTTACATTTTAGAAGACAATAAGTCAATAATGAGTATATAACAGATTTTGGGATTCCTTTCAAAACAAGACAGATTTACTAACAATTTGAAAGAGAGTCTCAATAAATGGACGTCTGATTTTAACCGATATTTTAGAAATATCAATTTGCAACATAAGAAGACACGTATATTTATCTTTTTGAAAATATAAATGTACGTGTTTGTTTATACGAGGGCCGCAAGGAAGATTGGTTTACCTTTTGAGTTACCCTATTTAAATAAAAAAATACTTACTTACTTACTTACTTACTAACGAGTGTATGTATACAGGCGAATAGTTCATACACTTGCTATGTGAATTTTCACTTTTGGGGATAGCTTTAAAAAAAGGAAAAATGCATCAGAAATTCAAGTCTTATTCATGACATTTTGATAGTAGATGACAGCAATACATTGTAGCAGTCTTAACGTATATAAACTTCCTACTACATTGGCTGACATTTTCTGCACTTAGGTTACGTGTATGTTAGTGGTGCGTGTATGTAAGTGGTGTGTTTTCAAAGGCCCTTGGTGTACATTTATTATGGTAAATGTTTATTCAATACTTGCTATGAAACAGGATCTATTACATCGTTGTACGGTAAAATTATTATAAATCCAATTTTAAAAAACAAATGATTCAGGAGATCAATTGCCATATAGAAGCATATCACCTGCGGTCTAATTAATTTTACTTTCATTGTGTTTGATCTGAGGAAAAAATAAAAATATTGCCGTGTTGATAACCACAATGGGTAAAAAAAACAAACCAGGATACAATAGATCACGTCTCAACGTTTATTGATTGATTGATATTTATTCAGGTTAAAACACACATATACAGGTTACATTAAATATACATACTCAATTACAAATTAAAAAATAAATACAATAGTTAAAGGTTATTTTATAACTATAAACCATATAACATAAAATTAATTAAGTATTGCAACGTATTAAATATAAAGTATCACATAATGCAATTATATAACTACTGTTTTGGCAAATTCCAGTGTAAAAGTTAATGAAATATCACAATAAAATATTCTATAGAAAACTATGGTAACTTTAATGAAATGAATGGCAAATCTCAAAGAAGTATTCAATTAATGCAACATTTGACATACATAATAGTGTGTTATAACCTTGGATTGCCAGTAAAGCCTGGCGGCTTATTACCAATGAAGTACTAGGGATTATATTACTAAGAGTATACACTACAAAATTGCAATTAAATTAAATAAACATAATATAAAGTTGAAGATTTTGGAATTTGGAAGTTACCACATGGAATGTTTCCATAATATATTTGCCGCTTACAAATATATTATTTTTTTCACAAATTTTGAGTAAAACTACATTTATTACAATTAAAAACTTTGAACATATCTAGTCAACAAGTGCAATAAATAAACTATGTTTTCTTAGCTCTGTCTAATAAATGGGTCTTGGAAGAACTTTTAAAGTGACTTATTTTATTAATTTTCTTAATGTCAGCAGACAATGCATTCCATTCATTGATTGCATTGTAAAAGAAGGTTACATTCTCTTTCCCAGTCTTTGGGTAGACTTAAATTATATAAATTTGCCCTAATAGAATAAGAGTGCACATCTTTAATAAAAACAAAATCTTTCATATATAAAGGACAAGGACACTTGTCATTTACAATTTTAAAAACATGGTTAAGTCGTAATAACGTTAACAAGTTTTGTTGAGGCAGGTGTGAAAATGAAACAGTACGCATGTTGCGCATACCTAGAAAACCTGTAGCTATTAGAAAGGTGCATACTTATAGAAATATGACTAGGAAACGTTTACGATCTATGAATGTCTCCTGAAAATAATATCAGTGATTAGATATTTATATTAATTAATTTTGCATGTATTGTCGCAAATGCATTTTCAGCCGATTGTACCGCAAATGAGGTCTGTAGGTAGAACGTCCAGCTCCGCCTCGCATGCATGCGGAAGATCGTTGGCTCGATCTAAGGTCGGTTCATACCATATACTTGAAAAATGGTTCTAAAATCTTCCTCGCTTTGCGGTCAGCATTTAGAGGATATTTATAGGTTTGGTCGGCCTGGTGTCAGTACAACAAAATGTGGGGTAGTATACGATGTGTCAGCGACATAATACTCCAACGAATACCGCTCAGAATACTGTATCAAGTAGACACAGTCGCGATATAACTGAGATTTTGTTCGAAACGGCGTTAAACACCATACAACCTCAAATCCACTTATTGCTTTAAAATTTATTTTTACGACAGTCTTCTTCTTCTTTTTAACTTATTTATCAACGACATAGTATTAGATGATTGTACCTGGTAAAAGTATATCTATCAGCAATGAATGTATTTTCTTACTTTTTATGCTGTTGCTGTGTTTTAATTTCTGATAACATAACAAATTGTGTTAAATAAACTAAACAGATGGTGTGGATGTAGTATTAATGATATTTCAGTTTATTATAGAATAAGTATTAATATTCATTGTACATCTCACTACACAGTTACGCCCCTTTTTTCTCACGGTAACATTCTTACGCTTAAAAAAGGCCTATGTAATTTGGTTTTGAAATATTTTCAAAATGGTTCATAGTGGTTGTGATTTCTTGCTGTAGATGAGTAGAGCAAAAGCATATACTGCAATAAGAACATCACTGGTGTTAAAAAAGTTACTATTATAGGATTTCAACATATGTATGTATTTATGAGCATTTGAGGACTTCTTTTTTATAAAAAAATCTCAGTGTGTCACTACACCCTCTTTTTAAAAAAACAACCTGATCAACCCACCATTTATTGTGCATTTTATATGGGTGTACATTCCTGCTATGTATAAGTATTTTTTTTACCATGGAAATCCTAGACATTATTTTGAATAGAAAAAAGAACAAATTTTAACTGTGTAGTGAGACCTGTAGGACAAAACATGAATGGAGTGCACTTTTATAGTCGGAGTCGATGTTATAAATAATGTAAATATGTATGTTTACTTTTGTTGTGTAGGTGTACATTTAAAATATAATACCATGGTTAAAATGTTGCGCAAAGTGTCATTCGCGCATTGGATTTGATCAACTATAAGATTATAAAAGTTTGTTTTTACAAAACCGAATTCATCACTGTATCTTGCCAGTTATTTTGTGCGGTGGACCATTTGGACTTAAACTCCTTTTTATCAATTCAAAATATGATTTTTCTTAGAGTTGCAAAAGTACTCATACCACTGATGTGGTTGGGGAAAATATGAGAGATTCGAGAATTATTAAAATCAAAAGTATTTTATGTGGATTTTTTAAAAATCGGATTAATGTAGTAGTTGACAAATTCATAAATGATGTTAACTTGAGTATGATGGTAATAACATGTACTTTTTCTTTTAAATATTGCTAATACAAGATATAATGGCGTCCTTAACGACCTGTTATATTACATTGGTCAAACAGTTTGGATTTGAAGGATGTCGAAAAAGTAATGGTCGCAACAAACGTATCGAATTCTTTTAAAAAATGATTATGTTGACGAGTTAGTCATTTTAACTTTAAAACATAAAAAGCGGTATTTCCTACGTTCAGTTTTGGTGTAGCTCCGTTATAAATAGGAATAGTTCGATATGACAATTTAAGTCAACATGAACGTGTATATCCATTTTGCTGTGAAACGATTGGTTGAAACTGAACCACATGCCCTCTACAAATGTAGACATGTTATATAAATACGTTGATTAATGTTTTATCAATCTATCACTGTATGCAATGATATATAATACATGATTTGTGTACGACTGCAAAACATTCCCATAAATCATTCGAATAAACCGACCTCAGAAAACCGTTTCATGATTGTAAATAACGTATGAACACAATGTACATAGCGAAAGAGAATATTTCTTTCTCAGTTAATGTGATCTATCCCTCAACTATATATCTGTTTATTTCACAACAATTGTTAACCAGAGGTCTATGGGTAGAGCGTCCGCCTCGCATGTGGAGGGTAGTTGGTTCGAACTCCGGCCGGGTCATACCAAAGACATAAAAAATTGTACTAGAAGCTGCCTCGCTTGGCGCTTAGCATTTGGAGTATAGTTCTCAGTCTGGTCGGCCAAGTATCAGTATAATGTAACTGGGTGGGGTATTATACCATTTGTCTACGGCGTGATACTTAAAATACTGCCTCAAGAAGACACCTTAGCGATATAAATGAATATTTATTGAAAATGACGCTAAACTAAATACAACAAAAAGTGTGAAACAAAAAAATTTACATTATTTTTATAAACAATTTGGCACCACGGATAACAGACGTATTTGATTCGTTTATAATGACAAAAGTAGGCTTTCCCAGCTATGTATAGTCATAAAACATTGTTACTGTACCACGAGTATCATAATGTGATGTAAAATACACCTTGCGTTTTGTGACTAGAACTATGTTTCCAGTCAACTCAATTTTGTCATGTTCAGGTTTCATTCAATAAATGGTTGAAGAGCCCCTCTTAATCAAAAGCTCACAGATATTACTTTTATGTATGTGTCTGGTTTTTGCCTTCCAGTAATTCTTCCACGCAAATTAAGGCAAGGGCGTTTTGTAGCAGTAACGTGGTGAACTACGCGATTTTTAAGTAGGTGCAGAATTTACTAGTAATACATAATAGTCAGCTTTTGAATTGTTTAAACGACAATATGTGCATGTTGAACGCGTTACGGGCGTAACAATACTATATTTAATACTATAAATTATTATAATTTTGTCCGTTGTAGATCACAATATTACAAGTACATTTTTTCCTGATTAAATGTAAAAAAAGTTTCAGATTTGATTTCTCAGTCTTATCTTAAAACATCTTTATCTAAGGTTCCGTATTGTGAGGGTTGATGCAGAAGATGGTTTGGAGGATACAAGCACTTCCAATTCATGCTTGTATAATGAACGTCTGTAGTTGTTATACGGGGTTCAGCGTCGTTTCAACAATTTTTCAGTTATATCGCGACAGTGTCTACTTGAGACAGTATTCTGAGTTTTGCCATACTGTAGTATCATGATGAAAACGCATGGTATGATATTCCCAACTCATTCACAGAACCATTGGTAATTGGTGTTCATTGTTCCAGAAGTAGATTTCTCTATATGTAACACAGAGAAAACTGAATTGTTGTGTGATACGTAATAAAGACTAGTACATAATTATTATTAATAATAGTTAAACCTATTTTATTCATTTTCTAAATCATTAACAGTGCGAGATAGTAAATTACCATGTAAAAATGTACTTTTAGTAAATGTGTTAAACTATGGCGGAATTGTATACCTTAACAGAACAATAGGATACTTACTCTGTGCTTAGTTGATAATGTATGGATCAAATGTTCATATGAACAATATTCATATGAAGGCTTACATAAAAACTATGTAGCATCACCTTACGTTTGAACAAAGTCATTTAAAGATATAATGATTAGAGAATACCATGTTAGTTACTGAAAGTCTTAACTTTAAAATAGACAAGAGCCTTGGCGAGAACTTTTTTTTCGAGTCGTACTGTTATTTTGCATGTCTGATTTATTTTTATTTAATCATAAAAACTGCTTAAGTCCAGTAAACCAACTCATGTGTAGACATCTGCGGTAACTGCGCTTGAATATATTTCCAATATTGTTTACAAAATAAATGAATTTTTTATGGAAGCTGTTCTCAGATCGGCTCTGTTATAATTATCACTCATATTTATTAACATAATTTACAGTTTGTCAATGGTAAACATATGTTTAAACGCAAAAACAATGATGTCGTTAACTTATGTGTTGCTGCCTGATAAACCTCCCTTGCCGATAAAGCAAAAGTTTATCTTATTCCGCTTTATTACGAAAAATATAACATATGATATTATAAAAGAGAAACTATTGATATTGGTACAAATATACAAAGCTGGAAATATTTTTGTAAAAATAGAAGTATTTTCACAAAAGGTAATATTGTACCAACAGAAGTGACTATCTTTCTCCCGTTGTAAATATTTAAGAAAATGATTAAAATAAATTTGAATATTTTTTTAATTTAATACTATTAACATACGTGACATACATTTTTTTTTTCTGAAAACAACGAATTCAATAATGTAGAGCCGTTATCAGATAGGATATATATTTGCTTGAAGTTTATGATACAGTCTCAAAGGGTAAAGCATGTGGTTCTAATGATAAAACATGTGGGATTTTCATAAATCATGCTGCTATTTCAATTATAAATATTTATAAAAGCATGGTTTGAACCAGATGGTGTTCTTTCTAATTTAGTACATAATGTCATGAACACGAGTTCAATTTCATATAGACACGCGTGGCTCGTCGTCATGGTGAAGTATAACTAGGTTATCATGCATGTTTAAATAGTACCGCTATGGTGTTTAACTCAAGATTAAGTCAGTGGTATATTAAAATTGCTATGACATGTGTCTATATCCCAATTGGTTTGGGGGATAATAAATTTGCTAGTTTGCTCAAGAATTTTAGCCTCAAAATCTTCTCGTGTCTCCAGAAATTCCAGATATATCTATATACATCCGTCTGCCGTATTTTACTCGAGTTCGGTCTTCAAACGAAGATTTGCTGATTTCCATTTTCAATTTTGATGTTTCATCATCAACCGCTGTTTTGAATTATTGATTGAGTTCATTTATTAGTTTAGTTTTAATTGTCTGCGCAACCATTAACTCGATACAGCGACTTACTTTTTCAGTTCGTCTTCCGAGAAGCGATTCATGGGGAATGGTTCTAGTGTGAGTGGAGTAATCGGAATGGTATCCTCTACACTATCTGATGTTACAGAGTCAGGAAAGTCTATAGAATCGAGCTACACAGAGTCCTCACTATCACTATAACTATCGGTCTGGGCTACCTGAACAAGTCTATACCTTTTCGTATATGGTTGCGGGCCCAGTAAGGACTTGATTAACAATACATATCTAATAATTTCACATGGTTTTACATAAAGATTTTACCGTCTGTCATTGTTGTCTAACAATAAATTTAAGTTAAGCAGTTAATGTTTAGTGGTACATCTGGATATCAATCCCCTCAGGAAAAAGTTAAAAATACGAAAAATTACATTTACCTTGTGATCGAAAAATAAGTCCAAACAAAATAAGAAAAGAAATGTGGCTACATTACTTAAGTGTCTGATTAATATCTGACCGCTTATGCAGGTCTTCATAAATGTAGGTAAAGTCGCTCACTGACAAATTTGACGACTTAATGTACAGGGAGCGAGTATTTAGTCTACTTACCAGGAAGTATAACACGACGACGATGGATGTCGACATAATATGTAAGGAGTGACAATGCTGAAAGTTCGTTGAACAAAATAGTGCAGAAAAACAATGAAGACCAATATATAAATAAAAGAATAAGTCCGATAAACTGTTATAAACACGGACCAGCTAAAAGAGAGACCGATTTCGTAGGAAAAAGTTCAATGTGTATTTCATATGATAATAGAATATACATACAGCCAGACCTGTCTTTAGCAGCCAGTCCAAGGAAGAAGCAAAATTGACCTTTTTAGACAGGCTGTTAATTAATACAAGTGAACTTATTCTGAAAGCATACAAATGGGAATTGGCAAATGTGGCTGCTTAACTTAAGACAGTTGACTTCCTTAGGTGACCTAGAGGTGACCGCTTGCAGCACGGGTTTGACTCTACATGAACATTGAACTAGGAACATTGTGAATGACAATATTATCTGAAGATTGTTTAGGTCGAATACGAACGAGGAGACCATTCACATCCAATTAGTAGTCACGAAATAATATTAAGGTATTTAATATCATACGCATAGACGAGCTAATACCACGCTGCTAGTTATTGTGAAGAGATACCAAAGGCACCCCATGATATCATTCAAGAGCACAATGTAATACATTTGAAACCATAATTGTTGGAGACGAAATGGCTAAACTCCAACTATTGAGTATCATCTGTATTGCTGCACGTTCGTATTGGTTTAAGATGATCTCAGTATAGCCCAATGTTTAAATGTGAAAGAGGAATAAGGAAGTAAAAACGAAAAAAATACATGTAAGTATATATTGTATTGATTCACACAACATGAGCTATATCAAACGCTTGTTTATTTCTGTCTGTTGCTTGGTACATCGTTGTTTCGTTAAACATGATGTGAATTAAAATATGTTTCAATGTTAGTGAAGGCTTTATTTGCTGTAAATCCTGAATTACTTTCTTTAGTATGTTTTTCTCAAAACCAACATTCTTTACATTATACACATGAAAAGTGTCAAAATATCCATTTAATGCATTTTAGGAACACCATAACGACTAAATCATGAATAATTAAACACCGATAGTACCAACACGTATACACATGATTACTCTTAATAAATGTGATTTTGTCTATATCGTTTATGAAAGTAAGTGTGTTGTAGATATCCTAAATAGCATCAATCGTGAAACATCGGGTATTTCCGTATCCTCCGTAAAATACACCTCGCGTATAGCTCTAGAATACACCAACGCTATTATCTACTGCGTAGCATAAAGGCCGAGGTGATCAGACAGTTATAAATATGACGATTATAGTGCTATCCCTGTACGTCTCACACCACTATAACATTAACCATAGGGCTCCATTATAACATACGACGAATATAGTGCTATCCCTGTATGTCTCACACCACTATTACATTTACCATAGGGCTCCATTATAACATACGACGAATATAGTGCTATCCCTGTACGTCTCACACCACTATTAAATTTACCATAGGGTTCATTATAACATACGACGAATATAGTGCTATCCCTGTACGTCTCACACTACTATTACATTTACCATAGGGATCCAGTATAACATATGACGAATATAGTGCTATCCCTGCACGTCTTACACCACTATTACATTTACAATAAAGCTCCATTATAACATACGACGAATATAGTGCTATCCCTGTATGTCTCACACCACTTTTACATTTACCACAGAGTTCCATTATAACATACGACGAATATAGTGCTATCCCTGCACGTCTTACACCACTATTACATTTACCATAGGGCTCCAGTATAACATATGACGAATATAGTGCTACCCATGCACGTCTTACACCACTATTACATTTTCCATTGGGCTCCAGTATAACATAAGACGAATATAGTGCTATCCCTGTACGTCTCACACCACTATTACATTTACCATAGGGCTCCATTATAACATACGACGAGTAAAGTGCTATCCCTGCACGTCTTACACCACTATTACATTTACCATAGGGCTCCATTATAACATACGACGAATATAGTGCTATCCCTGTACGTCTCACACCACTATTACATTTACCATAGGGCTCCATTACAACATATGACGAATATAGTGCTATCCCTGCACGTCTTACACCACTATTACATTTACCATAGGGCTCCATTATAACATACGACGAATATAGTGCTATCCCTGTACGTCTCACACCACTATTACATTTACCATAGGGCTCCATTATAACATACGACGAGTATAGTGCTATCCCTGCACGTCTTACACCACTATTACATTTACCATAGGGCTCCATTATAACATACGACGAGTATAGTGCTATCCCTGCACGTCTTACACCACTATTACATTTACCATAGGGCTCCATTATAACATACGACGAGTATAGTGCTATCCCTGCACGTCTTACACCACTATTACATTTACCATAGGGCTCCATTATAACATACGACGAGTATAGTGCTATCCCTGCACGTCTTACACCACTATTACATTTACCATAGGGCTCCATTATAACATACGACGAGTATAGTGCTATCCCTGCACGTCTAACACCACTATTACATTTACCATAGGGCTCCATTATAACATACGACGAGTATAGTGCTATCCCTGCACGTCTTACACAACTATTACATTTACCATAGGGCTCCATTATAACATACGACGAACATAGTGCTATCTTTGTACGTCTCATACCACTATTACATTTACCATAGGGCTCCATTATAACATACGACGAACATAGTGCTATCTTTGTACGTCTCATACCACTATTACATTTACTATAGGGCTCCATTATAACATTTATACCCAAAACACAGTGAGAAAAATAGCAAAACCTGAAACATGTATCTGGGTTCAATGTTTTCACCGGTTCAAGATATGCAATTATAACCAGATTTTTTTTCCAGAGTAAATGGTTTTGTGATCACTTTCCTGAGTAATAATATGTCACCCATTGACAACTTAAATGTATGATTTTTCTTCTTTTCTTACCACACATTTTTTTTTTTAATTATAAAACATGATGCGATTGAACAAAACAATTATTTGAAGAATAAGGAACCCGTAGCTCAACTAGTTGGTTTGAAAATGTAATATAAAAATACATTTAGGCCATAATAAATGAATTGCTAGATTATGTTCCCCGCCCGTCCCCTAATGTTCATGCCGCTCCAACCCTTTTTATTTTCATAAAAATAAAAAAATAAAAATATATATACATTTTTTAAAAAATCATCAAAAAGTTAAAAAATAAAAATAAAAGGTAAAATCCTCACCCCTCCCCGTTTTTAAGAAAGAATTGGATGACAATCTAGCAATTAATTAATAATGACCTTAACTGCTGTAAATATTTAACTATTAACGGACATTAAACGGTTAAAGTATTTATACGGGTAAAGCCCTTTCACTGACCTATTTATTTCAAAATGTCTGATTTCGTAAAATCATCATGGACTTTGAATCTGAGTGTCATCTTTTGTCGCCATCTTAAATCTCGTTATTTCGTTGAAATTTGAGATCACAGGAGATGAAAACAATATTTACAATTCTTTATTTCATTGATTTTTGCGCATGCTTACAAGAGGGTAATTTAAATTTTAAACAAGAGTTGGTAACGTACACGCATCGATTGAAGCAAACATAGACAAAAATACAAAATAATAATCTCCAGACAAATTCATTAGTTTTATAACAAAGCGTCTAATGAATCGGATAATTTGAAGCTAATTCACCGAAATGGAATTTAAAATGCAAAATATAACCGGCGAAAGCTGTAAGTCACTTTTTGTGTATATATGAGCCTTATAATTTTTTCATTAGGAGTTTAAGTGAGGAAAAGAAGGCGGTTAACCGCAAATCCATTGATTACTGTTAAAAAGGTGTCTTGACTATAGCGTAAGTCAGGCTAGTGCATTTATCAAAATTTAGGTGTAACCCCACCATTGAGTTTTTTGTCTTTATTCCACAGTAGCTCATGTGGTTCCGGCTAAGAATAGAATCACTGCCGAACTCTGCAGAGTGGTAGGAAGCCTCCGCATGGGTGTCATGTCATTTTATCATTTGTGTCTAGTTCACTATTGTGGTCAAATTATCAACGCCTGTGTGGTTCCAAGGAGCCATATTAGTGATGGCAAGAATAGGATCTCTGTGACTGATGCATTTCTTAAGAAGCGACAATTTGGGTAATACTATATAATTTGCTTAAACTCTGCAGTTCTGCAGGTATCAAGGTTCTACGTTCATTCTGTTATTTTGTTGTGTTTGTACATGTAGAGCGAACCTGGCATCTTCCTGCCTGTTGGCGTCAAATAACCTATAATGTTTTGGTACGCCGTAAACCCTACTCATTCATTCATTATTTTACAGTAAATAATAAAGCTTGAAGGCTTGTCATTCAAAGAGGGACCCAAAGTAGGGTCATGTGTCATATAAGATTTTTATGCTCTATGTGTACACTGCTGACAAAGTGAAAGTAAACTTCTGAAATCATGTATTCATATACCAATTTCCAAGCATAATTTTCTTTCCTTAATTCACAATTCAAACATGACAATACTTTCAAAATGTTTACATCAATAATGTCAATTAAATAAAAGAAATGAGCATAAAAATAAGGAAAATGCAAGAAGTAGAAACACGGATTATTTATAACCGCCATTATGCGACTACCCCATGAAAGCACTTCCTTTTTTCCTTTTTTGGTGGTACTATGCCCGTAGCAACAGGTTGACAATATAAAATGTTATTTGACACAGTAGAAATTTAATTGAGAATGCTAGCAGGAAACAAGTAATACAAAGTCTTTTGCGTTTGTGAAAAGAAAAAAGATCAATTTAGCGTATCTGAGCATTTTCCTTTATAATAAAACAACATTTATTTACTGACTTATATTCTTAATTGTGTAAGTGTCGAATTTTTTTCAATACAGCCAAGGACTTATATATAGAAGGATAGGAAACTTGCAAATCTCTGCTAAAAGTTGATAAAATATCATACGAATTCAAATTCAGATTTCACAGGCAACTTATTTCGTTTACATAAAATGTAAAGTGGATGAAATCTTAAATGTTTGAATATGTATTGATCACGAAAATTGATCTTGAACTTAAAATATTTCTGTTAGAAGTAAGATTTCAAGTACTTTCGTTGATGTTTTAGTTGCAGTTTACAAATTTTGTAATCAGAAGTACTTTTTAAACACAATTTGCTGGGAATGGTCTCGTGCTTTGGTGTGTATGTTTGAGATGAATTGAAGTTAGGATATTGAAAACGATATGTTCGAGAGAATATGCTAGCGCTCATAACAACTCAGTCAGTTTTCCTTTCCTTCTCTATATAAGTCCTTGGTATAAAAATACAAATACATTTCGTTAGTTACATTGCCCACGTTAGTCTTTTTTCTTCTATGTCTACCGTATGCGTACACAAAGTTAAATCATTTCTTGATTGGTCTGTAGATGTCAGGGTCTGGGATATACTACATGTAGTTTTTGATTGAGATAAATAGAAACATTACTGGATGAGTATATTATATAGTAGTGAAACTATTCATAATTAAATATATTTTTTTGTCCACGTGATCGTGTTTACTCTTATCCAAACAAAAACGTTAAATACAGCATAAACAGCTCAAGAACGTGTTCATGGCCCTGAATTCTGCTATGTTTCACGTGTTTGTCATATAATACAAAAATTGTAAAATTTGACATTGGATCAACTTTCCTTCTAGCAAAACGACTTTCTGTGTATCTCAGTTTTGAATGTTTCAATAGCGGTTGCATTTATTTCATACTTAATTATTTTAGCTTGATTACGATGTAAGCTTACACTTTATATGAACCGGTTTCGAGTCCGCTTCCTGGGTAAGATCAGTACTAAGTGTAGTTTTTGAGACGCCAATGGGTCACGATGGGGATCGAATCCGCAAACTCTAGCATAGGCGGTCAACAGTATCGACTGCACAACCGTCCCGGGTGTATATACACAGCTGCATTTTGTTCTTTGTTCAACATAAAGTTTATAATACATTCCAAATAGAAAAATACTATCTTTCCGTTGCAGGTATATATCTATACATAAAATGAACAATAAGTGAGTTGACCAGATTCCAATACAGTGACACCCTAATTGTGTTTTTTTTTAAAAATATGTCTTCAAATGCTAATGAATACATCCATCTGTCAAAATCCTATAAAAAAACACTTTATAACACCAGTGATGTCTTATTGCAGTTTATGCTATGCCAGCGGTTGCTTTACTCATCTCCAACAAGAAATCACCGCCCCAAATAACCATTTTAAAAATATTTCAAACCAAATTGCATAGGACTCTTTTCAGTGCAAGAATTAATCGTGTTAAAACTAGATATAAGAACAATAAAGTTATTATAACATAATTTATTTTAATAAATGGTCATTATATAAACATACAAGCAACATGTATTATAGAGAGTTAATGTTTATCGAAATTTTATAATACTAAATTGACTCTTTTAAAATTTATTTAAATTGTTGTTTAAATATCGTATCGTTTATTTCGGGACTGAAATCACACCCGTTGTAAAAATGTGTGAATCTTACGGCAAAGTGAATCTCACATAGTAAACTTTACATCAACACTGCAAGAGGTGAATAATTTAGGTAAAATTGCTCATCTTCACTTTGAAATTAGCTATCGGAGCGAAAACAGCATATATAATACAAAAGTAAATATGACAAAGACACGAAGCTATAGCTATATATCAAAAATGATGAAGCCGACCTGCGTTGGCACCTGGCGGCCTGCCATTGATGTATTATAAAGCCAAACTGCGTGGGCACCTGGCTGCCTGCCATTGCTGTGTTATAAAGCCGAACTGCGTGGGCACCTGGCGGCCTGCCATTGCTGTATTATAAAGCCGAACCGGGTGGGCATCTGGCGGCCTGCCATTGCTGTATTATAAAGCCGAACTGCGTGGGACCTGGCTGCCTGCCATTGCTGTATTATAAAGCCGAACTGCGTGGGCACCTGGCGGCCTGCCATTGCTGTATTATAAAGTCGACCTGCGTTGGCACCTTGCGGCCTGCAATTGCTGTATTATAAAGCCGAACTGCGTGGGCACCTGGCTGCCTGCCATTGCAATATTATAAAGCCGAACTACGTTGGCACCTGGCGGCCTGCCATTGCTGTATTATAAAGCCGAAGTGCGTGGGCACCTGGCGGCCTGCCATTGCAGTATTATAAAGCCGAACTGCGTGGGCACCTGGCTGCCTTCCATTGCTGTATTATAAAGCCGAAGTGCGTGGGCACCTGGCTGCCTGCCATTGCTGTATTATAAAGCCGAACTGCATTGGCACCTGGCGGCCTGCCATTGCTGTATTATAAAGCCGAACTGCGTGGGTACCTGGCTGCCTGCCATTGCTGTATTATAAAGCCGAAGTGCGTAGGCACCTGGCTGCCTGCCATTGCTGTATTATAAAGCCGAACTGCGTGGGTACCTGGCTGCCTGCCATTGCTGTATTATAAAGCCGAACTGCCTGGGCACCTGGCTGCCTGCCATTGCTGTATTATAAAGCCGAACTGCATGGGCACCTGGCTGCCTGCCATTGCAATATTATAAAGCCGAACTGCGTGGGCCCCCGGCTGCCTGCCATTGATATATTATAAAGCCGAACTGCATGGGCACCTGGCTGCCTGCCATTGCAATATTATAAAGCCGAACTGCATGGGCACCTGGCTGCCTGCCATTGCTGTATTATAAAGCCGAACTGCGTGGGCACCTGGCTGCCTGCCATTGCAATATTATAAAGCCGAACTGCGTGGGCACCTGGCTGCCTGCAATTGCTATATTATAAAGCCGAACTGTGTGGACACTTGAGGCCTGCAATTGCCATATCATAAACTACCACTAGCATGTGCACCTGGCGGCCTGCTATTGCTATATTGTAAAGGCCCACTAGTGTGTGCCCCTAGGGACCTGCTATTGCTATGTTGAGAATGATAAAGCCGATCTGCGTGTACACCTGGCGGCCGGCTATTGCTATATATCAGAAATGATAAAGCCGACCTGCGTGTACACCTGTCGGCCTGCTATTGCTTTATATAAACAAAATATCACGCTGACATTGTAACATCAGAAAATGTTTTTATTTACCGTAATGATGGGGTCCAGCTGATTTGTTTGTTTTAATATTGAATAGTCATTTAAAAAGGGTACTGAGTAAGAACGAGGTGTTTTAGGGCAAACTTAGCTCGTGTGGTAGGAACATTCCAGAGAGGAACACGATTCCCATGTGCTCATTTTGGGCTAAAGTGTTTTTATCAAGTTATACGGCTTTGTATTTGTGCCGATGCGTATTTTCCACCGTTTAGTGCATAGATAGCTGTTTATTTGTATAGGTCGAGCGGTTCAATGTACCACCACGGTACCGTCGTACTGCTCGAACCCTATCTGAAGTTTTCCTGTCATTTAAGTGATCACACACCATTATCGTGCAAATGGGGAATTATGTAGTTTTACTGAGATACATTCGTATAGTATAAATTATGAATATCATTAGATTTTCAATTGATTTGATTTAGTGTTGTTTTATTGATTGAAGTTTGTTGGAATGTTAAGTGTCAATTTATGTCATAAGAGGTTAGCAGACGATCATTTAGCCAGCACTCCAGCACACTCATCTCTACAAGGTACTGGTGGCTTTTCTATTTGAATATACAGTGAGAGACGATTGAGAATGAGACGCAGTGTCGCGTATCAGTCATAACTGAGACTGTGGCTTACAAGGGATTTGAACTCAAGGTCCAGGTATTGCAACACGTGACTGGCTGTGATAACCGTGCAGGTCATATTGATTTGAGTCGTCTTGAAATAAATATATCAATATTAATCAAAAGGAAAATGAATATTTATCTAATTTTATATTTTGGAATAATGTTTACTTCAAGTTCTTAAATATGTGCTGCTAGTTGTTGTTTCACTCATTCTGAGTGTTTCGGTATTTTTTTACATGGTGTATCTGAAATAAGTGAAGTAGTTTTATCGTTAGAGTTACCGTCCTTAACATCAAATACGAAATCATTATTGATTATCGGAACGGCCGAACTGTCCAATACGAAAAAAATATCCGGATTTTCGTAACGCTTCCGGATTAAAGCGCATAATAACGATTTATTATCGTTTTGACTCTTCTTAAGTGTAGGGGATTTTTTAAGCCCTAGTTGGCTTTGTTATCCCCGTCGATGTCAAAGTTAGCTATCCGCCTGTCCGGTGGTAAATAAATTGATAAAGTGTCGAGTCTACGATTACGCCAACATTTGTCTAGTTTCGTTTTAAAACGGATTACTGTTTCTGCAGTGACTACATGTTCTGGTTATTAATTCCAGTTATTAATAAACACGATTGGTCGAGGAACTTTGCCATATCAACATGCTGGCTTTTGGTTTCACCAGTTTAAATGAATGACCTTCTTGTAGCAATAGTAAACAGTTCAGGTAATCAATATCGTTAATTTAATGTAGTATTTTTAAACGTGTATCAAATCTCCCCGTTTTCTTCTATATTCAATAGTTGGCAAGTTCAATCGTTCAAATCTTTGTTTATAATCTATACCACGGAACTCTGGTATGATCCGGGTCATAGCCAGTGCTTTATATACTGTGAGAAAGAGATCCTTGTCCATATAAGAGAAACTTCTTTTGATAAGTCCTTCAGTACTATTTGATTTGTTAACAACGCAGTTTACATTCTGTTCAAAATTCAAGTATGCTCTATCACATTGTTCAAATGCTCGAAGTCCATTTGAAAAGGTATTTGCGGTGAATACTTATATATGATATTTAATAGTTTTTACTTTTGGTTTTGCAGAAATATGCATAAAATTACGATATACCACAGCAACTAAAAATAGCCGATGGGAATACCAAGCAAGTGTTAACCGAAAGCAACGATAAAAACTGAGATGTTCCAATTGCGGCGTTGTTTGAAAATGGCTGGCAACGTGAGATTTGCGTCCTTTTCAGCAAAATTGTTGACAATAAAGATGCCGATACCGTTAGAAAAATTACAAATCATATATAGTTTACAACAGTGATGGACTTTCAGCTGTTCAATATTATGTGTTATGCCCCGAAAAAAAATTAACGATGACCAAGGCGGTAGCTGTGAACACCTTAATTGTAGGATATTGTATCGTATCAATGTATCTTATCTAATTTAATATTTATTTTAATATTTATTTATTTATTTATTTATTTATTTATTTATATTTATTTATTTATTTATTTATTTATTAATAGAGTCCATTTACAATAGTAAAACACTTTAAAGTTAGCTAGTACTTGGTTTTGATACAAAAAATCTTGAACCGAATCTGGCAATAATGTTCGAGAGGTCAATCATGACAATTACCTCCTTTTGTGTCGGTAGCGAAATTCATGCGCTAGAGTGACAAACTTGACAATTACCTCCCTTAGTGCCGGTAGCGAAATTCATGCGCTAGAGTGACACACTTGACAATTACCTCCCTTAGTGTCGGTAGCGAAATTCATGCGCTAGAGTGACAAACTTGACAACTACCTCCCTTAGTGTCGGTAGCGAAATTCATGCGCTAGAGTGACAAACTTGACAATTACCTCCCTTAGTGTCGGTAGCGAAATTCATGCACTAGAGTGACACACTTGACAATTACCTCCCTTAGTGTCGGTAGCGAAATTCATGCGCTAGAGTGACAAACTTGACAATTACCTCCCTTAGTGTCGGTAGCAAAATTCATGCGCTACAGTGACACTTGACAATTACCTCCCTCAGTGTCTCCCTTAGTGTCGGTAGTGAAATTCATGCGCTAGAGTGACAAACTTGACAATTACTTCCATTAGTGTCGGTAGCAAAATTCATGCGCTAGAGTGACAAACTTGACAATTACCTCCGTTAGTGTCGGTAGCAAAATTCATGCGCTAGAGTGACATACTTGACAATTACCTCCCTTAGTGTCGGTAGCGAAATTCATGCACCAGAGTGACAAACTTGACAATTACCTCCCTTAGTGTCGGTAGCGAAATTCATGCGCTAGAGGAGTTAATTAGTTGAGCTTCTTTATTTGAAAATAATAAAAATCATGTTTCTTTCTGCAGATGAGTAAATTTGAACACTTCATTTTTTCATGAGTTATGCCAAATATGAATGACCTTAGGTGCAGTTGGGCGAAAAAAGACAGTATGAAGACAAACACTATGACGTCGCGTCAGAAGTTGAAGCTAACAAGTGTAACATCTAAAACGTCATAAATTACGAAGGTCAGCTCTACGTTAATTTTGATTAAATTTTAAAATAACATGCGATAACACTTGATTTGATGTGTTATTGTACAATATAATAAGTTTATAACAATACATTATGCCGATATCACTGATGTCCATAACAAAAAATAACGGTACAAGTTAGCTCACGTGTCATGGTATGATAGATAAAATATAATGGTAATCTGTAATACGTCTATATACATACAATTTACAAGTAATATCGAGTTCCTCTAGTACTATAAAAATTGATAGATGGTCGTCTACATTCAAATTGAATGTTTTGATGTTTTTGTTTTCTGTAACATAAAGAATATACGATGCTAGGATAAGGGCTATATATTTACTTTCCTTGAAACCGTATTTTCTCAAATACACGCAACGTCAGGACGATTTAAAAATTAGCGTTGTGACATGTTTACTAGAAATAGATAAACTGGTATAACTTTGTTATGCGTTGGAGATTTGCAATAATATTACCACATTTTGTTCTTTATAAAACCATTTTTATGTGATTAAAATAAAATTGATATATGTTTAATAGGAAACATTTTATTGGATGACAAACTTAGTATGGAATTAACAATACACGTTTTTCACCATTTGTGGCATTTTTACTAGAAATCGTATTTCCTTTAAAAAAAATTAAACTTAAATTCTTTTTCAATTTTACGAAAAAACTCATTAATAACATGTAAACACGTTTTTAATATAAACATACAATTTTTTTTATTAAAAAATAAATTAGTGAAATGAATTTAATACTTAGCCATGGCTTTCTTCATTCCTTTTTTTCCAAAAGTCTCATGATTTTCTATAGTTTTAAATTATAACTTTCTTTTATTGCCGCAACCTTTTGTTTTGACATCATTTCCGTCTGGGCAAGTCTCAACGTCATACTGATTTGGCTGAGTTTGCCCCTAAAATCGTTTATAAACTCGTACCACTTGATAATTTCTGTTACATCTCTCACCGTGTTATTCTGTTGAGGCAAAATCGTTAACGTTTTCCCCGATGTACACGTTACACTATGGTAAATAAAAATATTACAATTACAAAGAAAACGAAATTATCTTTAATTTGGTATAAAATAGTTTATATTATATGATTATTCAACAATATTAACAGTCTTTTAATTCCCAGTTTTACCCTGAAATCGGTGTAAGCCTCAACTTCTGACCATAATTATCGACATATACCAGAAAAGGAAGGGTGTGATTAAGTATCATAAACTTGTAATAAAAATAACAGCGCACGCCCATTTCTTACTCACGCCCATTTCTTGCTCACAGGAGGTCGATAAATCGATTTTTATCCATAAATAACCAATTCGTCGTATATCTTTTTTTGAATGGGGTTTAACACCATTTTCAACACATTTCAGGTTGTATATGGCATATCTAGTTTTGCTAATGGAGGAAGACCTCAGACTGAGTAGAACCGCCGTCTTTCCGCAAGTAACTTTCTCACATAAAGTTTTTGGACGAACCTACGACCTTAGTAGCGAGAGGTAAGTGATCTTGAGACGGCGCCTTAGACCACTCGGCCACGGAGGACCACTCGGCCACGGACGACCACTCGGCCACGGAGGACCACTCGGCCACGGACGACCACTCGGCCACGGACGACCACTCGGCCACGGAGGACCACTCGGCCACGGACGACCACTCGGCCACGGACGACCACTCGGCCACGGAGGACCACTCGGCCACGGAGGACCACTCGGCCACGGACGACCACTCGGCCACGGACGACCACTCGGCCACGGAGGACCACTCGGCCACGGACGACCACTCGGCCACGGACGACCACTCGGCCACGGAGGACCACTCGGCCACGGACGACCACTCGGCCACGGACGACCACTCGGCCACGGAGGACCACTCGGCCACGGAGGACCACTCGGCCACGGACGACCACTCGGCCACGGACGACCACTCGGCCACGGACGACCACTCGGCCACGGAGGACCACTCGGCCACGGAGGACCACTCGGCCACGGAGGACCACTCGGCCACGGACGACCACTCGGCCACGGACGACCACTCGGCCACGGAGGACCACTCGGCCACGGACGACCACTCGGCCACGGACGACCACTCGGCCACGGACGACCCTTCGTATATCTAGACCAAGACATAATATACTGTATATATTTATTGATAAAATTTCCAGCCCCTGTGAAAATACATGAGTTCGTGTGGATTGGATTGTTTCACACTATGTATATACAACGTTTATCGTACCCCTGTCGCACAAGGTACACCTTACAATACAAAACATTTGTAAAGTAAACTGAATTTGAAGATAATCAAGTAATGGTACACAACTCATTATGTTTCCTGTTGTATTTTCATGTCATTTTGGAGCAACGGATCATTTGCCTAACGGACGTTTTCAAAACCGTTAATAACCAGTGATACTGACGTGCATTTCTCTATATAGAGAGCAGTGCAAAATAGAATTTAATTAATGTTCAATGTTTGGCTACGTACTATAATATGATAATACGACAATATACAACTTCCTATTAACGATTTCCAGCATAACTGTGATAAAAGGGGATCCGTGAATGGGTGATCTACGGCATTGTTTCAGAACTGAATACCTATCACAATACCAGTTGTGGGTTCGAGTGGGGCTCGGTACGGTAAAAACATACGGGAGTGTTTTCCAATTCATTTGGAAAATGCTGTCGTTTATATACATGTTCATCTGGGATCATCCTCCAACAATATAAAAGCACTGGGAGATCTGAAGGTCTGGCACTGCATATGGTTTGGTGGATAAGTAGGTTAGGAGCAGAACAAACAACAAAGTTATTTATGTACATGTATTTATTGGTAATATCATGCAAAAAAGGTCAAAATGTAATAATCAGAAAGTATCGACATATCGGCAATTAAAAAACTTTCAATACCTATATAAAGGGATTTTTTGTTATGAAATATGCAAATGGAAATGCAAAACTATTGAGATTAGTGCATTTAAACAACATTATGACACGCGACATTAACCTTTACCCTGAAGCCGGAATATGACCCGGTTAACCGCAACCTGGCCGGGTTATATTATCACTACCTCAATTAAGTCACGTGGCGCCTGATACTATTTTAGCATGTGATTGCATACTTCTTACTGAGTTGTAACTAAAGGGTCATTTAGGTACGAAGTATTTCAAATTCATTAAACATTATTATGTGGTTTGTTTTGCTTAATATTCACAATCTTAGGTGTTCTTCGCACTTTTTGATTGGCAACCAGCCAAAAGAGGGGATCGTCAAAATCCAGCATTGTTACTTTGGCCTTCGGGGCAATCCTCAGGCAAAAAAAAAAGGCTGCTATAATTATATAGCCTGTATAGTGTCTAAAACTTCATTAATTTCCATTCAAAACACTGACCAGCAACATAATTGGATAACTTCGTTCTAAAGTGGTTTGTGCGTAGCAGTTTATGGTACCATTAAAGTATGTGAATATGTATTACATAAAATTGGTCATTTACCATTGATAATTAATTGTACAAGTCACTTCGTAAGAAACGGTAATATAGTTTGTAAAAAATGTATTTGACCATTGATCACTTACTGTTTTCTTTCCATTAAAAAGTTTCCCTCTTAGAATTAACATATTTTGTAAGGTATTAAATGAGGCAGGAGGTCAAATTTTGATTTCAATTTGATTCGCTATACAGGTTTACACGTAGTAAAACATGCTTCATCTTAAAAAGTGTCCGGACAACGATGCCAAGGTCGTCAAGCAGTAGTCAGTTGTTGTCTATTTTTAAAATCGGGCTTTGGTTTAAAGTTTACCACTCCAATTGAAATATCCATGTTGTCACGTGTTGGTGAATTTGACATACCAAATCATTCGGATTTTATTTATTAATGATATTGAGATGCTTTTTATCTGTTTTAGCAAATATTTTATCAAGATAGTTTTCCTTTAAAGTGTATGAAAAAGTGAAAGTTAGAGAAAATACTAAACATGACACAAACATTATAAATTCCTTCATGAAAAAAGTGACAAGATTGGTTATATAGTGTCAATGTATGAGCAATTCGAATAATTCCGTTCAGGGTTACATAAGTAAGTTATCTATATCGGATAACACAATTATAGCAATGAATGTGGGAACACAACATTAAGACTAAAATACGTAATGAGTATTACGGAATCAATGTGTTCGGCAGAGTTCTATTGCCTTGTTCAATACAAACATTGTTATTGATTAGCGACTGTAACAATGTCGAAAAGACGTGTTATTTTTGTATAACAAAAAGGATACATTATCGGCAATATTCTGCCTAATGGAATAATATCAACCACAATTGTTTCTATAAGACTTCAATCAATAAGTTATTATCGCTCCGTTGAAAGAAGATCTCTAAAACTAACAAGAACATGACTTTCATGACTTCAAATAAATTATTAATAATTCATTATGACTCTAATAATACTTCCTATATACATGATTAATGCTGGTAGTTGTTTGATAAGTGTCTCTATCAGTTTTGTACGAGGGGTGATCAAAAAGTACATGAACTAATGCAGTGAAACATTGTAACTTACATTTTGTCCAAAAGTCCAGTAGATCTGTTCTGGTTCTTCTAAAAATAACATCCACTCGCCATTACCGAACGTGTTTCCGAGCCATCTAGTTACATATCACATGAACTGTTATCATCCGTAGCAATCATGTAATGACCTTCCTCTCTGCTATTGTTTCCCAGTTTTTCAGTAGTATCCTTTAAATTTGGGTTGAGAAAAACATCGAAATGGGTTAAATCTGGATTGAAGAGAATGAATTACAATACAATGGAAGTTGTCCATATCAACTCTATCTGAATGCTTCTTACAAACTTACGAAGTGAATAACATTCAATGTAATTGTCCAAATCAATTGTTTCTGAGTGCTTCATACAAGCTAACAATGTGAATTACAATACAATGTAAGTTGTCCACATCAATTGTTTCTGAGTGCTTCTTACAAGCTTACAATGTGAATTACAACACAATGTAAGTTGTTCACATCAATTGTTTCTGAGTGCTTTTTACAAGCTTTACAAGGTGAGTTACAGTATAATGTAAATTGCCCACATCAATTGTTTCTGAGCGGTTCTTATAAGCTTACGATGTGAATTACAATACAATGTAAGTTGTCCACATCAGTTGTTTCTGAGTGCTTCTTACAAGTTAACAGTGTGAATTACTATACAATGTAAGTTGTCCACATCAATTGTTTCTGAGTGCATCTTACAAGTTAATAGTGTGAATTACTAAAACAATGTAAGTTGTCCGCATCAATTGTCTCTGAGTGCTTCATATCAGCTTATAATGTGAATTATAACACAATGAATATGTCTACATCAATTGTTTCTGAGTGCTATACAAACTAACAAGGCGAATTACAACACAATGTAAGTTGTCCACATACATTGTCCACATACATTTTTTATGAGTGTTGCTGCGTACGGCTAACAATTTGAATTACAATACAATGTAAGTTGTCCACATACATTGTTTATGAGTGTTGCTGCGTACGGCTAACAATTTGAATTACAATACAATGTAAGTTGTCCACATAAATTGTTTCTGGGTGCTTCTTAAAAGCTAACAATTTGAGTAACAATAGTGTTAGTTGTCCATATCAATTGTTTCTGATTGCTTCTTTCAAGCTAACGATGTGAATTACATCATAATGTAAGTTGTTCACACACATTTTTTATGAGTGTTTCTGTTTACGGCTAACAATTTGAATTACAATACAATGTAAGTTGTCCACATAAATTGTTTCTGAGTGCTTCTTAAAAGCTAACAATGTGAGTAACAATACAGTGTAAGTTGCCTATATCAATTGTTTCTGAGTGCTTCTTACAAGCTAACAATGTGAGTTAAATACAGTGTAAGTTGTCCATATCAATTGTCTCTGAGTGCTTCTTACAAGCTATCAATGTGAATTACAATACAGTGTAAGTTGAACACATCATTTTTTCTGAGTGCTTCTTACAAACTAGCAATGTGAATTATAATACAATGTAAATTGTGCACATCAATTGTTTCTGAGCGCTTCTTACACGCTTACAATGTTTAATACAATACAATGTGAGTTGTCCAAATGAAATAGTTCAGAGTTATTCTTACAAGCTTACAATGTGAATAACATCACAATTTCAGTTGTTCACAAGAATTGTTTCTGAGTGCTTTTTACAAGCTTACAAAGTGAATTACAATACAATGTAAGTTGTCCACAAAAATTGTTTCTGAGAGCTTCTTACAAGCTAACAATGTGAATTACAATACAATGTAAGTTGTCCACATGAATTGTTTCTAAGTGCTTCTTACACATTAACAGTGTGAATTTCTATACAATGTAATTTGTCCGCATCAATTGTTTCTGAGTGCTTCTTACCAGCTAACAATGTGATTTACTATACAATGTAAGTTGTCCGCATCAATTATTTCTGAGTGCTTCATACAAGCTTACAATGTGAATTACAACAATGTGTTGGTAGTCCACATCAATTGTTTCTGAGTGCTTCTTACAAGTTAACTGTGTGAATTACAATACAATGTAAGTTGTCCACATGAATCGTTTCTGAGTGCTTCTTACAAGTTAACAGTGTGAATTACAATACAATGTAAGTTGTCCACATCAATTGTTTCTGAGTGCTTCTTACAAGTTAACAGTGTTAATTACAATACAATGTAAGTTGTCCACATCAATTGTTTCTGACTGCTTCTTACAAGTTAACAGTGTTAATTACAATACAATGTAAGTTGTCCACATCAATTGTTTCTGAGTGCTTCTTACAAGCAAACAATGTGAATTACAACATAATGTTAGTTGTCAACAGGAATTGTTTCTGTGTGCTTCTTACAAGCTTACAATGTGAATTACAATACAGTGTAAGTTGTCCACATGAATTGTTTCTGAGTGCTTTTTACAAGCTACAAGGTCAATTACAATACAAAGTAAGTTATCCACATCAATAGAACCTTCTTAATATTATCTCTTGAAATATCAAAACGAAGCTAAAATAGTTAAGATGTAAACAGTTAAGACGTACAGTGAGAGATTTAAATCTTGTACCTATGTTTACATTTTCATTTGTGGAAAATTACATCAAATCAAATAAATTTTCTTCTGGGAACAAATCAATTAACAGAGGATACAAGTTTTACAGTGAAGGATACGTACATGAAATGAAAAGTAAATGTTTTAATTACTTTCATTATCCAAGCACCTGTATACATAAAAGCATGTACGTTTATACAGTATTGGTAACAAGCTAACATTGTGAACTACAGCACAATGTAAGATGTCCACATCAATTGTTTCCGAGTGCTTCTTACAAGCTTACAATTTGAATGACAACACAATGTAAATGTTCCACTTCATTTGTTTCCGAGTGCTTCTTACACGCTAACAATGTGATTTGCAATACAATGTAAATTGTCTAAATGAATTGTTTCTGAATGCTTCTTATAAGCTAATGATGTGAATAACAATACAATGTAAGTTGTCAACACACATTGTTTCTGAGTATTGCTGCTGACAAGCTACAATGTGAATTACAATACAATTTAAGTTGTCCATAACTATTGTTTCTGAGTGTTTCTTACAAGCTAACAATATGAATTACAATACAATGTAAGTTGTCCACATAATTGTTACAGAGTGCTTCATAATACAAGCTAACAATATGAATTACAATACAATGTAAGTTGTCCACATACATTGTTTTTGAGTGTTGCTTCCAACAAGCTAACAATGTGAATAACAATACTATGTATGTTGTTCACAACAATCGTTTATGAGTGTTTCTTACAAGTTAACAATGTGAATTACAATACAATGTAAGTTGTCCACATAATTGTTTCTGAGTGCTTCTTACAAGCTAACAATATGAATTACAATACAATGTGAGTTGTCCACATAATTGTTCCAGAGTGCTTCATAATACAAGCTAACAATGTGAATTACAATACAATGTAAGTTGTCCACATACATTGTTTTTGAGTGTTGCTTCCAACAAGCTAACAATGTGAATAACAATACTATGTATGTTGTCCACATGATTTGTTTCTGAGTGCTTCTTACAAGCCTACAATGTGAATTACAATACAATGTAAGTTGTTCACAACAATTGTTTCTGTGTGCTTCCTACAAGCTTACAATGTGAATAACAATACAGTGTAAGTTGTCCACATAATTTGTTTCTGAATGCTTCTTACAAGATAATAATGTGAATTACAATACAATGTAAGTTGTCCACACACCTTGTTTCTGAATGTTGCTGCTTATAGCTTACAATGTGAATTACAATACAATGTAAGTTGTCCACATAATTTGTTTCTGAGTGCCCCTTACAGGCCTACAATGTGAATTAAAAACACTGTTAATTGTCCACATTAATTGTTTCTGAGTGCTTCTTACAAACTTACAATGTGAATTGCAATGAAATGTAAGTTGTCCACATACACTGTTTCTGAGTGTTGCTTCTTACAAGCTAACAATGTGAATTACAATACAATGTAATTTGTCAACATAATTTGTTTCTAAGTGCTTTTTACAAGTTAATTATGTGAATTATAATACAAGATAAGTTGTCCATATCAATTGTTTCTCAGTACTGCTTACAAGCTAATAATGTGAAATACAATACAATGTAAGTTGTTTAAATCAATTCTTTCTGAGAGCTTCTGACAAGCTTACAATACGAATTACAATTCAATGTAAGTTGTCCACATGAATTGTTTCTGAGTGCTTCTTACAAGCTTACAATACGAATTACAATTCAATGTAAGTTGTCCACATAAATTGTTTCTGAGTGCTTCTAACGTGCTTACAATGTAAATTACCATACAATGTAAATTGTCCACATGAATTGTTTCTGAGTGCTTATTAAAAAGCTAACAATATGTATTACAATACAGTGTAAGTTGTCCACATAAATTGTGTCTGAGTGCTTCTTACAAGCTTACAATGTGAATTATAATACAATGTTAGTTGTTCATATAAATTGTTTCTGAATGTTTCTTACAAGCTAACAATGTGTATTACAATACAATGTAAGTTGTCCACATAAATTGTTTCTCAGTGCTTGTTATAAGCTCACAATGTGGATTGAGTTAAACATCGAAATGGGTTAAATCTGGAATGCAGAAAATGAATTACAATTCTATGTAAGTTGTCCATAAAAAAAAATGTCTGAGTGCGTCCTATACGCTAACAATGTGAATAACTATACAATGTAAGTTGTCCACAACATTTGTTTCTGAGTGCTTCTTACAAACTTACAATGTGAATTACAATACAGTTGTCCTAATATATTGCTTCTGTGTGCTTCATAATACAAGCTTACAATGTGTGTACTCTGGAATTTGTCTGTCCCAGTACAGGGCTTTTCCCGGTTAAGGTCTTTATACCCTAATGTCAAAGCATCGATTTCCCTAACAATCCCAAGATTTATAACACTCTTTATTCATTTTAATCTTTAGTACGTGTTCTCCCGATTGGGTCCGATAAATAGCAATGGTTGGAAAGCTTACTTTAAGCACACTGATTGGTCAATTACTTCAACAGAAAGATTGAATGCCGTCGTCACAACTGCTTTCAATTGTGGGACAGGCATAGAACTCACTGCTTTTTTATTGGAGGTTAATAGACCTGATTCGGGAGATATCAGGTTCTGAGATAGACCAATGCCTATTTCCAATGTGACGTGTTTCAAGTTATACTGAAGCAACTGACCAATCAGATGCTCATGCCCATTGCTATGTAATGGTTCCTAGCCAGAGAGCGATCTCAATACACAGTTACAAAAATGTGTTCTTTGTTTATATTAAATAAGTTCTAGGATTTCACGGTAAAAAGATGTCGACATTGAATCTTTTTATAAGTACTTTTTCCTCATAACAGGAATGTTATCGTGCATAAAATTAACAGTAATAGGTAAGTTGACTAGCTTGGTGACGTTCTTATTGCAGTATATGCTATACCAGCTTTTGCCTTACAAATCTGCAGCAAGAAATCACAGCCCTAAGGACCATTTTGAAAATATTTCGAATCAAATTACATAGGACATTTTTAAATGCAAGAATGTTGTTACCGTGACAAAAAAAAACGGGCGCAACTGTGAAGTGAGGTCTTAAATATGTTTTTAATTTAGCAGAGGGATGCAGAAGGAAACAAAATCTAAAAAGTTTGGGCCCGTCTTACGTATAGCTTCGCGAAGATAATATGTCATTTTTGTGGATAACTAATGTCCGTTTATGGTTTTCCTCTCTTGTGATTAAGAATTATCCCGTGTGTACTGAAAATTACTATACAAATGTCATTGATGACTGACTCGGAACATTGCGCCTTTACGCCTTTACAAACACATTTGTTCGCTCTCAAGTTCAATGAGGCCAATAGACGCTTTTGAAACCATTTCAAATATAGCCAAGACGACGTCATTGGGTAAAGTAATACAGATGTTTTTCTTGTTTAATTTGTCAGAGCAGCTAGGGAATAATTAAAACATATCGTATTGTCTAAATGTGTACACTGCGGTCACACAACGTCGGTTACGGCTACTCTCATGAATAATGTATACAGAGATAACTCATGGCACAGACGGTGTCATTGTAATCATTTCCATTCGCACAATAATAGACCAGAAACACAAATATCTTGTGAATAAAAACGGTAAGGTCAAATGAAAAGAAAAAGGGGAAGATAAGGACCGAAATGGTATGAAACAAAAGGTTGGATTTAACATATGAAATGTTATATATGTATATGTGGCATATCCGGTTTTAATGGCAAAGGAATACATCTTAGTCGAACCACAGTATTTTTGCAAATAATTAGCAAACGTTCTCAAATAAGAATTTGTGGATCGAGCCGAGCTCCAACCGAATACTTCAGAGGTAAGCTGTCATTAGACGACAACGCCTTAGTCCACTAGGCCACGGAGGACCCGGAATACCTCAGAGGTAAGATGTCTTTAGACGACAGCGCCTTAGTCGACTCGGCCACGGAGGACCCGGAATACCTCAGAGGTAAGCTGTCATTAGACGACAGCGCCTTAGTTCACTAGGCCACGGAGGACCGGGAATACCTCAGAGGTAAGCTGTCATTAGACGACAGCGCCTTAGTCCACTCGGCCACGGAGGACCGGGAATACCTCAGAGGTAAGTTGTCATTAGACGACAACGCCTTAGTTCGCTCGGCCACGGAGGAACGGGAATACATCAGAGATAAGCTGTCATTAGACGACAGCGCCTTAGTCCACTCGGCCACGGAGGACAAGGAATACCTCAGAGGTAAGCTGTCATTAGACGACAGCGCCTTAGTCCACTCGGCCACGGAGGACCGGGAATACCTAAGACGTAAGCTGTCATTAGACGACAGCGCCTTAGTCCACTCGGTCACGGAGGACCGGGAATACCTCAGAGGTAAGCTGTCTTTAGACGACAGTGCCTTAGTCCACTCGGCCACGGAGGACCGGGAATACCTCAGAGGTAAGCTGTCATTAGACGACAGCGCCATAGTCCACTATGCAACGGAGGACCGGGAATACCTCAGAGGTAAGTTGTCATTAGACAACAGCGCCTTAGTACACTCGGCCACGGAGGACCCGGAATACTTCAGAGGTAAGCTGTCATTAGACGACAGCGCCTTAGTCCACTCGGTCACGGATGACCCGGAATACCTCAGAGGTAAGCTGCCATTAGACGACAACGCCTTAGACAACTCGGCCACGGAGGACCCTTACTACCTCAGAGGTAAGCTGCCATTAGACGACAGCGACTTAGTCCACTCGGCCATGGAGGAACCGGAATACCTCAGAGGTAAGCTGCTATTAGACGACAGCGCCTTAGTCCACTCGGCGACGGAGGACCGGGAATACCTCAGAGGTAAGCTGCCATTAGACGACAGCGCCTTAGTCTACTCGGCCACGAAGGACCGGGAATACCTCAGAGGTAAGCTGCCATTAGACGAAAGCGCCTTAGTCCACTCGGCCAAGGAGGACCCGGAATACCGCAGAGGTAAGCTGTCATTAGACGACATTGCCTTAGTCCACTAGGACGCGGAGGACCCGGAATACCTCAGAGGTGAACTGCCATTAGACGACAGCGCCTTAGTCCACTCGGCCACGGAGGACCCGGAATACCTCAGAGGTAAGCTGTCATTAGACGACAGCGCCTTAGTCCACTCGGCCACGAAGGACCCGTACTACCTCAGAGGAAAGCTGTCATTATACGACAGCGCCTTAGTCCACTAGGGCACGGAGGAACCGGAATACCTCAGAGGTAAGCTGCCATTAGACGACAGCGCCTTAGTCCACTCGGCCACGGAGGACCGGAAATACCTCGGAGGTAAGCTGTCATTAGACGACAGCGCCTTAGTCCACTCTGCCACGAAGGACCTGTACTACCTCAAAGGTGAGCTGCCATTAGACGACAGCACTTTAGTCCACTTGGCCACGGAGGACCCGGAATACCTCAGAGGTAAGCTGCCATTAGACGACAGCACCTTAGTCCACTCGGCGACGGAGGACCGGGAATACCTCACGGTTAAGCTGTCATTAGACGACAGCGCCTCAGTCCACTCGGCCACGGAGGACTGGGAATACCTCAGAGGCAAGCAGCCATTAGACGACAGCGCCTTAGTCCACTTGGCCATAGAGGACTGGGAATACCTCAGAGGTAAGCTGTCATTAGACGACAGCGCCTTAGTCCACTCGGCCACGGAGGACCCGGAATACCTCAGAGGTAAGCTGTCATTAGAAGACAGCGCCTTAGTCCACTCGGTCACGGAGGACCCGGAATACCTCAGAGGCAAGCTGCCATTAGACGACAGCGCCTTAGTCCACTTTGCCACGGAGGACCTGTACTACCTCAGCTGTCATTAGACGACAGCGCCTTAGTCCACTCGGCCACGAAGGACCATACTACCTCAGAGGAAAGCTGCCATTAGACGACAGCGCCTTAGTCCACAAGGCCACGGAGGACCGGGAATACCTCAGAGGTAAGCTGCCATTAGACGACAGCGCCTTAGTCCACTCGGCCACGGAGGACCGGGAATACCTCAGATGTAAGCTGTCATTAGACGACAGCGCCCTAGTCCACTAGGCCACGGAGGACCCGGAATACCTCAGAGGTAAACTGCCATTGGACGACAGCGCTTTAATCTTCTCGGCCACGGAGGACCCGGAATACCTCAAAGATAAGCTAGCGCCTTAAACCACTCGGCCACGGAGGGCCCGGAATACCCCAGAGGTAAGCCGCTATTAGACGACAGTGCCTTAAAACACTCAATTGTATATATTATTATAAATCTTTATTTATGGACACCTAGCATATATGTATAAAATAATAAATATGATTAAAAATACGGAAGATTGCATCTATGAGAGTAAGAATTTGAGCATCTATTTGAACTTTCTTCCAACGAATATATGTGTTTCTTTCTGAGTAAGTATATTGAACGGAACAGCTAACCAGCCACATTTGTATTTCCAATTTATTCGTCAGTATATTGAGTAGCGTTATCAACATTCGTCTATGACATAAAACTGACAGTTGTGTAGTAATACTACATAGCAATCTTCCTTCTTATTCAAGTCCAAATTCTAAGGAGATTGTTTTGAGAAAATACATGAAATGTAAGGTGCGTAAAATATCAGTTGGCGGGTTAGCTGTTCCGTTCAGTATATAAGAGTTGATTGTTTTACACCCACAATTACGTAAGCTTTTTAGAATGTGTGTCCGTTTCCTGGGTACAACTAGTGTTGGTGTTATTTGTGAAGACCTTATGTCACGTGAGCAGTGGAACTTGCGTGATCCATGATTGAACATCATCCTGGCCATTAGATTATAGTGGCGAGAGTCCATACGCTAGGAAATTGCCCGTAAGTAAATTGCCGAAGTACTTTTCGGCTTGTCTGAATATATAAATGACGTCAATTTGTAATGGTTAAATGACGTTATTTTGAGACGTTACCACATATGATGATTCACAGAAACTTAAATGCTTCATTTGTTCTCGTTCCTTATAGAGGTAAATTGTAAAAAAAATGGCAAATGTAAAACTTTCCTGAGTCATGTGATAAAACAAATCTTACATTCTTGCTCATTTGTCATTGAATTTATCGAACTTGTTGAAAATTATATAATACTCGGCAGAGCCTCGCATACTATTTTTTTTTCAACTCGTCTAATAAATTCACCAATAAATCAGGATTTAGTAAAACCCTTAATTTCTTTTGAAAGGGAATTTATCAGAGTTTTTTTTCAAAATTTTGAAATTGATTTTAAACATTTTTTCCCAATATAGTATTCCTATATATACTCACTAATCCCGTATTGCCAAAAGAGTATATATATAAACATGTCAGAATAATATATTGAAAATTGATTTCCAAACTTGGGCTATGCGCCTAGGTTAGATAAAAATAGATTTCCTGCTTAAAATTGCAACATATTTTGTGTCGTATTAAATGGGTCAAGTGTATTTCATTTTGATTTTAAGTTGATTCGTTTTTGAATGTTAACATGTAATAAAAATTGTTTCATTTTAGAAAACGTCCGAATGACGGCGCGAAGGTCATCGAGCAGTATTTAAGTGCTGCCTATTTTTAGAATGGGAATTCCGTTTCAAGTTAATCACTCTAATTTAAATTATCGATTTTGTCATGTTTTAGTGGATTTGACTTACCAAACCATTCAGATTATATTCATTAATGATAAAGAGAAGGTTTTTTTATATCTGTTGTAAAAATATTTATATGTTTAAGATAGTTTAACGCTTTTCCCTGATAAACTTCCTTTAAGATGTCTTTTACTCTTATTTTCACAAGAGGTGTGTTGTCACTTATTAAAATTATAAAAGAAAATATTTTCATTAAATATTTAGTTTCAATGAGAAATTCTTGTTAATTACTACTATGGCCATGTGTTTATACGTACATGCATAGGTTTAAGTTGAACTAGTTGTATGGTGCTGATCGTCTCTATCAACACTTTTTACAGCCATGTCACGACGGTGTATACTTGAGGCAGTATTCTAAGTGCTGCCATACTGGCAATTCATGCCGCAGACACATGGTATGGTATCCCAACAAGTCGTGTTATATTGACACCGGTCCCACCAGTCCTCGAACTATCTTCTTAATGCTGAGCGCCAAGCGATAAAGCTTCTAGTACCATTTTTCTTTAAGTCTTAAGTATGATCTGGACTGGGATCAAACCGACGACCTTCTGCATGTGGGGCGGACGCTCTACCTCTAGACCACCGCTGCTGTTGGTACATGCAATATTGATTTGATGAATTCACTCGAGTACTAGATTCAACTGTTGCCGAGTGACAAACCACTTGGAAGTTGGTTCCATATTCGTCTTTCGTCTTTAGATAACTTTTTTTATATTGCATACTGAAAAGGATAGGATTAACGTTATTTCCATGCTGGAAATCGAAATACGAAACACGAATTAAAAAGTTATCCCAGTCTGCCGAGTGTCCCTTTCCTTAACTAAAAAATATACTGTAGAACGGAACAAGCTCTCTCGATTGGGTCCGTTACATAGAAATGAGTTTGAGCGCATTTATTGGTCAGTTGCTTCAGGAAAAGGTTGAATGACGTCACAGTTTAGCAAGCGTCCAATAGCTATGAATTGTGGAAAAGACATGGAATTCCCCATTGCGTTACCACTAGATGGAGCTTACGCACTGACGGAGCTAGTGATGTCATCTAGGAAAACACATTGTGGAATTATCTGGGTTTTTTTGTTTGGGGATAAGCCGGGCCCTATTAGCTGAGTTGTTAGTGCTTCTGACTGTCAATCCAGGGGTCGTGAGTTCGAATCCCCGCTCGGCGACAATCTCAGTGATGTTTGATATACGACACTGCATTTCTCACCGCTGATTTAAGTGAGAAAGTTATCAGTTTCTTGCGGAGACGGGGTGTGCTCGAGTACTGGTTAGCTTTCCAGGATCCCACAGGAAACAGTGGTTAGGTTAACTGATCATCTGTTAGCCTTTGATGACATAACACTGACGCTAAATATCCAATCAATCAATTAATTGTTCGGGAATAAATAGAAGCAATTCGGGAGATATCAGTTTCTGTGATAGACTCACTACAATACCATACATGAATGTTAAATGAGTGCTGAAGAAGAACAGGCCTCGGTGAGCTATTATGATTATTAAGATAACTCAATTAAAAACCGATTTAATTCTTGTACGTGTAATTAAGCTTTGATGTAAAATATAATCAAAATTATTATATATTATTAGATTGTCTCTTTTACCAACAATTATATCCTTTGAAATGTAACCATTATTTCATATTGTTAAACAGATTACATGAAAATCTGACGCAGAAACTATGCGTTATGCGAGTATTTGATTGAGACTTTATTGCTTGAATCTAATCAGTGGTGATTCATGTTCCTAGTGCAATTATCAATTACCAAACAATTTAAAACAATAAATTGTTTAGTAATAGAGTTCGTTATGATGCAAGAACAAAAAAGTATATTATATTGCAGACAGGTACAAAAACCTTGAAATAATGAACTAGAGCATATTTATGTTCATTCAGGGTGGTGACCCCACGTGACTTATCCGTATCTGACCTATCCTATTTTTTTCTAAAAAAAAAGAGGTAAATTTTCAGTTAGTACGGCTTTAATTAGTCATTAACTGTCTTAAAGGAGGAATATCAAGATTTTTCAAAATTTTATGATTGGCTTTTAAAAGATTAATAAAAAAACATGCCTATCATATACTCACTGTCACCGTATTTCCATAATGATATATATAAATTATTCAAACACGTCCAAAATATTTTACGAAAAGAGATTACCTAACTTGTTCTACGAGTTCCGGTTTGATATATTTCTCGCTTAAAATTGCAATTTCATTTGTGACGTATCAAGTGAGTATCGTCATTTCATATTGATTTTGATTCAATTCGTCATACTGGATTAATTATTGTAGAATTTGGTTCATCATAGAAAAAGTCCGAACGACGGTGTGACAGTCGCTAAGTAGTAGTTGAGTGTTGTCTAATTTTAGAAACGGGTTTCGTTTCAAGTATACTACTCCAATTAAAATATCATTTGCTTCACGTTTTGGTGGACCAAATTATATTTATTTATGATAATGAGATGCTTTGTATCTATTTACATCTAAGACATGTTGATCTATAGCGTTTTTCCTCGTATACTTTCTTTACTATCCAAAGTGCAGATAAGCCTAGGAAGTAAGTACTGTTCGCAGCTTTTGCAGTCGTTCTAATATATTTAGTTCCTTTACCACACACGTCGATCCACCGTTTCAATGGAGACAAGTGACTTAAAACAACATGTAGAAAGATGAAGAAGTAAAGTAAGTATTCGATTGGTGTCGAAAATTAAATTTCATATTGATATTTAAAGACATTTTATTATGTAATATTACTCTAAAAATAGGATAAAAATGAGAAAATAATCATAAGAAAAAATCTTCATTTCTTTAAATTTAAAATTGAAAAGTTCACCTCACAAGTTTACAATCAATCCCTTTCTTTTGATACCAATATCACAATAATATGCAGTTTGATTCAGAATGAGCTGTGTTACCAAGATTTAGAAAAGGCCAAATGTGCCACCTGAAATTTAGACAATTGCCTCTATTTGCCTATCTCTGTTTATATGTCTCTGATGGAGACGAACTATAATCATGGTAACGAATACTCGTACCGGAAGTTCAGTTTTTCGATAATTTGATTAGAAACAGTACTGGATAGATGTAAATGAGTCGTCAAAGCCGTGGAAATATCAAATACACACAAACGTTACATAAACGAACTTGAAACAAAATCCCCCTTTTTAAAATAAACAGACTTTGAATACTTCTTAGCGACAGTCACATCGACATTTGGACTTTTTCTATGATGAAACAAAGTTCAAGCCAAAAACCATCTTATCTGAACTTTTATCTATGTCTATATTTAGAAATGACAGTCTTGTTCGATACCAAAATACCACGTGACCCTGATAAAACCAATCACCTTACAAAGAGGTTAATTAACAACGTGTGCACCAGAAGCAAGACAAGCCAAATATGAATAACTGATTGATTGGTTGACTATTTAGCATCATTTTATGCCATCGAGTGCTAACAGACGATATTAAACCTAACCACTGTTTCCTGGGATCCTGGATGGTACTCAAGCACACACCATCTCCGCAAATGACTGATAACTTTCTCACTTGAATCACTTGATGAGAGACGAATGGTAATGAGACGCAATATCGTATAGCAACAGTCACGGATACGGTGGCGGGGCGGGGAAATATGAGTAATATGTGTTAATTGATTTTTCTATGATACATGGAGTGCCCGCCATTGATTTTTATTATTCTTATTTCTGTAGTGATGGTGAATGTTTTAAATGCAAGACTCAAAATCAAAGAAAGGAACTTCACATTTCATTGGTTGTTGAAATCGGCAATGCCAAAATACCATTATAAACGTAGTTGGGCGTCATGCTTCATTCAAGAGTGTTTTTGTTTTGTGTATAGTATTGTTGATCATTCCGATGGAGATGATATGCTTATATAATTGTTGTTGATGTTGTATTGTGTTTAGCGTCGTTTTTAACAATTTTAAGGCATATTTAAGTCATATTGTGACGGTGTCTACTTAAGACAGTATTCTGAGCGCTGTCACACTGGAGTATCATGCCGCAGACACATGGTATGATACCCCAACCAGTCAAATTATACTGATACATGTACCACCGGGTCGACCAAACTTAAAATATCCTTTAATTGCTGAGCGCCAAGAGAGAGGAAGCTTCTAGTACCATTTTTTAATATTTTGCATCAGTCTGCCGGGGATCGCACTCGCGAGATTGATGCGAGACGTACGCTTATTTTGATTATATCTCAAGAAATTCGATTATATTACTCTGTCGCCATGCTCTTGTCTGATTTAAAATAGATACATTATGTGCGGATTTGTTTAACTGCATACTTCGACTTTACATACTTGTACATCTATTAAAAGTGTTCATTACAGTGGATGTTATGTTACAGCCATCTTACAATTCAGATTTCTTAAAGTCTCCATATCTTGATTTTGTTATAGAAAATGATCAAACTTGGCCATGTATGATATATTGAGATGCGATACAAGTGTGGAAGTGATGACAAGACTGCATATTTCGTGAAATGTGTGCTTTGAAAGACAAAAAGAACACACTTTCAGCACGAATATCGTTATAATTACAGATGCAAACTGATTTCTGTAACGATTAAATTACCCTATACCTGATGATGACTGCTGACGAAGCTGGATGCTCTACTTTCTGTTTTATATGACATGACCCATTTCATGTAATCTTACATTTAGAGTTTATTAAATGTGCTATCCATTTCTCATTCCTCGAAACTGTGGGGAGTATAAAAGAAACCCTACAAATGTCTTAGAAATAGAATATTTATTTAGTTGGATAAAAATGAAAAAGCATCTCATGATCACTAGTTACTCAAATCAGAATATCTTAGCATGTCAAATTCACCGAAACGTGACATATTGGTTATTTAAATTGGAATGGTTAACTTGAAACGATATCCCCATTCTAAAAATAGACAACAATTAAATAATTCTTGACGTCCTTCGCATCGCCATCCGGATGAAACAATATTTACTACGTATAAACCTGTATAATGGATCAAATTAAAATTGATATGAAATCACGTGACTCATTTAATACGTCACAAAATATGTTTCATTTTTTTAGTCTAGCCTAGGTGCATAGCCCAAGTTATGAAATCCCTTTACACTTTATTATTTTTTGCATGTGTAAAAATATGTGATGTTTAAGTCTACATGGCAGGCAATTTCTGGCCGTAGACCAGTATGTGTCTGATATAACACATAACGTGTTACGATAAAGTGCAACAAATTGGATTTTGTTACCCTTTTAGTAAAAGTTGTGTTGTAGTCACCACTTTAATGGTCTCCTCAAGCGTCGGCAAGTGTTCCTGGCGTTCTCGAAGACCAATGTGTAGAGTGTAGTTTTCCACGATGAGCCACAAAACTCGTACATAAATATATATCAAAATTAGTTATTGAACATTTAAGGCTACTTCATACAAAAATAAGCATATGTTACAATACTATTTATTTATACTGTAAGTTTTTGTTACAATATTATATATACTAACACATGCAATAAAATATCTTACATTTGCACCATATTATTGTATTTGATATCCTTTATATACACTATATGTTACTATGTGATCTTACATGTACACAATGTGTTTGTATTTGATATCCTTTATATGCACTATATGTTACTATGTGATCTTACATGTACACAATGGGTTTGTATTTGATATCCTTTATATACACTATATGTTAATATGTGTACTTACATGTACACAATGTATTTGTATTTGATATCCTTTATATGCACTATATGTTACTATGTGATCTTACATGTACACAATGGGTTGTATTTGATATCCTATATATGCACTAAATGTTAATATGTAATCTTACATGTACACAATGGGTTTGTATTTGATATCATTTATATACACTATATGTTAATACGTGATCTTACATGTACACAATGGGTTTGTATTTGATATCATTTATATACACCATATGTTAATATGTGATCTTACATGTACACAATGTTTTTGTATTTGATATCTTATATATACACTATATGTTAATATGTAATCTTACATGTACACAATGTGTTTGTATTTGATATCCTTTATATAAACTATATGTTAATATGTGAACTTACATTTACACAATGTATTTGTATTTGATATCCTTTATATGCACTCTATGTTACTATGTGAACTTACATGTAGACAATGGGTTTGTATTTGATATCCTTTATATACACTAAATGTGATCTTACATGTACACAATTTGTTTGTATTTTACATCATATATATACACTGTATGTTACAATGTGATCTTACATGTACACAATGGGTTTGTATTTGATATCTTATATATACACTATATGTTAATATGTGATCTTACATGTACACAATGGGTTTGTATTTGATATCTTTTTTACACTATATGTTACTTTGTGACCTTACATGTACACAATTGGATTGTATTTGATATCATTTATATACACTATATGTTAATATGTGATCTTACATGTACACAATGGGTTTGTATTTGATATCATATATACACTATATGTTTATATGTGATCTTACATGTACAAAATGTGTTTGTATTTGATATCATATATATACACTATATGTTAATATGTGATCTTACATGTACACAATGGGTTTGTATTTGATATTATTTTAATACACCAAATGTTAATATGTGATCTTACATGTACAAAATGTGTTTGTATTTGATATCCTATATATACACTATATGTTAATATGTGATCTTACATGTACACAATGGATTTGTATTTGATATCCTTTATATACACTATATGTTACTATGTGATCTTAAATGTACACAATGGATTTGTATTTGATATCCTATATATATATTCTATATGTTAATATGTGATCTTACATGTACACAATGGGTTTGTATTTGATATCCTATATACACTATATGTTACTATGTGATCTTACATGTACACAATGGATTTGTATTTGATATCATTTATGTACACTATATGTTAATATGTGATCTTACATATACACAGTGGGTTTGTATTTGATATCCTATATATACACTATATGGTAATATGTGATCTTACATGTACACAATGGATTTGTATTTGATATTCTATATATACACTATATGTTACTATGTGATCTTAAATGTACACATTGGGTTTGTATTTGATATCATTTATATACACTTTATGTTAATATGTGATCTTACATGTACACAATGGGTTTGTATTTGATATCATTTATATACACTATATGTTAATATGTGATCTAACATGTACACATTGGGTTTGTATTTGATATCATATATATATATACACTATATGTTACTATTTGATCTTACATGTACTCAATGGGTTTGTATTTGATAGCCTATATATACATTATATGTTACTATGTGATCTTACATGTACACAATGGTTTGTATTTGATATCCTATATATACACTATATGTTACTATGTATCCTATATATACACTTTATGTTACTATGTGATCATACATGTATACAATAGCTTTGTATTTGATATCATTTATATACACTATATGTTAATATGTGATCTGACATGTACACAGTGGGTTTGTATTTGATATCATTTATATACACTATATGCTACTATGTGATCTTACATGTACACAATGGGTTTGTATTTGATATCCTATATATACACTATATGTTACTCTCTGATCTTACATGTACACAATGGGTTTGTATTTGATATCTAATATATACACTGTATGTTAATATGTGATCTTACATGCACACAATGGGTTTGTATTTGATATTATTTATATACACTATATGTTAATATGTGATCTTACATGTACACAATGGGTTTGTATTTAATATCATATATATACACTCTATGTTACTATGTGATCTTACATGTACACAATGGGTTTGTATTTGATCTCTTGTACGTATGTTGGTCATCGTCCTGGAACTGTCAACAGCCAAACCGCCATTGGAACGCTCAAAGCTGGTTTACGGTAGCATACGACCTCGCTCTTCTTCCTGTTGTAACATCATAAAAGCGTTTCCCAGTGGCAGAGCAACAGACCGGGGATCAAGTGTGTTTTCCTTCGCCAAGGCTGTGTGTAGTGCCCTTTAATTAAAAAAAGAAAATCAAAAATTGTTTTCTTACAGATGGGAAAAGAAACACGCACATGTAAATAGTATAAAATATAACGATACATATACTATTGTAAATCATACAAAAAAGAAACAAGAGATGCTTAGTGCAGATGTACTCGATCAATTTGCAGGAGTCAAAGAAGCGAATATAATAATGTTATAATGACGCTGATGATTATTTGAAATAAGATTGAATACTAAATTGTTATGAAAAATATAAATAAAATTGAATCCGTACTCTGGGATTAGTGTTTGTGTAAACATGGCCTTGACTAAATGAAAGAATACAAATAATGGTAGTTCATGTAATAAATGAATCACTGTGAATGAACTAGTATTGTTGTTGTATTACTTGTGAAAGATTGGTTCAATCTAGGATACATTTACATGGGTTTTAATCATTTGTTTATCGGTAAGGCAATGTTGACCACTCACGTGAGTTTTGATCAATTGTCTGTATAAAAATGTATAAACTGTGGTTAGCATGATATGTTAATTAAGCGTACGGTAATTCCTTTTCTAATTAAACATCTATATTTTTGTTAAACAGGTGGAGATAACTATGTTTACCAATATGTTGATTAAAATGCCGCAAATAAGACATACGTTAAAAGAATGGCCAAACACGTGGTTTTTTTCACGTTCGGTAGGGATAAGATATTATCGATTGCTTGTTCCGAGCAGAGGGTATGATCTTCCCTGAAAATGAATCGATCTGTTGATCGTGTGTGGCTAGAAAGGCAGTTAGTTGAAAGGGACCTGGTGGTTGGGCGACGCAGGAGTCTTATAGTAGTAATTTATACGACGTAACACACGACTCTGATCCGGATTTCAAGTGAAGAGTGGAGCGCGGTCTTCATTAATCGGCATGTCATATTTTCTCGGATTATATATAACATTGTATCATGTATTACCCTTTGTAAACTTATTCCATCACTATTACATTTTATCATAGTCATTTACTTGTCCATGTTAGTTTCTATGCACACAGTTCCAGTAATCTTTACTCAAATCATTGAAAACTTCCATGGCTTATGGGCTAGTCATATAAAGTACATACTATTTCACGTTGAGATGGATATTGGTGCGGTTCTTGTTTTGTCGGAACTTAAACTGACATCCATCGGATGGTATGTGGGATCTGATGTATTACTTTATTTGAGTATATTGTGCACGTATTCATGGCATTAATGTCTGACAGATGTCCACAGCGTGGGCTCTGAGGCACGTGAGAAAAGTGGACAATGAACCTTACCGATGGGTAAGGAATATCATTTTGTCATAATTCGATAAATGTTTATTTTAACCACTGGACAATAGTTTATAATTAGAACGAAGATTTCGTCATCGTATATGGATTTTCGGCCCGTCATAACACAATATGACAAGTGGTTTTAGGATATATCATACAAAATAAGCAAATGTTACAATACCATATACTTTATACTGCACGTTTTGGACACTCTACTATATAGAGTAACACATGTAATAAGATATCTTACATGTTCCCACATTTTCGTATTTACCTTACATGTACACCATGTTATTGTATTTGATCTCTTTCATGTACACCATAGTATTGTATTTGATCTCTTATATGTACACCATATGTTCCTGTTTGAACTCTCGTATGTACAACATATTATTGTATTTGATCTCTTTTATGTATACCATATGTTAATATGTGATCTCATATTACACCATATGTTTGTTTTTGATCGTTTATATTTACACCATATGTTTGTATTTAAGTTCTTATATGTACAAGGTGTGTTTCTGTTTGATCTCTTGCATGTACACGATATATTTGTGTTTGATCTCTTATATGTACACCGTATGTTGATATGTGATCTCATATTAAACCATATGTTTGTATCTAAGATCTTATATATACACCATTAGCATGTATCTGATATTTTATATATACACCATTAGCTTGAATTTGATCTCTTATATATTTACCATTAGCTTGTATTTGATCTTGTAGTTTTTTATCTCTTATGTGTACCCGATATGTTTGTGTTTTATCTCTTATATGTACCCCTTATGTTTGTGTTTGATCTCTTACATGTACACCATATGTTTGTGTTTGATCTCTTCATGTACAGAATATGTTTGTGTTTGATCTCTTACATGTACCCCATATGTTTGTGTTTGATCTCTTACATCTACACCATATGTTTGCATTTGATCTCTTATATGTACCCCTTATGTTTGTGTTTGATCTCTTATATGTCCCCATATGTTTGTGTTTGATCTCTTATATGTATTATATGTACCCCATATGTTTGTGCTTTATATTTTATATGCTCCCCATATATTTGTGCTTTATCTCATATATGTACCCCCTATGTTTGTATTTTATCTCTTACATGTACACCATATGTTTGTGTTTGATCTCTTACATGTACCCTATCTGTTTGTGTTTGATCTCTTATATCAATCCAATATGTTTGTGTTTGATCTCTAATATGTACCCCATATGTTTGTGTTTTATCTCTTACATGTACCCCATATATTTGTATTTTATCTCTTTCATGTACCCCTTATGTTTGTGTTTGATCTCTTACATGTACCCCAATGTTTGTGTTTGATCTCTTACATGTACACCATTTATTTGTGTTTTATCTCTTACATGTACCTCATCTGTTTGTGTCTTATCTCTTACATGTACACCATATGATTCTGTTTGATCTCTTGCATGTTCACCATATGTTTGTGTGTTATCTCTTATATGTACACCATATGCTTGTGTTTTATCTTTTATATGTACCTCATCTGTTTGTATGTGATCTCTTACATGTACACCGTATGTTTTTGTTATCTTACATGTACCCCATATGTTTGTGTTTGATCTCTTATATGTACCCCATATGTTTGTGTTTTATCACTTATATGTACCCCATATGTTTGTGCTTTATATTTTATATGTACCCCATATGTTTGTGCTTTATCTCTTACATGTACCCCATCTGTTTGTGTTTTATCTCTTACATGTACCCCATATATTGTGTTTTATCTCTTACATGTACCCCATCTATTATTGTTCTATCTTTTACATGTACCCCATCTGTTTGTGTTTGATCTCTTACACGTACACCATATGTTTGTGTTTTATCTCTTACATGTACCCCATCTATTATTGTTCTATCTTTTACATGTACCCCATCTGTTTGTGTTTGATCTCTTACACGTACACCATATGTTTGTGTTTTATCTCTTACATGTTTACCATATGTTTGTGTTTTATCTCTTACATGTACAACATATGTTTGTGTTTGATCTCTTACACGTACACCATATGTTTGTGTTTTATCTCTTACATGTTTACCATATGTTTGTGTTGTATCTCTTACACGTACACCATATGTTTGTGTTTTATCTCTTACATGTTTACCATATGTTTTTATTTTATCTCTTTCATGTTTACCATATGTTTGTGTTCGATCTCTTATATATACACCATATGATTCTGTTTGATCTCTTGCATGTTCACCATCTGTTTGTGTTTTATCTCTTATATGTACATAATTTGTTAATATGTGATCTTATATGTACACCATATGTGTGTGTTTTCCCTTACATGTACACCATATGATTCTGTTTGATCTCTTGCATGTTCACCATATGTTTGTCTTTTATCTCTTATATTTACATAATTTGTTAATATGTGATCTTATATGTACACCATATGTGTGTTTTTTCCCTTACATGTACACCATATGTATGTATGTATGTATGTATGTCATATCTTATGTGTACGCCATATGTTATTATTTGGTCTCATATGTAAAGCATTTGTTTGTATTTAATCTCTTTAATTTAAACAAAATCAAAGTAGCCCTTGATTAATTTCTTACACATGCAAAAGAATACACGCATATGTATATAATGTAAAACATAATTACAATATAGTCTGTTCAATATATTACATAAAAAGAAACAAGAGATGCTTAGTGCGGATGTACTCGATCAATTTGCAGGAATCAAAGTAGCAAGAGAATATAAAAGCGGGTTGTTAGTCGAGACAAAGTTGAATACTTAAGTACAAAATATTTACAAAAACTAAATACGCACTCGCTCCCTGTGGTTGATTCTACTTTTGGTCTTACATGTAATAAATGTATCAATGTGAATTTACTGTTGTTGCTGTTGTATTACTCACAGCAGGTGGGCACATTTTGTTCTTAAACTAGGAAAGATCAATATTGTTCTCAATCCAGGATAGATCAGTGTTGCTCTCGATCTAGGGTTGGTCAGTATTGTTATCAATCTTGGGTAAATTAGTGCTGTTCTTAATCCAGGATAGATCAGTGTTTTTCTCAATCTAGGAAAGGTCAGTGTTGTTCTCAATCTATGACAGGTCGGTGCTGTTCTTAATCTAGGATAGGTTAGGGTTGTACTAAATCTAGGATATGTCAGTGTTATTTTCAATCTAGGGTAGGTCAGGGTTGTTCTCAATCTAGGGTAGGTCAGAGATGTTCTCTTTCTAAGATAGGTCAATGTTGTCCTTAATCTTGTGTAGGCTGTTCTCAATCTAGGATAGGTCGTTGTTGTTATGAATCTAGGGTAGGTCGTTGTTGTTCTGAATCTAGGGTAGGTCGTTGTTGTTCTCAATCTAGGATAGGTTAGGGTTTTAATAAATCTAGGGAAGGTCAATGTTATTCTCAATCTAGGGTAGGTCAGAGTTGTTCTCATTCTAAGATAGATCAATGTTGTTCTCAATCTAGTGTAGGCTGTTCTCAATCTAGGTTAGGTCGTTGTTGTTCTCAATCTAGGGTACGTCGGTGTTGTTCTCAATCTAGGGTAGGTCAGGGTTTTTCTAAATCAAGGGTAGGTCAGAGTTGTTATCAACAAAGGATAGGTCAGTGTTGTTCTCAATCTAGGGTATGTCGGTGTTGCTCTAAATCTAGGGTAGGTCAGGGTTGTTCTCAATCTATGGTAGGTCAGTGTTGTTCTCAATCTAGTGTAGGTCGGTGTTGTTCTCAATCTAGGGTAGGTCGGGGTTGTTCTCAATTTAGGATAGGTCAGGGTTGTTCTCAATCTAGGGTTGGTCAGTGTTTTTCTAAATCTATGATAGGTCAGGGTTGTTCTCAATCTAGGATTGGTCAGTGTCGTTCACAATCTAGAGCACGTCGGTGTTGTTTTCAATCTAGAGTAGGTCGGTGTTGTTCTCAATCTAGGGTAGGTCGTTGTCGTTCTCAATCTAGGGTAGGTCGATGTCGTTCTCAATCTATGGTAGGTCGGTGTCATTTTCAATCTAAGGTAGGTCGGTGTCGTTCTCAATCTAGGGTAGGTTGTTGTCGTTCTCAATCTAGGGTAAGTCGGTATCGTTCTAAATCTAGGGTAGGTCGTTGTCGTTCTCAATTTAGGGTAGGTCGATGTCGTTCTCAATTTAGGGTAGGTCGGTGTCGTTCTCAATCTAGGGTAGGTCGGTGTCATTTTCAATCTAGGGTAGGTCGGTGTTGTTCTCAATCTAGGGTAGGTCGTTGTCGTTCTCAAACTAGGGTAGGTCGGTGTCGGTCTCAATTTAGGGTAGGTCGATGTCGTTCTCAATCGAGGGTAGGTCGTTGTCGTTCTCAAACTAGGGTAGGTCGGTGTCGGTCTCAATTTAGGGTAGGTCGATGTCGTTCTCAATCTAGGGTAGGTCGTTGTTGTTCTCAATCTAGGGTAAGTCGGTGTCGTTCTAAATCTAGGGTAGGTCGTTGTCGTTCTCAATCTAGGGTAGGTCGTTGTCGTTCTAAATTTAGGGTAGGTCGTTGTTGTTCTCAATCTAGGGTAAGTCGGTGTCGTTTTAAATCTAGGGTAGGTCGTTGTCGTTCTCAATCTAGGGTAGGTCGGTGTCGTTTTCAATTTAGGGTAGGTCGGTGTCGTTCTCAATTTTGGCTAGGTCGTTGTTGTTCTCAATCTAGGGTAGGTCGGTGTCGCTCTCAATCTAGGGTAGGTCGTTCTCAATCTAGGGTAAGTCGGTGTCGTTCTCAATTTAGGGTAGGTCGGTGTCGTTCTCAATTTAGGGTAGGTCGGTGTCGTTTTTAATTTAGGGTAGGTCTGTGTCGTTTATAATTTAGGATAGGTCGGTGTCTTTCTCAATCTAGGGTAGGTCGATGTTGTTCTCCATCTAGGGTAAGTCGGTGTCGTTCTCAATTTAGGGTAGGTCGGTGTCGTTCTCAATGTAGGGTAGGTCGGTGTCGTTTTCAATCTAGGATAGGTCGGTATCTTTCTCAATGTAGGGTAGGTCGGTGTCGTTCTCATTGTAGGGTAAGTCGGTGTCGTTTTGGGTGTGGTTATTTAAGCCGAGCCTTTAAGTCTATGTAGTTCAACAATCCTAACTTCCCCAGATCCCACCTCTAAAACTAACTACCAACTTCTAACTCTCTTAATTCATTCTCCCATTCCTTCTCTAACTGCCCCTTTGACTGAGTTGCATGTTCTTTTATATCTCGTCTCTTTAATGACAACCTTAGTCTCTGACTATGACAACCTCAGTCCCGGAATATGACAACCTCAGTCTCTGACTATGACATCGTCAGTCTCTTACTATGACAACCTCAGTATCTGACTATGACCACCACAGTCTCTTGCTATGACAACGTCAGTCTCTTACTATGACAACCTCAGTCTCTGACTAAAACAAAGTTAGTCTCTTTTTATGACAATGTTTATCTCTGTCTATGACAACGTCAGTCCCTGACTATGACAGCGTTAGTCTCTGGCTATAACATTCTCAGTCTCTTACTATTACAACATCAGTCTCTGCATATTACAACCTCAGTATCTGACTATGACAACATTATTTTTTATTATGACACCTCAGTCTCTGACTATGACAACCCCAATTTCTGACTATGACAAACTCAGTCTCTTTTTATGACAACATCAGTCTCTGACTATGAAACCATCAGTTTCTGACTATTACAACCTCAGTCTCTTACTTTGACAACCTCAGTCGCTGACTATGACAGCCTTAGTCTCCGACTATGACAACCTCAGTCTCCGACTATGACAACGTCAGTCTCTTACTATGAGAATCTCAGTCTCTTACTATGACAAGCTCAGTCTCTGACTATGACAGCCTTAGTATATGACTATGAAAACATCAGTATCTGACTATGACAACCGCAGTCTCTGACTGTGATAACCTCAATCTCTGACTATGATAATCTCAGTCTCTGACTATGACAACCTCAGTATTTGACGATGACACCTCAGTATCTTTCTACGACAACCTCAGTCTCTGACTATGACAACCTCAGTCTCTGACTATGACAGTCTCAGTCTCTTATATGACAACGTCAGTATCTTACTATGACAACGTCAGTCTCTGACTATGACAACGTTGGTCTCTGACTATGACAACGTCAGTCTCTTACTATGACAACCTCAATATCTGATTATGACCACCTCAGTATCTTACTATGACAACGTCAGTCTCTGACTATAACAACGTTAGTCTCTGTCTATGACAACCTCAGTCTCTGACTATGACAACGTTGGTCTCTGACTATGACAACGTCAGTCTCTTACTATGACAACCTCAATATCTGATTATGACCACCTCAGTCTCTTACTATGACAACGTCAGTCTCTGACTATGACAACCTCAGTCTCTGACTATGACAACGTCAGTCTCTTACTTTGACAATCTCAGTCTCTTACTATGACAACCTCAGTCTCAGACTATGACAGCCTTATTCTCTGACTATGATAACGTCAGTATCTGACTATGACAACCTCAGTATATTTCTATGACAACCTCAGTATCTTTCTATGACAATCTGAGTCTCCGATTATAACAACGTCCGTATCTGACTATGACAACTTCAGTTTCTGACTATGACAATCTCAGTTTCTGACTATGACAGCCTCAGTCTCAGACTATAACAACGTAATTATCTGACTATGACAACGTCAATCTCTGACTTTGACACCCTCAGTCTTTGACTGAAAACGTCAGTATCTGACTATGACAACCTCCGTCTCGGACTATGACAACCTCCGTCTCGGACTATGACAACCTCCGTCTCGGACTATGACAACCTCGGTATCTGACTATGACAACCTCAGTCTCACATGCAGTGTGGCTGCCGGGAAAATATCATCCCTTACATTTACTCAGTGTGTTTATCATTTTCAAGTATTTGAGGCCAATAGAATACATTTAGTATAGCTCGAGGATAAATTACCGCTTAAGCCGAATGGCGTAAAATACTTCGCTGCCTCTCTTGAACAGATTTGATAAAACCGAGTCTACTAGTATTGTCTTTTGATTGCGATTCCTTTGGTAAGGTAGTTTTGTCATTAACCATTCCTCGGTGTTTCGTTAATGTGGTGTGTGTTATCTCATTCAATATGACTTAACGTTGTGTAGTGTCGTGGTTTCGAACCTCCTTCACGGCTATGTGTTGTGTAGTGTAGTGGTTTCGAACCTCCTTCACGGCTATGTGTTGTGTAGTGTCGTGGTTTCGACCCTCCTTCACGGCTATTCGTTGTGTAGTGTCGTGGTTTCGACCCTCCTTCACGGTTATGTGTTGTGTAGTGTCGTGGTTTCGAACCTCTTTCACGGCTATGTGTTGTGTAGTGTCGTGGTTTCGACCCTCCTTCACGGCTATTCGTTGTGTAGTGTCGTGGTTTCGACCCTCCTTCACGGCTATGTGTTGTGTAGTGTCGTGGTTTCGAACCTCCTTCACGGCTATGTGTTGTGTAGTGTCGTGATTTCGACCCTCCTTCACGGCTATGTGTTGAGTAGTGTCGTGGTTTCGACCCTCCTTCACGGCTATATGTTGGTTAGTGTCGTGGTTTCGACCCTCCTTCACGGCTATGTGTTGTGTAGTGTCGTGGTTTCGACCCTCCTTCACGGCTATGTGTTGTGTAGTGTCGTGGTTTCGACCTTCCTTCACGGCTATGTGTTGTGTAGTGTCGTGGTTTCGAACCTCCTTCACGGCTATGTGTTGTGTAGTGTCGTGGTTTCAACCCTCCTTCACGGCTATTCGTTGTGTAGTGTCGTGGTTTCGAACCTCCTTCACGGCTATGTGTTGTGTAGTGTCGTGGTTTCGAACCTCCTTCACAGCTATGTGTTGTTTAGTGTCGTGGTTTCGACCCTCCTTCACGGCTATGTGTTGAGTAGTGTCGTGGTTTCGATCCTCCTTCACGGCTATATGTTGTGTAGTGTCGTGGTTTCGACCCTCCTTCACGGCTATGTGTTGTGTAGTGTCGTGGTTTCGACCCTCCTTCACGGCTATTCGTTGTGTAGTGTCGTGGTTTCGACCCTCCTTCACGGTTATGTGTTGTGTAGTGTCGTGGTTTCGAACCTCTTTCACGGCTATGTGTTGTGTAGTGTCGTGGTTTCGACCCTCCTTCACGGCTATTCGTTGTGTAGTGTCGTGGTTTCGACCCTCCTTCACGGCTATGTGTTGTGTAGTGTCGTGGTTTCGAACCTCCTTCACGGCTATGTGTTGTGTAGTGTCGTGATTTCGACCCTCCTTCACGGCTATGTGTTGAGTAGTGTCGTGGTTTCGACCCTCCTTCACGGCTATATGTTGGTTAGTGTCGTGGTTTCGACCCTCCTTCACGGCTATGTGTTGTGTAGTGTCGTGGTTTCGACCCTCCTTCACGGCTATGTGTTGTGTAGTGTCGTGGTTTCGACCTTCCTTCACGGCTATGTGTTGTGTAGTGTCGTGGTTTCGATCCTCCTTCACAGCTATGTGTTGTTTAGTGTCGTGGTTTCGACCCTCCTTCACGGCTATGTGTTGAGTAGTGTCGTGGTTTCGATCCTCCTTCACGGCTATATGTTGTGTAGTGTCGTGGTTTCGACCCTCCTTCACGGCTATGTGTTGTGTAGTGCCGTGGTTTCGACCCTCCTTCACGGCTATGTGTTGTGTAGTGTCGTGGTTTCGACCCTCCTTCACAGCTATGTGTTGTGTAGTGTCGTGGTTTCGACCCTCCTTCACGGCTATGTGTTGTGTCCTTGAGCAGGCATTTTACCCGCATGTGTTTAGTGCTGGTTCTACTCGGGAATAGTTCGAGCGTGATTTGTCCAATCGGTGTAAAAAAATATAAAAAGTTTAAAACAGAACTTTTAGAGACACGTTTCGATATTGAAATGTTCACTGCGCACTGATGTGTTTATATACCCCAGTATGCGTTAAGACCCTTAATTTTGTGTCTAATTGGGAAATGGACGTAACTCTAGTAAATGAACGAAAGAAATCCAATTTCGCACATTAGTGGTCAAATATTACAAAGACATATGTATCGACGTTGGTATGGTCGACATTTATGGGAAATGGCGATTTGTATTCTTAAATACCGCAGCTTTGGTCTAGAGATATAGCATTCCCTTCCATACGGAATGTCGGGGGTTCGATCCCCGGCCGGGTCATACCAAAGACTTTCAAATGTTACTAGAAGCTTTCTCGCTTGCAGCTCAGTTCTATGTCTGGTCGGCCCGGTTTCAGTATAACGTGACTGGGTGGAGTATCATACCATGTGTCTGCGGAATGATAATCCAGCGTAGCAGCGCTCAGAATACTGTCTGGTCGGCCCGGTGTCAGTATAACGTGACTGGGTGTGTTATCATACCATATGTCTGCGGAATGATAATCCAGCGTGGCAGCGCTCAGAATACTGTCTGGTCGGCCCGGTGTCAGTATAACGTGACTTGGTGGGTTATCATACCATATGTCTGCGGAATGATAATCCAGCGTGGCAGCGCTCAGAATACTGTCTGGTCGGCCCGGTGTCGGTATAACGTGACTTGGTGGGGTATTGTACCATGTGTCTGCGGAATAATAATCCAGCGTGGCAGCGCTCAGAATACTGTCTGGTCGGCCCGGTGTCAGTATAACGTGACTGGGTGGGGTATCATACCATATGTCTGCGGAATGATAATCCAGCGTGGCAGCGCTCAGAATACCGCTCAAGTGGCCACCATTGCGATATAACTGAATAATTGTTGTAAGCGACGACCATACAACAACAAAAATCTCAATACCATACAACAACAACAACAACAACAACAACAACCACAAATATATTCTTACAGAATGTTTACTCATAGTTTCAAACCAACGTGACTGACATCCATGTTGAATTCAGTTATTAATACTTGGGAGGCAAGCAATCCTTGTGAAAGTGATAATTGTGTATATATAAACCCTGATTAGCAAGTATAATGAATAAACATAAGTTTCAAAATATATTGCTGACGGACAGTACTAGTAAGTGCGACTATTTTATATTATAATTATACCACCATCTTTTAAAACGAAACAGATTTATTGATTTAATTGATTGATTGATTGATTGAATGTTTAGCGTCATGTTTATGCCATCGAGGGCTAACAGACGATCAGTTAACCTGACCACTGTTTCCTGGGATTAATCAGTTCTCGAGCACACCCCTATCTCTGCAAGTAACTGATAACTATCCAACTTGAATCAGTGGTTGGAGACGAATGATAATGAGACAATGTCGCATATCAGTAATCACGGAGACTGTTCCAGGGCGGGGTATTCGAATTCACGACCCCTGGATTGATAGTCAGACGCGTAACCGACTGAGCTAATCGGGCCCGGCAGTAACGAAACAGTAACAGCGCCTCGATGAATTATAAAACAAAGATTTCGGGACGATTGGTAAGACGTTAGTTCGATCCCTGAGCAAGAAATACGGAATGTTTAATACTTGTTCTACCCAGGTATATTAGATCTTCTTCGTATACGTTTACGTTTTACGTTTTAAGAACTTGTCTTACAGTCGATGTAAATCAAATATATATTTTTAAAAATTGATGTCAATCTATTCAATATAAATCAACATTTATATCCTATTAAAACTTTAATAAGGACCATGGAGTTTATTTCCCACCGATGTTTCGTTTAACTGGTAGATGTATAGTTGACTGGACCATCCTCCGATTTTTCAAAATTCGTCAACATAAGATGTACATTTTATTGTGGATAAATATCGCGTTTACTTTGAAATCCTTTAAATCTTGCATCGAGCATAATATTATTTTCATTTTTTGCTTGTTTATTGAACATGCCAATGTTATACACCAGCCCAAGACAACTAGTTTTGGAGTAAAATGTTTGTGGTGGTGGGGGAGGGGTGGTAAATGATTTATTTTTTTTGTAAAGAATTATCTAAAGATTTCGTAACTTTGCAATGTTAAGAAAACTCTTTTTCAACTACGTTTTCTAGGTTTTTCCAAAGAACAGTTTGAATGTTAGTTCAGTAGAATGTGTGTTTATACATGTTCCTTATCAAATTTTGACAGTATATCAATCGCAAATAGCTTAATAGTAGCATTTTATTTCACTACAACAAACTACCGTAACAATGTACGTTTTTGTTTTATATAGTATGTCGTATTTCAACTAAACTCGCTTTGTACATGTTATACTTAAAACATGCGCCTGTCGAAGTTAAATGAACGAGTCGTGTTCATTAATACACGTTGTTCACCTTAAAAAAGAACTTTAATCATTTGAAGTGTTAAATGTTAAACGTTTAGGAAAAAAGCAGAGTAGCTTAACTGCCATTTACACAAAAACATTATATAACGTCTTGGTAAACACTGTCTTGACAGCTATACATCAAACAAAGATATATTAATTATCCCATGTAAACATGACATGACGCTTGCTGTCAAGGGTTACTGCAGTGGAAATATACAGTTTTGCCTCAAGGAAATATTTACTTAACTCATTGCTTTGAGGGGGTACACAGACAAATTAACACATAAAATACTTATGTAACTGATGACGTTAATTGTATATGGATTCAAATACATAAAAATGCCTAAAAACGAAATAGAAAATTATTTAAATGTATTTTAATCAAGAATTAATCTGAATATCAAAGAATAAGTTTAAAAAATAAAAAGGCCAGTCAGTACATGCAATGTGACAGAAACATTTAGTTCTAAACAATCTTACGATATTGTAATTCAAACATTAATTTTACGACATTATACATTAAAACATAAACGTAAGGACATTATAAATTTACGGCATTATAAACTGTATTCATATTGTTACGACATTATACATCTAAACATAAATGTCACGGCATTATAAATCTTAACATATATGTTACATTATAAATCTAAACATAAATTGGACAGTTCCGTATCATTTTACGACATTGTTAATTTACTACCATTCATATTGTTCTATAGCTACAATTTTACGACACTAAGATTTAAACATAAATCGAGGGTTTAGCGTAAGAGTGTTCTATCTACATATAAACATATTATATATTATATAGAGTATCGCTGTGTTGATATCTACACTATGTTTTTAAATGTACATCAACACATTTATACAGTTATAATACTGTTATTGCAATAGTATAAACATACCCAGTTTTACAATACTAAAATTGAAAGCAATGCAATTATCCGTTAACTGCAATTAACTTGAAATATAATTCTTCAATTTTACAATCCCAGGTAACCCCAGGTAACGTGCACTGCACTGCCCTGCCCTGATCGGTTCGATTCGGTTTATTTCGTTAAAAAACAACGCTTGTAATATGTCATACTTTCCATCATAAATGCCTTAACCTTACCAGTTACCTCCATTGTGTGACGATTTTTTGCGTAACAAATTTAGAACTATGTTAATGGACTGCGCATCAATTTGTTTTAAAACGATTATGTTTCTTTTATACAGTTGATAAGACAGACAGTTTTACGAGTTCTTTTGGATGAAGATACGGCATGACATAATACCAAAATAAAGGACTGTCATTAAAATATTTAAAATCGGCAAAAGCACAGTCTGGTCAATTTTTTTCCTGCATATATTTGGAGCCAACTCGACGCTTCAAAATTAGAACCGGTGCAGTGGAAATGTTATCATGTCTCTACGTGCATCTCTTAATGTAAATAATAGTGATATAATACTTGTTATGGTGGACGATGTCTATTTGTAGAGCGTCCTATAGGTTAGAACTCCGACCGGGGCATACAATAACATGAACAATGGTACCAGGAGTTTCCTCGCTTGGCGACCTGCATAAAGAGGATAGTTCTAGGTCTTGTCGGCTGAGTGTCAATATAATTTGGCTGGGTGAGGTACCATACCATGTATCTGCAGCATGATACTTCAGTGTGGCTTTGTACAGAATACTAGTACTGTCTCTAGTAGACACCACGTCGCTATATAGCTGAAAAATTGTAGACTTGATCATAAGCGACGCTTGCTTTTCTAAAAGACAAACGTCTTGAAAAGTTGTGCAGAAGAAACGTTTGAATTTGGAAGTAAGATCTGATTGGCTGAAACAAAAACATCTCTGCAATGTTTATGTTATAATAACATTTTAAAAATATTTATTTCGGACGGAAGTCATGGCAGTTTATCTAATAATATAAAATAATGAATATTAAAATAAACACCCAAACAATACTTTTTCAAATTAATACAGAAATCTCCTAGGTACATGTTGTCCGATTGTTGAATCAACCAATCAAAAACGTTATTCGTTCTTACGCTAAATAAAAATGATTTTTATTCTCGGCCGAACTTGTCAAGACGTTTGTCTTTCAGAAAAGCAAGCGTAGCATATGATCAAGACTAAGACAATTGTTGAAAGCGTAGCTAAACACCAACCGAACTAAACAAGTTATACTGAAGACAATTCGTGTGTTGTAACCTGCGAATATAATGACAATCACAGTGATTGATGACAGCAGTACAACATATATGCATGTGCCCTCCAAGCAAACCTTTACCGCGTTTGTTAACGTAAACCATGTCGGCGATGCGACATTCCGCTTACTGGATTTTATTTTTTTCACTTGCGGCCAAATTATTGGCCCAAACTCCGGAACCTGTTTTGGTTCCCGAATATGCACATTATAAAATACTGGACCCCAATGAGAGATTCCATCTGCGATTGGAACTACAATGAGACGGATATTGAAATGGAAATAACTGTCCAGACAACCGGATATATCGAGTTCGGAATTTCACGAAATGGCGGACCGGTCCCCGACGACATGGTCATGTGTTGGGTTGTCAACAGGGAAGCTTATTTCGGGGTAAGTGCATGTGCTCTTGCTTGTTTTTCCTTATAACTTTAAGGCTTATATCGAATCCTCTCTTCGTAAAAAGTATATATTCGTGACAGTTTAGACTTGTAAGAGAACTATTACTCAAATTCAAGTTTCAAGACAAAAGTATCGATGTCCCAATGAACGATAATTGAATTATCACGATATCAAACCGATTTGTACTTCTGATAATCAGCTACTTGAGTATTTCCGATTATTGATACTTGTCTCCGATTTAACTCCGATTAATGACTCTATATTAGCTCTGTTTAAGCTGTTTTTTAACAACCGGTATTTACCGCAGAGGTCGTTGGTTCAAATCCCGCTCGCCCTCAGAACTTTATGTGAGAAAGTTTGTCAATTTTTTGGCAGATGGACGGCTGGCTCTAATCAGATTCAGTCTGAGATCTTCCTCCATCAGTAAAACTGGATATGCCATATATAACCTGAAATGTGTTAAAAATCACGCTAAAACCTTTAAAAACACACACACACAAACAACGGCATTGCAAAATGTCCTATGTTATTTAAAAAAAAATAGGAGAGGAGGGGGTGGGTAGAGAGACTCTGACACGTTTAAGCAATTCTTGCGCTGAAAAAGAATTACTATGTGTAATTTAGTTTTTGAATATTTTCTCAATAGTCCATAAAAAATATATACCAACATAGCATGCTGCAAGTGAGAATATCAAAGGTTAATTTAGCATAAACACCAATTAGGCACCTATGGTCATAAACGAGATGCGTTATTCAATTTTACCAGATTGGTGTATTTCAGAGCAGTTTGGGCAACTTTTTTAAGACAATCTATTTGATAGCAATGCTTTACAATTTTAATCGTGCCCACTTTACCTCCGATAAAAATTAATACATTGCTAAGGCTTCGTGTCGACCAAACATAAAAAATAATTGAAAGTAGCGATACAGACTTTCCGATAAAGATCGCTAATTTGTAAAAAAATAATGCAAGTTCTTCCAAATTTGGATAAAATTCGATATCATTTTGTTGAGCTATCGACCAAAATTGTAGGTGTATGATGGTAAGCTGTTTTGTTGAGTATATAAAACTGTATTATAGTTTGCGGTGAACGGTAGTTGTCTCCAGCAGACCATTTTATTGCTGTAAGTCTGCGTTTGGCGATACGTGCATATTTACATTCAATTGCTTCTTTCCCCGTCTAATCACCATCACAGGAGCTTGGGGAGTGGATAATAACGTTTAATGGGGATGGGCAGGTCCCTTAGCGAATATATATAGACAAGGACAGAAACAAACGTGGACCCTTCCCCCTTCTAAGTCAATAGGTCATCAATTTTAACTAAACCCGGTCTCGTTCTATCGCTGAATGATTTATTCGGACGATATTAAAAAAATACAGCGAACTTTATCTTATCAGACACGGCCCTGTATTTGCTCTCCGTATGATAATGACGTCATATCCGTTGCCAGACCTGTTGACGATAAAAAAAATACGCCGTTTTTTTGGGAACCCAGTGCGACATCTTCTTCAAACGCCGATTTATGCAATAACATCGGTACGATCTTGAAGATAAATCATTCAGCGATAGAACGAGACCGGGTTTGTTAAAACTGATGGCTTATTGACTTAGAAACTCTAATTTTGATCGGGGAAGGGGTCCACGTTTGTATCTTTCCCTGTCTCTATATATACGCTAGTGGACCTGCCCACCCCCATTAAACGTTATTATTCACTCCCCAAGCTCCTGTGATCACCATCCTTGTATTAGCCAGTGTCATATCAATAAACAATATGTACATGTGTACATCATTACATACTATTAGAGTATAATTAAATTATGTCAAAATAATTGTATAACCAAGTCTGCTTTTTTATTTACTTCGACGCTTTCTATGACTTCGAAGGAGGAATCTATAACCAGATAATATTGCAAGACATGTTATTAAATACGTTTTGCATTTCTCAAAATGTACACTAAATGGAAACTGCGCGATTCTTTGTTGTGCTAGCACTTTATTGTCATATCTTAATCTACATCCAGCAATGGCTTTTGCGAATTAGACGTTCGTATCTAACGAGAGAAGGGAATTTTCGCAAATAAGGTGCTAGTATTTTACGAGACCACTAGTTCGCACTCTAAGAAATAATCAAGATAACGAATTTACAAAAAAGGAAGTTGAACGGACAGCTTCGTATGAGCTCACTTTAACATCAAATGAAAGTTTAATACTAAACAAAATGTGTTTTCTATTTTAAATTATGTCGACCATGCTAATTATTACGTAGCCATCTATCCCTAAAGCTGTAAACTAAACTGTTTTTCCCAGCAATTGTGTCAGTTATTATTCGAGGGGCGAAAGCGAAAACTTGATGTTGATTCAGGCTCACAAATCGAATCCAAGTGTCCTGCGTAGACGAGTGGCCTAAGTCGCAATCTCAATATCACTTACTGCAAAGGTCATAGGTTGGAGTCCCGTTCACTCCGATTCATTCTGTGGTCTTCCTCCACCAATAAAACAGGATATGCCATACATGTACATAACCTAAAATATGGCAAAACCCTATTAGACTAATTGTAAGAACAACCATCCCGTGAGTCGATGTCAACCACGTGTAAAATGTCAGGTAATACTCTCAGATAAATGGTCCCTTTGGAAGCATAGAATTAACCCAGCCTATCCATGACAGGTAATAATATGCAACACTCACGCCATTGCTCCGAATCATGCGGTATTATATTTCAAAGCAACACAAATGAGTTCCCAAATGCCAAGTCTTTAGCGATTGATTGATTGAATATTAAGCGTCGTTTATAAGCCATCGAGGGCTAACAGACGACTCGTTAACCTAGCCTGGAACCATGGAAGGTTAACCAGTACCAGAACACACCCTATCTCTGCAGGTGACTGATAACTTTCCTGCTTGATTCAGCGGTGAGAAACCAATTATAATACCTGAGGATTTAACGAATAAATTGACCTGACGCGAGAACTGCTATCGCTCCTGTGGCTTTGTTTGTCCAAGTAAATACAATGAAGTGTTTACCTAGAAATAAAGTGTTTGTCTTAGGAAAATTGCGACGTAGCAACAAATATCGATCGCTGATTGGATAATCGGATGGTTCTATTGACAGCCCGCGTCAGGTCAGTTGTAACTATAACATATTTTTTATAGACAAAGTGCCGGGCGATTTTACTGCAATCGTTACTCAGTAGCATTTGATAACGGATTCTTTAGTAGCACATAACGCAACCAAAACAGGAAGATAGCAGACTCGGTCTTATTGGCTCTAATATTAAATACATTGTCTTGTAAACGATATTCATATAAAACCATTGTAAAATTGCAGAAAAGCATAGATCCATATATCAACCGATGTAAAATCTATAAGTTTAAAACTAATAAACGATTTCGGATAATCGGAAATAATAACAGTGAGTCGAAATGTAGGCTACGTGGCGAACTAGCACGGCTACCACACGAAGCGTAAGATTGCTTTTATGATACTCAAATATATCAGAAAAAAAAAAGATCCCTTGGAGGCAAAGAACGCAACCAAACAGCATAAGTATCGGCAGTCTACGTGCTCATGGATACTAGTCAAACACTATTTAGAGATCTCAGAAGACCTCTCAATAATACTTCAAATCGAAAACAAATATTAGCCAAAGTAAGTATCTTTGAAATTCACGGGTTTGAGGTGCGGATGGATATTTCTGTCATGTTGGCGGTATCGAGGCTTCTAACCATTTTTTTATTGTACGAATACGTCATTTGGCATAGAGCGAGGAGTTTATGAATGGCGTTACGTCATGGTGCGAGAAATTTGTCATAGTGTGAGGTGTTATGAATGACGTTACCTTATTGCGCGAGGAATTTGCCATAGCGCTAGGCGTTAATGAATTACGTTACGTCATATCCAGAGGAGGGTAGAAAAGGCGCGTTTAGGGGGAGTATGATGAAAAATCGGCACCAGGTAAAAATACGCGAAAAAGCCATGTACGGTATGCATGAAATGACATTCTCAAATTACAGTTAATTACTGGTTAGTTTTTTAGTAGAACGTTTAGAACTTATCACTGCTTTGAATTGACCTGGCTCGAGAACGACTATTTCTCCGCCCCTTGACAACGTGGCGTTGTTTGATTGACAGCCCGGGTCAGGTCAGCTATTATTCAAGTTTGATGCTCATGGTCTTGCAAAGTTGTTCAATATATCTGAGCACAGCATCACTCATTTGTACCGTGGCAAAAATGTTCTAATATAGTAACAACTTTTACAAACCGAAGGACTTCCATGAAATTCTACCGCAAAAATAGTTCAATAGTTGAGTTGAGAATATCCTAATTCAGCTCGGTTATAAATATCAGCTATCTTGAAACCTGTTTAGTTTTACATGTATATGTTTAACCTTGAGCATATCTGTGTTTTACATCAGCAGTCGTATTCGCAAGATATTAATCTGATGAGGATACTTTTCGAAGCCTTGTTGATGGTAATGTTACCTGTTTTTGTAATTGATGTAACCTGTAACAGGGGATGCGGTTTTATTAATTATCATTATGTGCAGAAAAAGCACATGTTTTGTTACCACGCGAAAGTACTCCCGAGTGTGATTACTGTGGTTGTTTTTCACAATCGATGTAAAATTAATTTAAAAAAATATATATTACAACCATATACTAATTTTAAAAATATATATATTACAACCATATACTATATTTTTTTCAAAACATACTTGCAGGATTATCATACCAACGATATGGGGCAGCCGCAAGTGGATGAGCGTGGAAACTGGTTTAATATGTCCATTATAGAACATAATGGCATGACAATGCTTAGAGTGGCGAGAAAACTCAATACATGTGACAAGCAAGACGAAGTTATAACGGTAAACTCATTTTTATCACGTGACTTATGGTGCAGGAGTATGATTAGACCATTATACACTGAACAAAATGTCTTATACAGAAGAACTTCATTGGCTCGAACTTGCATTATTCGAATACCACGTATAGCTCGAACCACTTATCGGCATCCGACATAATTCTTACTTTGGTTTATATTCATATATGGTATGATGTTTAACAATACAAGGCTCGAACAACCGATAATTCGAACTATTTTGTCAGGTTCCGTCGGGTTTGAACCATCGAAGTTCTACTGTATTTAACATTGCACGCAAATCAGCAAGTGCATCCTTGTAACATTCAAACTTCGTTTAATACATTCTGTTTCAGATGTTCACAGAAATTTTCATTGCATATTAGCGAGTAATTAATTAGTAATCAATGGATTAATTATCTTTTATTTAAAGTCAGCCTCATAACAAAACGTCACATAATCAGAAACAATACGATTAAGCTATTTCATGGTCCATTCCTGCGGCAGCAACAGCTACAACAGCAAAATGATGACGGTCTATAGGACCGTGACGTGATTTTGACATCAGCGACTATTCGCAGCAGTATCTTTAGGTACCACTGCACCGATGAAGTTTGACCTTTGGTATATACAAAATAAGGTCTATGATTCCCACGGTAAAATAAAACATTTCCACATAGAATCTTTTTTAAAGATTTTGTATCATAGTAGGTAATGTTATATTATTATTATGTATTTTAAGCACAGAGAATGTTGCGTATAATTGTTTGACATATCAACAATATAACACCTGAACACCAGAAGATTAATGAATAGTTCTTAGTGTTTTGCAAACGATAGAATATTTTCCAAAAACATGTGTCAATCGTACCTCATGGAGAGGATAACAGTTTTGTTTTTCATGTGGTTTTAATAAAGTTGAACATTTGTACAATTCCACCTTATCGAAACTAAACACAGGATAGGTACGGTAGAGTGGCATTACATATACATCACCTATAACTTTCTGTTCAGAAAACGATGGAAAGTTTATTGAATCACAAAGAGGAATAGTCCCAGTCGAAGATAATGGTTGATTCCGTTGTTCTTGTAATTAATGGTATTTGTGAGAAATTCATTAATGTACAGATCGATATTTTCTGTTCTATATGTCAATTATTTAGCATAATCCAGTACTGGTTAATGAATGACTTTATCACTTGTCACGATTGAGCATTTGTATTTGGTCAACAAAATTGAGGAATTTTACAAAACAGACAAAATACAGTACAGGTTATTGAACAGAATAGCTATACTATATGCCATCTAGATCCTTTCCCATACGCCATTTAACAATTCCTTGCAAAACTATAAAAGTAATTGTTTACGTTTTTCGCTAATCTGGGAAAAGCCGCGACATTTCTACATCGGTAATGTTCTGACCAAGTAAATGATCTATACGCGTATAATTATACACACAGTCAGGGTAAAGTAGCAATATTGCAAGCATTTCAAATGTTAATATGATTTATACATTCGAAACATTCACATTCATTGCCTCCTTATTTCAGTTTTTTTCCAAACCATTGGCAAGATTTATAATATATATATGCATTTAATATACGTCTCACTACACTGTTGTGCCTTTTTTGTCACGGTAAAATCGTTCTTGCGCTTACACAGTCCTATGTTTAACTTATTTGGTTTAAAAGTTTTCAAAATGATCCATGTGATTTCTTACTTCAGATGAGTAGAATAAACGTCAGCAAAGACGATATTAATACATCGATAACATTCGTTCTAAAAACGATATTGATACAAAGATAACATTCGTTCTAAAAACGATATTAATACATCGATAATATTCATTCTAAAGACGATATCAATACATCTATAATATTCGTTCTAAAGACGATATTAATACATCGATAATATTCGTTCTAATAACGATATTGATACAACGATAATATTCGTTCTAAAATCGATATCAATACATCGATAATATACATGCTAAGACGATATTAAAACATCGATTTCGAACTTTATAAATAATATCGATAAAGTGAGTATTCTGCATTTTGAAAAAGAGTGGTCAGATAAATGGCAGTAATTGTTTGCAGTCAAGGAGAGTAATTCAGTTTTGATAGTATGTGCCATAATCATGGAAAATCATTTTAAACCGTTTAGAATGAACAACATGAAGAAAAAGGAAATGACATAGACAATACCCGATTGACATACATACAAAAAGAAAGTTTTCATCTTTTAAATTAGCAGAATAGGTTAAAACTTAAAAACTGTTTAATGCAAAGTTTAACAGGCTAAACAATATTGCAACTTACTTAGATAATCTACAATTTGTAGCAGGTATATATAAGGTGTGTTACGTTATTTGTAAAATATATAAAGGTGGTAAGCAATCCAACATATCCATTTTAAGCCGACGAGGACGTTATATGTTCTTAACGAAACTGTTTTAAACTCTGAATTACATTACACATGCTGTTTGATGAATTGAACAGTGCAATATCTGAACTAGGTCATCAAGGTCCTTGAGGAGACATTGAGATAATTATTGAGTGCCACATTCTCCATGTATTAGTTATTTGATACATTCCTTTATATATATTTTCCGTATAGTTGGAGTGATGGTTATATTGCACTCATCCATTAAAAAAGGTAATTTATGTGATGTTGAACCTTTCAGAGGTATTATTTTTTACCGAGTACGTTAGGAAAAATGTTAACTAAATGGGCAAAAGAATATTACATTTATGTTAAAACGTAAGCTCGATTTAGGTCAATTATAGGTACAATATACATTTTTTTTTCAATTCATGGTTTCATGAGTCCTATGTTGAATAAAGCTATTAATTATGTCCCAAGAGAACATACGATATTTGGTATAAATACACTAATTAAATATGGGTTAGAGGAAATATTTTATATATCATACTTAAATCAATGTTTAGCGTTGTAATGTCGAGTTTATATATGTTTAAATTATAACACTTTAAGTAAAAGTTTGAAACATTATTAAAGGGTTAGGCAAGGGGAAAGTTTGTCGTCAATCCTTTTTTCCAATGTACATATACCTCAATTCTTAAAAGGATGAATGCGTTTTAAAAGGCGATGTCGCGGTAGATGTAGGATTAAAAAACATCTTTTTATTGTATGCGGATGGCATTAAAATCTTCGCCACAAATGGTTACAGTTGCAGAAAAGTCTAAATATTGTATTTACATTACTGCGATAGATTAAAACTTAATGTATATACATTTAAAAACCAATATAATAGTTTATAGAAAAGGGGACATGGTGTCCGGAAGAATGGAGTTTTATTTTTATAATACAAACTTAACGTAGTCAATACATTCTCGTTCGATAATTATTTCACGACGAGTGACTCATTTAGCAAAGCTTATAAATCTCTGACGGGTCAATCCCAAAAAGTTATATTTGATTCAATCTTAGATTTGTTAATATATCGTAAGAACTTGTTGTGAATGTGAGAAGGTCATGTTATGTTTTCCCTGCACGGGGTATACAGCAGTCCTTATTACCCTATTTTAATGTCTAACTTCTCTGTTTTCTTTAATCTTTGGCTTTACTCTTTGTTTCACTCAATTAATATTCATAACATTGCTCTTTTATTTATTGAAGACACCTTTGAAAGTATTCTAGTAACATATAAGTCATAATAAAACAAACATCGAAATATTTCATAATCTATGTCTCATTCGACAACAATTCCTTTACAGCGAGAGCCGATGTCGATCACTTACGCTTACAACGATTTCGACCCTGACCTTTCAACAGGTTTGTTTCCCAACAACAGCCGAACCACTTATGGTGTTGTCAATATGTTGCTTTTGGAAGGAGATACAATACCAAACAACTTCCCTCCGCCGGAAACATTCACGATTGACTTCAGAAACCACGTGGTAAGTTATAGTGGCTACAGATTAGTATTTTCTTTTTTACAAGAGCACCAAACTTGGCACAATGGTTTACAATACTTTTCTCAGGAAAAATGGCTATAGGCACATTTTCAAAATAACCGTTATTTTCAATGAAATATAACTACATTTATTTATTTTTATTGAAATAAATAAAATAATTATGACAAATCGGATGCTATTCTGAGTGCATAATTGCTTGACATGACAAAACATTAATATTTACGATTGTAAAAAACACTGCCAGTGGTTTTAAATGTTAAACACTTTTATACCTAACAATCCAACGATAATTATATTTGATAAGTCAAGGATGTGAGACTGACGATATATGAACCTATTTTATATAACAATTGATAGATTGATTGAATACTTAGCGTAATTTTTATGCCATCGAGGGCTAACAGACGATCAGTTAACCTAACCACTGTTTCCTGGGATTAACCAGTACTCGAGCACACCCCATCAGTGGTGAAAGACGAAAGATAATGAGACACAATGTCGTGTATCAATCATCACGGAGACTGTTGCCGGACTGGGGATTCGAACTCACGACCCATGGAACGATAGTCAGAAGCGTAACCGACTGAGCTAATCGGACCCGGCTGTATATAACAAGATGGAGAAAAAACTTCTATAAACGAATGAATGAATGATCGAATCAATAATGAAATTTACTTAATAAAAGAACAAATGAATGAAAGAATAATTATGAATAAATGAATGAATCAATCAATTGAATATATGAAGGAATTGATGGAGGAAAAAAACAAACAATCAGAATTTTGGAAATGAATGAAGAATAATTGAACTAAGTCTTATTGATATCATGAATAATGTATGAATGGTATGATTGGTTGTAGAATGAGGTAATAATGAATGAATAAAGTAGTGGGAATATATCTGTTAATTAAAGATAAAGTAATTCCATGTTGTCATGTTATGTTTGTGTGTAGGTATTAAATATTGAGCTATGAACGGGTAATGACTTTAAAAAGGTTACACGTCACAAATAACAGCAGACCACTCTATCGCATAGTGCTTTGTTAAAACATATCTGTACTACTTTTGCATGAGACCAAGTCGACAAGCTTGCAGCTGGTTTCCTACTTGAAGCCATAAATAGGGCAATAACATTTGAGGAAAGGAATGAACAAGGATGAATACTGAAACAATATTGGGTGGTAATGATAAAGGTTGTAACCTATTTTGATCTTAAAGCAACGTCCACTGCTTGCACAAATAGCTCTATGTAAAGTGAATAAATGTGTCGTTTGTTTTTGCGGTGATGAAAACAGAAATCCCTTATAGACTATCCCAGAACCTGATATCTGCCAAATTAGGTCTATTAATCCCCCAGTGAAAAAAGCAAGGAATTTATAGCAACTGAACGCTTTCTGAGCTTTGACGTCATCCAAACTTTCAGTTGAAGCTACTGACCTATCAACGTGCTCACGTGACTTTCCAAACATTGCTATATAACGGGGCCAATCGGGAGAGATTGGTTCGCTCTACAGACAAGAGCCCAGTCGTCCGGTTGGGTGACTACTGTCCACGTATGTGTACCTTATTGTAACGTCGATACGGGGATGTGTGAATACTAGGTCACAGGCTATATAGTTTTGTTCTATGCTCAACTCAAAACCGACTAATTCATAACAAAATAAATGTAAATATTCTAAAATGTAAACTTGCTACCTCAAAACATTAATTTGTTCAAATCCGAGGTCGTGTCAAATGCTCGCGCTTTAGTTGGTGTTGTTTGTTTACGAATCCTGGAAATTGTTTTAATCCAATTTTGAGTTTTCAAGACCTCAACACCTGGTGAAATCGCTAAGAAAACAATAACAATTTCAATTAAAACCACAGCGCTGGTCTATGGATAGAGCGCCCGCTTCGCATGCGGAAGGTCGTGTGTTCGATCTCAGGTCGTTTCGCACTCAGCATGTATATGATAGTTCTAGGTCTGGTCGGCCCGGTGTCAGTATTGTGGGCTGTTATGTGTCTACGGCATGATACTCAAGTATGGCAGCGCCCGGAATACTCTTTTAAGTAGACACTGTCGTATTAAGACGTTTGTTGAAAGCGGCTCTAGACACCATACAACAACTTCAACGGAACTCTGTCGATGTTATATACAATAGTGAAAATATATAATGCAATTAGGTCAACGTGATATTGTTACATATAGTTGAAGTCAGAAATATAATTTCCATATTTCAGTACGAAGTACCAGCGGCAGATTCGACCCTCACTTGCGTGGTATTCAACATGAGCGGGGCAATTCCGAAAAGTCACATGATTAAGGTAAGTCGTTGAAAACTGCGTTTGCAATATATTTGGGCTGGTATTCTCTTTAAGTGGTACAGAAAAACTCAACGTCCCGAGTAGACGGGACGCGGAAATGGGTGGAAAAAGAAGGAAAAAAAGAAAAAAAATATACTCAAATTTTTTAGATACAGACCACCCGACCGACCGACCGACCCATAACGCATCCGACCGACCCATCGTCTGACCAATCGAAATACCTTATGTTTTAATGTAATTGCCTAACTGCGGTGACGTACGTTTGTTCCTTGAGGAGCTACCTATGTCACTGCAGTGAGGCTATCACATAGACGAGCTACCTATGTCACCGCAGTGAGGCTATTACATAGAAGAACTGCGTATGCCACAACAGTTTGGCTATTACATAGAAGAACTGCGCATGTGACCGCAGTGTAGCCATTACATAGAAGAACTGCGTATGCCACAACAGTGTGGCTATTACATAGAAGAACTACATATGCCACCACAGTGTGGCTATTACATAGAAGAACTGCGTATGCCACAACAGTGTGGCTATTACATAGAAGAACTGCGTATGCCACAACAGTGTGGCTATTACATAGAAGAACTGCTCATGTCACCGCAGTGTAGCTATTACATAGAAGAACTGCATATGCCACAACAGTGTGGCTATTACATAGAAGAACTGCATATGCCACAACAGTGTGGCTATTACATAGAAGAACTGCGTATGCCACAACAGTGTAGCTATTACATAGAAGAACTGCGTATGTCACCGCAGTGTGGCTATTACATAGAAGAACTGCGTATGTCACCACAGTGTGGCTATTACATAGAAGAACTGCATATGCCACAACAGTGTGGCTATTACATAGAAGAACTGCGTATGCCACAACAGTGTAGCTATTACATAGAAGAACTGCGTATGTCACCGCAGTGTTGCTATTACATAGAAGAACTGCGTATGTCACCACAGTGTGGCTATTACATAGAAGAACTGCGTATGTCACCACAGTGAGGCTATTACATAGAAGAACTGCGTATGCCACAACAGTGTAGCTATTACATAGAAGAACTGCGTATGTCACCGCAGTGTAGCTATTACATAGAAGAACTGCGTATGTCACCACAGTGTGGCTATTACATAGAAGAACTGCGTATGTCACCACAGTGAGGCTATTACATAGAAGAACTGCGTATGCCACAATTGTGTGGCTATTACATAGAAGAACTGCGTATGTCACCATAGTGAGGCTATTACATAGAAGAACTGCGTATGTCACCACAGTGAGGCTATAACATAAAAGAACTGCGTATGCCACCACAGTGTGGCTATTGTATAGAAGAACTGCGTATGTCACCACAGTGAGGCTATTACATAGAAGAACTGCGTATGCCACAACAGTGTAGCTATTACATAGAAGAACTGCGCATGTCACCACAGTGTGGCTATTACATAGAAGAACTGCGTATGTCACCATAGTGAGGCTATAACATAGTAGAACTGCGTATGCCACCACAGTGTGGCTACTGTATAGAAGAACTGCGTATGTCACCACAGTGAGGCTATTACATAGAAGAACTGCGCATGTCACATAGAAGAACTGCGTATGTCACCATAGTGAGGCTATAACATAGTAGAACTGCGTATGCCACCACAGTGTGGCTACTGTATAGAAGAACTGCGTATGTCATCACAGTGCGGCTATTACATAGTAGAACTTCGTATGTCATCACAGTGCGGCTATTACATAGTAGAACTTCGTATGTCATCACAGTGTGGCTATTACATAGTAGAACTTCGTATGCCACCACAGTGTGGCTACTGTATAGTAGAACTGCGTATGCCACAACAGTGTGGCTATTACATAGAAGAACTGCGTATGCCACCACAGTGTGGCTACTGTATAGAAGAACTGCGTATGCCACCACAGTGTGGCTACTGTATAGAAGAACTGCGTATGCCACCACAGTGTGGCTACTGTATAGAAGAACTGCGTATGCCACCACAGTGTGGCTACTGTATAGAAGAACTGCGTATGCCACCACAGTGTGGCTACTGTATAGAAGAACTGCGTATGCCACCACAGTGTGGCTACTGTATAGAAGAACTGCGCATGTCACCACAGTGTGGCTACTGTATAGAAGAACTGCGTATGCCACCACAGTGTGGCTACTGTATAGAAGAACTGCGTATGCCACCACAGTGTGGCTACTGTATAGAAGAACTGCGCATGTCACCACAGTGTGGCTACTGTATAGAAGAACTGCGTATGCCACCACAGTGTGGCTACTGTATAGAAGAACTGCGTATGCCACCACAGTGTGGCTACTGTATAGAAGAACTGCGCATGTCACCACAGTGTGGCTACTGTATAGAAGAACTGCGTATGCCACCACAGTGTGGCTACTGTATAGAAGAACTGCGTATGCCACCACAGTGTGGCTACTGTATAGAAGAACTGCGTATGCCACCACAGTGTGGCTGTAACCGGGGTTAAATCTCCCTCTATGGAGTCCTGGTCATTTGATTTACAACTTTACACTTTCTTCGTAACACATTTTTATTCGTCACATATTTTATCCGTCACATTTTTATCACTGAAAAAACCTATGACATAACATAAATACAAAGTAACAATTTATCACTTATATTACACATGCAATACACTTTTAAAATACATTATGATAAACATTACTACACACACGATACACATTTAAAACACATTATGATAAACATTACAATGATTTAAATAATAGCTTGCTTTTTTCTTACGATTTAATGAATTATGCTCATTGAAAAACTGAATTCATCGTTTGCTTATAATTCTTTACATTCTTACATAATTTAACATTTTATTATATTTAAATCATCATTATAGCTAATAGCAATAATGCATGGTAAAATGAATAAGATAAACATTACAATAAAGAATACATGTCACTTACAAGTATATGGTATTATGATGGTGAACTGTTTTAAACTTTTTCACACAAACTATATCTTTATTCTATATATATATATATATATAAAAAAAACAATTGTAACATTTGTATATCATGTACCTATTTAAAGTAAATCTACATTTGCCTTATAAATTTTATATGGAAATACAACATTACAACATATAAATATTTACTCTATGAATATTTGTCACAGATTTCCATCAATGTCTTAAAATTCAGAAACGCGGACGCATGAGCACACAACAATAATAATTACTTCGTTATTTACACAGATATACGTACTGACACACATACATGTTAAAACTCACATTTACATATATTCTATGAAACGTTTATGGCAAAACAATATTCATGCTTTATGCTTTTAATGCAAGTGTATTAACAAACTGATTAATAATACAAATCCGGTAATATTCATTCTGTTTCACTTACATGCAACAATATATAACAACATAGACATAATTTGATATGTACTTTACATTTGTCATCTTTATAATGTTATAACATAAAAATATAATTTGCACTCACTCATAATTTCCTAATCCAACATTAACACTTATTTATTTTATCACATGGTTCATTTCGAAATTTCACTTTAGACTGCCTAATAACTATTTAAAATTTACTATCTATACTCTTTTTGACCAATGAAATTTTACATAACGGAATGACCAGTGTAACTGACCAATCTACATGATTAGTACATAATTTCCAATTTTCAATACAATATTTGGCAAGTGACACAACACAGTTAAAAATAAATATACACATATCTTTTAAAAGTTAACATTACTCAGTGTTACTTAATTACTAAATATACACACTACCACATGGCTATTACATAGAAGAACTGCGTATGTCACCACAGTGAGGCTATTACATAGAAGAACTGCGTATGTCACCACAGTGTGGCTATTACATAGACGAACTGCGTATAACAATTGTTCCAAAAAGTGTAGAATGAAATAATTACCCAACGTGATATAAGTCATTGCGTCTCATTATCATTCATCTCTCACCGCTGATTCGAGTTTTTCCGTTTCTTGCGGAGGTGAATGTGTTCGGTTACTGGCTATCCTTTCAGGATGCTAAGAAGTATAGTGGTTAGGTCAACATATAGTATGTTGGCCTTCGACGGTATAAAGATATAGTAAAATATTCCAACAAACAAAAACATTCATGCCTTAATTAAAAAATAACAGCGTTTGATTTGAAAGTCCTACATTATAATAATGAACCATACCACAGAACGTTATTCCGAATTAAATTAAAAAAAACTATCAGATTTTAAAGTGTTTTCATTCTCAAAAGCTGAAGGAAAGAAATTTCTACAAACAATGTCGATAACTGTACAAAAAACGCCCCAAAACATGGGCTATTTTCATGCCCATGAAATAAACGAGTGCAGATAAACACAAAAAGTTGACAATTAGTGAGAACACAGTCGTTTTTAAATGTTGGAATCGAGATTAGACAATCTTTGATTCGATTAGTGAGAATGCATAGCGTTTAAGTACTTCTACATTTTACGGTTTACAATAGTCGACGGGACAATTAAAAAACAATTAGGCCAATTCCTTGACATTATTTAAATATATGCGCACTGTTCCTTCAGATATGTCAGCGATTACAGACTTTCTTTTTTAACTTTTTTTTGTATTTTCATGTTTCTCTCTTTTTTCTGCTGGTATTGTCAATACGCACACTTGTAGTCATGTTTGTATTGTTTGCGATTTGTTAAAACGTCAAAAACGCCACAATTTTTTTTATACAAAACTTGTATTCAATATTTACATCATAATTTACATTATAAAACATCACACATCACATTTAATCAACTCATTAAATAGACATATAAACATATGAATAATTCCAAGTATGTAAGTTATCTTTTAATGAATTGTTAAACAAATTAAATATGCGCATGTTTGACATTTTTTTGCTCCTTTCTAAATATCGAATCCTGCAATGGGTTAAACAGTATTTATATCATTATATTCTGGGTAACTAATTTTGTATCCAATAATTATGTTTTTCAAAGTTTTTATTACTGCTGATACGCCACAATTATTTAAAATATCTATTTTATTAGTCAAAAGAGATTCTACTTCTTGGCAATCAATGAAAAGATGTGTGCATGTTTCTATTTCACCACATACATTACAAAAGGAGTTTGACTTAGAGTCTACATATGTTGCATTTCCTTGGAAGTAACTATTCTTAAATTGAGTTTTAACTGTTTAATCCTATTGTCATGTTAAGTATGAATGAAGCTATATTTTTTTTTCAATTAAATATTGCATTGAGGTGCATATTCCAATAATAATGAACAAATGGTTTTGTAAATTTAAGGTTAATTGGATAGTTGTATATTTGTTTATTAATTGATGTTTTCAGGTCAATTACTGTTCCATCTTGAGTATAAATATCAATATTGTTTTTACAAGTGATTGTTTTGCTTCTTCCGCTTTTAATATATTTTTCCATCGTTTTGGTCTTGCTAATTTAACTGTGCTGAATTGATATATCCAATTGGATTTATCAATTAATCTATTTAAAATTCCCTCTTGATTTATCTCCCTATTATTATTAATTATATCGTTCATAAATATTAGTTTAGATTTTATCCAATTGTTGATTTACCGTTTATTTTTTGTTCTTTGTTTTCCTAAATTATTTGTTTTCTGATTGATTGAAACGTCACAAATATTAACAATTATTGACGTCATGAATCACTGGCTATTAAACAAAAGTTGTTACCCTTGCCGTTCACCATCTTTAACTATGGGATGAAATACGTACAGTACTTTTTTCAGGTATGTGAGTGCTAATTATTATAAAAACCGTCACGGCATGGTGATGTTGTTTGTCGAGTGGGTTAATAATATAAATATAAGAAATAAACTCAATTTGTTTAACATTCATGAGATGTGAAACTACGTGTATCATGTAAGTAGCACATTTAATGTGAACCCTTCGGAATTGATCTCTCCTGAGCATTCAACAAGTACAGGTTATAAATATATATATTACATGCAACTTCTAACCGGCTCAGATGTTGATTTCCTTTTCGTTCCTGAGCGATTTCATTGGCTGAGGAAGTAGGTCAAAATCTACTGACGGTTATGATATCTATATAAAATGGAGTGTTCTATTTTGAAAAATCTGAGCCATTTTATTGGCTGAGAAAGTAGGACACCATCTGAATGCATTCATTATTTAAACACAAGAACAAGGAAGGTGACGATGTGAAGCATATCAGGACAAGACCAACCAATTGAAACAAACTATGTTGGTTGCAAAACATGTATATAACATTAACTAGTGTGTAAATAAAAGTTAAATTTTTCTTGAACATTTATTATTCTGCTTAATGAAAATAATATACTTGTTACATTTTTGTCATTTTATCAACACGAATAGTCTATCTAAGACGTCGATATCTCCAGAATCGGGTCTGTTCAATCCTAATGAAACGCAGGGGACTACATGCCTGTCCAATCATTTCATTAACAAAACTGTGACGTCACCCAAGCAAAAATAGCAACGAATTTCATGATGTGGTTCCCCATATGATGTCACTAGCTCCGCAAGTCTGCAAACGCCACTTAGTGGTAACACAATAGGAAATTCCATGCCTATCCCACAATTCATAGATATTGGACGCTAGTCTGGTTCCCTGGCCTACTTCCGATCAATCTCAACTATATATTGTAAGACAAGGGAGCAAGACTTATTAGACGCTTGTTTAACTGTGATTCATTCAATCTTTCACTGAATCAACTGACCAATCACGTGCTCAATTATCATTGAGTACTATATAACAGGCTGGTTCCGATCTATAGCCCATGCGAAATAAGACGTACGCCTCTTCTCCATTTACAACAAGTATGCACCTTTCGAAAACAGAAACAGATTAAAAGGTCTTAACACATACTGAGTTGTTTTTTTACCTAATAACGAATCAAATATAATATTTCAGACATAACGGCCTTGAGATGAATATCTCAAAATTACATTTCAACTGCATTTAAAATGCGTTTAAAATGCATTTAAAATAAGCTTAAAATGCATTTAAAATGAGTTAATAAAATGTTTATTTTGCGTCCGTTTGGGCTTCTTTAACGAATTAGGATTTACACATATACAGTCTTAGTCTTCTATGTGAACTCATTAAATGCAACAGAATGAGTAAACGGATCAATCTCAATATTTATGTTTGTGCCCCTTTAAGAATCAAGTTGAACAACAAACACGTAATCATGTACGTCATCTGAATGACGAAAAGTGGTAAAGAGCCAGCATTGTGATAGTATATCTAATTCACTTAGTACAGAATTAACTTGAACATTATATTGAACATTCACGAAATACCAAGTGCTTGTTCACGTAAATTTGCCGCTTGTTACCTGTTAATTAAGAAATAAGATGGCCAACAGAAGAAAAATCATAGGAACAGCAATGACATGTAACCAATGTGTATAATAGTTAGGATAATATAAAAATAATGAAGAAGTGACAGCTACTGGGGGAACTTAAATTTAGTTTACAGGTGAACCTACGACGTCCTCACGGCATACTGTGAGTATGTTTTAGTACTAGTACATGTATGTATACGGTACAAACCGCCAAGGACTGTCATACAGCATTGGTAGCAGCATGCTGTTTGGTTAGTAACAACTGGCAATAGTAGGAGAATGCTGATTGGTCATTTAGGTTGGAAGCCATTATAAAGGTGATTAAAATTTCGATAGAATAACTTCATAAAATTACCTTTATAATATCATATGGTGAAAAAAAAAGTATATACATTTTAAATACGCAGAATCAACCACTTTAACTTAAACTCTCAGAATTCTGTGCTAGACATGGATTTCCCTCCTTTTCCATTGGTGCATAGCAAACCTTGATCAGGATATACCAGGTGTAAATTAGACCAGTATACGGTTGGTTAATAGAGTGTGGTACATTTTGTGTAGACCTAGCCCTTGTACGTTTTACAAACTGACATTGACGCTCTTTTCTGTTTGTGAAACGGGCATGCGCAGTAGGCGGTCATGTTTTTTAACATATTGGTGGTGGACCGCTTACTTCATATTGCATAAGTCCCGCGATATACCGGGAGTGACCTGTATGAAGAAGTGAATGGTCATTCCCATTATTTGTAAGTTGTACTTTTAGTGAGGCGCTCCCAGGGAAGTCGCTTTTAACTAGATTTCTTAAAGTAATGGTCACTGTTCCCCAGTTCTTCAAAAATATTTGCCATAGTTCCCAAAAAGAATTTCTCTTAATTTAGGCCTTTGATCCCCGGATTCCTGAAAGTAATGACTCATGTGCCTAAGATCCCTAGAAATAATTGGTCATGTTCCCCACATCTCCAAAACCACTGGGAGGACCTTTTTAGTATAGTAATGAGTGAACATATACGCAGCTTTTATTTATAATGCTATTTGACGTTTGCCACTCTCGCTCTTTCTTTCCCTATTTGTGTCTCTTGCTGTCAAAAAGTATTAAAAAAACCCGAAATTTTGAAACCATCTATACGTTTCTTTTCGCAGTATGAACCTCTTGTGGATCCGGGCAACAAGCCGCATGTATACCGGATGACGCTTTACCGGTGTAACGGTAACCTTGACCAAAAAAAGCAAGGGAATGTGTTCATTTGTGACAACAAGACGACACCACTAACCGTCAAGTCTTGTAAGAGTTTGGTCGCCAGCTGGGCCATGGGAGACAAGGTAAGAAACTTAGTTTTGTTGGGCGGGTCGTCTAGTAGAAGAAGTTTGGACTCAGAACCGGGAGACTGTAAGGGTCGCTGTAACAGTACACTTGATCTTTGTCCAAATATATCCATGAGTAAACATCAACTTAGATAAACCACATCCAAAAACGGGGGAATTTAAAATTGAGTTTTAAATTCTATCGCAGGGAATACAATTATGATATTCATTTCCTATCAGTTGGGCTTTTGTTTAAGAGTCCATTTTATGCGGTTTCCGTATTTAAGTGTGTAACTTTTCAATGAAGGAGATAAATAACGCTAGATTTAGAGTTAGTTTCAAGTTAATATTGCAAGCCAAAATACGAACTAACTTCAGTCTATCGCATTGTCTCATCTATTTTAGCAATGTTTTTATTCATCCCGATATCTAATACATTGTCCAGTTATATAACAAGAAAATTGGTTCGTTAATGGGAATTAAATATTGCTCATACTTGTATATCACCTTTAGCTATTCATTTGCTTTGGAGTTTTATCGAAAGGCAAAGTGTTGATTTTAATTCTAGTACAAATGTATCTACATGCATACCTTTTAACGATGGTCAACAGCTCAACTATAGTTTAACTAGAGTTGTGACCCTTGAATTGTGTAAAATCGTTTGTCTTCAAAATCAGAAGACGACAAAAAATCAGAAACCTAAACCATTTTTGCAAGATATTTAACCATGGGAACATTTATTTTTATTGCAGGAATTTCATTTCCCAAGTAACGTCGGGGTACCAATGGGCGAGGGGACTGACAATTCCCAATATGTTCTGGAAATTCATTATTCAAACTTTGAAAATCGATCAGGTAGTATCCAACTTGGGTTTTATTTCATGGAAAATTTGAACAAACATAAGAAATATTTATACATCATAAGTACATTAATTTGAACTTAAACTGAAGAAACGGCTCTTGTCCCCATCGCCCTCCCTCCCCACAAAAGACCATTATCTAGCAGGGAAAGCACGCTGATTGGTCAGTAGCTTCAGCGGAAGTTAATTGACATCATAGTTTGATGAGGGTAAGAGTATGAATTGTGGGACAGGCATATAATTCACTGAATTCACTGAAACTTAACAAATGATAAGATATTATCAAACTCACATTAAATGCATGAAAACTGTCGACCCAGATAATGACATGACCTCGGAAGACTAATGTCCTTAGCTCAAATGTGAAGGTCACACTAGGAGGTTAAAAGTCATTATCCTCTCCATGTATTTTAAACCGCTGTAGACTTTTAAATATTTTAAAAATATATACCATAAAGAGACTATGTGTCATGTGTAAGACCCATGTCCAAAGGTCAAGGTCACACTTAGAGATTAAAGTTAAGAAATAGGTTTAATGTTATTTTCTGTTTTATATCTTGTAAACTGCACCAATTTTGAAATAATTTGGCACAAATGTTTACCATTCTCAGACAATGTGTTCCAGGCAAGAGCCAAGATCGTAGCTCAAATGTATCCAAAATAGGTAAAAAAAAACATCTTGTAAACTACTGAATATATTTTGAAATAACATGACACAAATGATCACCATAATAAGATGGCGTGGCTCAAATGTCAAGGTCACATTTAGAGGTTCAAAGTCAGAAAATGTACATTATTTCATGATCCTATTTGGAGATTTAAGGTCAGAAGTCGGTCTTATATATTTTGTAAACCACTTGACATGTTTTGAAATGACTCGGCACAAATATTGACCATATTGAGGCGACATGTAGTGCATAAGACCAAGAAAGGTAAGTCAAAGGTATTTTTTTTATTTTCTTTCAACGTCAGAAATAGATACAATGTTTCGATTTTGCTACAAAGCATGTAAACCACATGATAGATTTTGAAATAACATGTAACAAAATGTTCACCATAATCAGATAACTTGTCATGTATAAGACCCAGGGTCAAAGTCCAAAAAACAAAGGTCACACTTGGAGCTTCAAGGTAAGAAACAGGTACATTATTTTAAGTTGGCTTTGTATGTTCTTAACCATCAGTCACAAAAATTGAAATAATTCGACACAAATAGTCATCATAATGAGGCGATGTTTCACACGCAAGATCCAGATCCGTAGGTCAAAGGTCAAAGTCATAATATTTACTTTTTATAATGCTCATGTTTCAGTATATGCACTTTGTAAAGAGTTGGGTGTTATTTTTTATTGTTGTTGTTTATTTACGTGCTATGACAACAGTGTAATTCAAAGATGGACAATCAACATAATATTTGTAAAATATGTAGTACCAAGGCCAGTCAGACTCATCGGTAACGTATTATCAAAACACAATGTGTAAATTCATTTTTAATTTATAAACGGAAGAGTGTATTTTAATTGAAACTGTCATTTATCATAAAAAGGAGCTCAGTTATACATCCGCAATAATTATATTAAAGAATAGATTAAGAAATATTTGACAAGTATTAACATTCAGTGGTCTAGTAGTTCAGTTATACGTGTTATCAAAGAAGTTCTCTAGTGATAAAATGTCCTGTTTAAGAAATAACAGTTTCGTTAATTCAATTCAATAGTGGTTTCCTTTATTATATTATAAAAAACAGTCATACATTTGAAGGTGTCTATTTACGAGGGAATGACATGGAAAGTGTGTTAGCACACTAGGGTTATTAGAAATTCAAGATTTTCTGCATGTACATTTGTCATGGGATAATGTATCTGGGCCATAGGCCAATAAAAGATATGTGGTAGGGACTTTACTTCATCAAAGTGGCGAGTCTATAACTCAAACTCAAAATATGAATTTTGTTAAACATTGTTTTTAACTATAAACAATTTTACAAGAAATGAATAACGTTTTCCTGCACAAATTATTTCAACTTTAATGAAACATTATCGAAGAAAACAAAAAAACTACATTTAGACTATATATTTTACTATATGCTAATAAATACTATTTTATTAAAATTTCGGCAATTCTGAGTTTGGATCTGGGTTTTAGACTCAAATGTTTGATGAATTAATCACTGGTGGGGATCCACCAATTAAGAGACTGAGGGAATACAAGATATTAATATTTCGACAGTTCCGGCCCCTCCTCCGAATCCTCCATAAAAAGTGTATGTTCCCTCAGTACTCTGAAATTCCGAATCCACGTAATAAGATTTGGTTAAAATCTACACTTCTCACCACTCTGGTAGTGGGTTCGAATCCAATTCTGTCCAAAAAACTTTAAATATGTTAAGGGCCAGGTCTGCGTTTCACAAAATAATTAACGATAAAAATCGCCGTAAGTCTAATTGACAATTACCACGTGGTTAACTTAATTTTGATCGACATTTAAATTATTGGATTTCCAGATATATATATCATTTTCTGCATAGTTTAAGCAATTTTGAATTCATTTCGATGAATATTAAAACTAATATAAATAAGTGTTGGTTTACGTTTACGACGATTTTTCTCGTAAGTATTTTTGTGAAACGCACCCCAGGTTCACGAAGCCCTCTTAAATGCATTTCTTTTAAATACTTATTTTTCACCAACGCTTGATGTATTTGTATTAGATATTATTTATTCTTTTAAAACATGTATATTTTATTTTTTAATTTCATGACGGTTAAAATTAAGACAAATGCTCATTTCTCCCAAATATTGTTCTATTTTTCACACTTAAATAGTTTTTTATATTATGAAGGCATTTTACTACAAAAAGATTTTTATTCTGACTATTGACTAGTACACTGAGTTATATGTGTAAATATTTTGATGTGGCAACAATGCCTTGAATGTTAAAATCGTGATACTTTTTAATATATAAAAAAGGCTTAAAATGTAGGAAATTTGCATATTTTCGCTGTATATGTACACTTTAATGGTATTGTTTTAAGCGAAAAATGTACAAAAAAAATATATTTTTAAAATAATAAAGTATAATTAAAATAAAAAAAACCCATCAAATTTTGCCAAAAAAGAAAAGAATATTTAATATGATTGCATTAAATAGGGTTATTTGGGAAGGGATGGGGGTGGGGTGTCGGAGGGGGGGGAGGGGTTCATGGACCACGTCCTTTGATATTTAGCTGCGGAGGACCGACTGACACTACGATTTGGTTCTATTTCAGATATTCGGGACAGCTCTGGTCTGCGACTGAGTATCACAAAGACGCCGCAGCAACATGACGCAGGCCTACTAGAGATTGGTAACGTGATCACAAAAGGATGGAAGACGTTCATTCCAAACGGAGAGGAAGCGTTCGTGACTAAATCATTCTGTTCGCCACGGTGTATGAGCTGGGTAACGTGTTTCCATTAGCAACAATGACATTTTACTTTTCCCTACACAGCTGCACCCCTATTTTTATCACGGTATTATAATTATTGCGCTTAAAAAACGTCCTACGTAATTTGGTTATAATACTTTCATAATGGTCCACGTGGGCTGTGATTTCTTGCTGCATACGTAAAGAAAACACTGGTATTGATAGATTGAATATTTAGCGTCATTTTTATGCCATCGAGCTCTAACAGACAATCAGTTTCCTAACCAGTGTTTCCTGGGATCCTGAAAGGTTAACCAGTACTCGAGCACATCCCATCTCCGCAAGTTTATTTATTTTTATTTTTGTTTATTTATTTATTTGTGATAATATATATGTCATAAATACAAAGATATATCAAACACATTAACATACAATAATACAGAAGCAATAACATGTATTTTAAATAATATATTAAACCAGTTGATTATCTAATATAATATATATCAGATATCACAGATTAATATTTTATCTTGTTACACAATAATAATTTTGAGAACATATATATTTCACAGGATAACCCATAAAGTTTTACAAGTTATTTCCAATGGGGTCCTTTTTAAAAATAATGTCATGGATAAATATATTGGCAACTGATAACTTTCCCACTTGAATCAGTGGTGAGAGACGAATGATAGTGAGACACAATGTCGTATATCAGTCATCACGGAGACTGTTGCCAGGCGGGGATTCGAACTCACGACCCATGGCAAATCATAAACTGCAATAAGACTTGTGTTATTATTATGGATGTATTTATGAGTATTTGATGATTTTCATTTTTAAATAAAACTTACGAATGTCATTGCACAAGCTTGTTAATCACCCAGTCATTGTGCATTTTAATGAACGGATACATTCCTGCTATGAAAATATTATCTTTAAAAACATTTCTATGTGGAGAGTTTCATCGTAGATATTTTATAAAGAGAAAAGAAAACAATTTAACTGTGTAGTGAGATCTGAATTTATTGTATCAGTGTCAGATTACTTTGTACACAATATGCAATTGATTTGTACAAGACACAATAACTGAAAAAAGCGCGTTTCAACTGTGCTTTGTAAAATATCTGCGATTCCTAAAATCAACGTTTCTTTGTGAAATCGCTAGTGTTTTTTGTGTTGTTATTAAAATAAAACTTTCTTTACCGATATAAATTATGCAACACAACGAATTTGAATATGGAACTAACTAATGATATAACTAGGTTACCTGGTGCATGTCCAAAAATACCGGAAAAGCTCAAAAGTGCCGCTGTACGTTCATAATACAAAATCACATTGTGATCAATTCTATACCTGTAGTTGTAAAGTAAACCACCTTCCCCAGATTTAACCACGTGACCGTACAATATGTAGAAGTTTATTGTATAATGTGCAGTTCAAAATTCAAGATGGCGATTAAAACAGTAGTCTTGAAATGAAAGAAGTGAAACTTATAGTTTACTTTTTGTCAATCTCTGCACTATCTAAATATGATGAGAAAAGAATAGGGTCATGTGTCATACAAGAGATTTTTTCTGCTCACTGTGTACACGGATGACAAAGTGACAATCATGTATTCATACCTCAATTTCAAAGCATCATTTTTTGTGTGCTAAATTCACAACATGACAATGCTTTCAAAATTGATAATGCCATTCAAATAAAAATGAGCTATAAAATAAGGAAAAAGCATTTTTAAAGAAAAAGAAACAAGAATTATGTATAACCTCCATTATGCGAAACACTTCCTTTTTCCCAGACATAGTACCACGCTTGTAAAAAGGAAGTGCTTCCGTGGGGTAGTCGCGTAATGGTGGTTATAAATAATCCTCACTTCTTCTTCTTTAAAAATGCATTTTCCTTATTTTAATTCTCTTTTTTTTATTTGAATGGCATTATTGATGTATTTTGAACATTTTGAAAGCATTGTCATGTTTGAATTGTGAATTTAGAAAAAAAAATGATGCTTGGGAATTGTGGTATGAATACATGATTTCGGAAGTCTACTTTCACTTTGTCACCAGCGTACACACTGAGCAGAAAAAAAACTCTAATATGACACATGACCCCTTCTTTTCTCATCATATTGTGATAGTGCAGAGGATGACAAACAGTTAACTGTAGGTTTCACTTCTTTCATTTGGGTTTCTCTCTGAATGACAAGCCTTCAAACTTTTATTTTACTTTAAAATAAAGAACAAAAATCATTGGTGGGTTTACACCTTCCAACCAAAAAGCAAGAGCCGCTTATATGATCAAGACTAACAAATTAGTAGAAATGTCAACGATAAGAACAAACAACAGACATATGTTCCGCATGACGATCGAGACGTTGAGAAAATACTTCCTGCGCCTGCCACTCTGAACTCGGCGTTTATTTATTTAAAAGGTCTTGATTTTTCTTTACTCTTTTGATACATTCTTTCAGATTGACATATAGAACAAAGATATGATTTTACAGTGTTTTGTACAATGTGGGACTACATTGTAGGCCTACTCGTACGTATTGTGTTGAAAGTCATATTGTACTCGTTCTTATAATAGTATAAAAGATACGTTGGAAGCACAGCACATAACCGAAAAAATAAACTAACAGACTCGATTTTACTTAGTCAGTTCAAGGCGGGAAAATATTTAATGGAAGACCACTCATGTCCCTTAGCACCGACTTTTAAAATGGTGTTCTATTCTCTAAAAACAACATGTGAATCACGTGGTTCAATGATAGAACATCGATAATCGGAGGATTGTGAGTTCAATCCTAGGTTATGGTTGGTATCCTTGTCCTCATATGTCAAGTACTGGTTCTACAAAGGAAGACTTCGAGCGTGATTTGAGTAAGTTGTAAGAACTTGTTTCACAATCGATGTAAAATAAAAAAAGTTTCAACTAATAAGGGTACGATTCCCGATAATCGGAAATAATAACATTGAGTCGAAAAGAAGGATACGTGGCGAGTTTCCACGATTGCCACGCGACGATTTAAACTGCTATTATGACAGCAAGCACATATCTGACAAAAGGATTCTTTATATGCACTGAACGCAACCAAAAATGACAGTCTCGGTTTTATTGCAACCATGATTGAGGCACTCCCTGGGGGTCATTGTTCCCCGGATCTCTTGAAGAAATAGCCATTGTTCCCCAAGGTCTCCAAAAGTATTTGTCATAGTTTCCCAAAAGTATTTCCCCCAAGATCTCTAAAATTAGTCCTTTTATCCCTGGATTCCTTTAAAATAATGGCGAAGGTTCCCCCAGATCCCTAAAAATTATTGGATATGTTCCCTAGATCTCTAAACCCACTGGAAGTGCCACATGATTCCCCTCAACTCCACCTTATTTTCCGTCACCTGTTCAGCATCAGTATTGTAACCTTACACTGTTTAATAAGGGAAATATAATAGCGTCTTTTCCTTTTTTTTATAATCAAACATATTTTTAACCAGGGATTTTCAGCCAACAAGAAGCCAATCAATGCTATAGGAGTTCTTTTACAAGGCAACGACATCGCAGCACGCATTAGATTACGTCACTTCCGGGAAAACGGTGCGTCCAGGCTTCATGAGTTACCATGGATAACTGAGTCCAAACAGTTTTCAAACTTTGATCAGTTTATACGGTTGTTGGACACACCTGTTTCAATTTCACATGTAAGTATACGTTTCCGTAATTTGTTCGTTAGACTTCCGTTCAGTTAACATAACCAGTGTATCTGACTTAAATATTGATATATCAAGATAGTAGTCTATATCTCCCGAATCAAGTCTATTAACCAACAATGAAAATGCAGGTATTTCTATGCCTGTCCCACAATACATAGCAATAGAATGCTTACTAAACTGTGACGTCATCAAACTTTCAGTTGAAACAACTGACCAATCGACGTGCTCAATTTTGGCTTTCCCAACATTGCTGCTTAACAGAACCAGTCGGGAGCTGTATTCGTTCTACAAAATAATCAAGATAGTGGCTGAGAGTCCAACTATGGTAGCCCAGATAACCCACTTTGATCTGGCTCCAGTTTTGCCAATACATTTCAGTATATACTTTAAAAATTGATAAAAGATTTAATCTGGGAAAAAGCATCCAGATGATAAAGACTTTGGCTGATTCCAGTAAAGTTGCAGTAAAGATTTTCACAGGAACGGGTTTTTTTTCAGGTCAACCCTTCAAAGTATCTCCCCGCAAATCTATCAAAACGTGACAAAATCGATATTAAAATTGGAGCGGTAAACTGTATTCATGGATCTACTCTTTAAAAAAAATCCGTAAATCTCCAATATGTAAAATGCATTGTTTTTCTACTGAAAAGGTGTTTGGCCGTTCAAATTTTGTGTTGCCCCCCACCCCCACTCTAAACTGAAATTCACCCCCGTGTATAGCGGATCAAACGAAATCACGTGACTCATTTAATACATCACAAAATATGCTGCACTTTAAGCTGGAAATCTATTGTAGTCTAACACAGGCGCATAGCCCAAGTTAGGAAATCCCTTTTTAATATATGATTTTGACAGGTTTAAATATATATTATTTTGGCAATACTGGGTCAGTGAGTTTATGTAGGCCTGATATACTGGGAAATGTATATTTTAGCCAATTTTAAAATTTGAAAAATCCTGATAAATTATACATATGCATAATATCCAAGAAAAACATAAAGTTATTCTTAGACTGCAGAACGGACCCAGCTCTGTCCGCTCTGCTAGGGTCCGTACCTGGTATTGACACATGAGCATGTTGATTGGTCAGATAATTCAAAGTTAAATGGCGTCATAGTTTTGGTAAGCGTTGGTGCCCTGCTTTTTCATTTGGGTTAATAGGGTTAAGCAGGAACTGGGTTGAGCCAATTTCACTGAATTTCACTAAGTCTTAAAAATTCCGTACAAATAAATTGTGACATCTAGCAACGTTTCATTTGCGCAGTAGTATTGCAAATTTAGAAAGAATGCCTTTTATAAGGCTTACACAATATTGTAAAATAAGTAAGCGGCCCACTAAATAATTTCCCCTGTAAAAAAAGTTTGTAAACTTACGAACGTTAGTGAAACGGGGCCCTGATTCTGGAGGTGTCAGGAACTTGGATAGGCTATGTTTCGCATATTCCTAGTCATATCTGACAAAAAATATAAAAAATATGTAAGTAATTATATCAAATCAATATAACAATGAGATAACGAGATTACTCTATTAGTAGTAAAGGGACATAAGGCATTTTTTATCATTTTTTCAACTAGTTCTGTATCTGAAAAGTACACCGCAGCAGTTGTCTAATGGTAGAACATCTGTCCAGCATGCGGAAGTACACCGCAGCAGTTGTCTAATGGTAGAACATCTGTCCTGCATGCGGAAGTACACCGCAGCAGTTGTCTAATGGTAGAACATCTGTCCAGCATGCGGAAGTACACCGCAGCAGTTGTCTGATGGTAGAACATCTGTCCTGCATGCGGAAGTACACCGCAGCAGTTGTCTAATGGTAGAACATCTGTACTGCATGCGGAAGTACACCGCAGCAGTTGTCTAATGGTAGAACATCTGTCCAGCATGCGGAAGTACACCGCAGCAGTTGTCTAATGGTAGAACATCTGTCCAGCATGCGGAAGTACACCGCAGCAGTTGTCTAATGGTAGAACATCTGTCCAGCACGCGGAAGTACACCGCAGCAGTTGTCTAATGGTAGAACATCTGTCCAGCACGCGGGAGTACACCGCAGCAGTTGTCTAATGGTAGAACATCTGTCCAGCACGCGGGAGTACACCGCAGCAGTTGTCTAATGGTAGAACATCTGTCCTGCATGCTGAAGTACACCGCAGCAGTTGTCTAATGGTAGAACATCTGTCCTTGCATGCGGAAGTACACCGCAGCAGTTGTCTAATGGTAGAACATCTGTCCTGCATGCGGAAGTACACCGCAGCAGTTGTCTAATGGTAGAACATCTGTCCTGCATGCGGAAGTACACCGCAGCAGTTGTCTAATGGTAGAACATCTGTCCTGCATGCGGAAGTACACCGCAGCAGTTGTCTAATGGTAGAACATCTGTCCTGCATGCGGAAGTACACCGCAGCAGTGTCTAATGGTAGAACATCTGTCCTGCATGCGGAAGTACACCGCAGCAGTTGTCTAATGGTAGAACATCTGTCCAGCATGCGGAAGTACACCGCAGCAGTTGTCTAATGGTAGAACATCTGTCCAGCATGCGGAAGTACACCGCAGCAGTTGTCTAATGGTAGAACATCTGTCCAGCATGCGGAGGTACACCGCAGCAGTTGTCTAATGGTAGAACATCTGTCCTGCATGCGGAGGTACACCGCAGCAGTTGTCTAATGGTAGAACATCTGTCCTGCATGCGGAGGTACACCGCAGCAGTTGTCTAATGGTAGAACATCTGTCCTGCATGCGGAGGTACACCGCAGCAGTTGTCTAATGGTAGAACATCTGTCCAGCATGCGGAAGTACACCGCAGCAGTTGTCTAATGGTAGAACATCTGTCCAGCATGCGGAAGTACACCGCAGCAGTTGTCTAATGGTAGAACATCTGTCCTGCATGCGGAAGTACACCGCAGCAGTTGTATAATGGTAGAACATCTGTCCTGCATGCGGAAGTACACCGCAGCAGTTGTCTAATGGTAGAACATCTGTCCTGCATGCGGAAGTACACCGCAGCAGTTGTCTAATGGTAGAACATCTGTCCAGCATGCGGAAGGTCGTTGGTTTGATTCCTGGCCGGATCATACCGAAGACTTAAAAAAATGGAACTAGATGCTTCCTCGTTCAGCGCTCAGCATTAACAGGATAGTTCTAGGTGTGTTCGGCCCGGTGTCAGTATAATGTGACTAGGTTGGGGTATCATACCATGTGTCTGTGGCATGATACTTCAGTACGACAGCGCTCAGAATACTGTCTCAAGTAGAAACCGGCGCGATATCACTGAACAATTGTTAAAAGTGACGCTAAACGTAATACAACAAAAGCAACAACTGAAAAGTACGTGGTGCAAATATGAGAAAAATATGAATACCCAATTATATTTGCAGACCTTAACATCTCTCTCTTTTGTAAAAGGGCGTATGTTATAGATGGTAAAATGCATTACATTTCCCGTGTCCGTGGTCATATAATTACATTATTTTTCTTTCCATCAGTTTATGGACTTTTTATTGTGTTTGAATGCCAAATTTTAAGCATTAGCAGTTTGAAGTAAGATTTCAAGTACTTTTGTTGTTGTTTTTTGTTGCAGTGTACAAATGTTGTAATCATAAACACTTCAACAATTTGCTGAGAATGGTCTCGTTTTGTTATAAATTGCATTGTGCAAAGAATTTATTTTGCTTTATATTTATGAGATGAATGAAAATTAGGGTAATTGAAAATGAGATATCGCAAGATTTTGCGTGAATACGTAAGAGTTCATAACATGTCAATCAGCTGCTTTTCCTTCTCTATATAAGTCATTGATAATAATACTTAGTGATTAATGGTGCTCAGTGTTTTTATGTATTAAATTTGTACATAAAAAAACAATTTCAACATTGCCGTGTGTCCCTTTAAACATTACTAAACTTGGACAATGGGATGATCGCTGAACGTATTTTGTTGATAATTGCTGTTTGTTAGAACTATTTTAATTAAGTCCATTCTACATACCGGTAACTGTGCCCATTATATTTATATTATTACATCATGCCAAACATAATTGATGTCAACATATTTCAGAATGACACGTTGTCCCTGGAGTGTACTTACAACTCAACTACCAGACAATCCGTGACCAGGGTAAGTATTATATGTGGCTAGCACGATTGTCATACGACCATATACTAGCAATGAGGATACGTACCACGTGACTGAAGTTAATATCATGTGAATGGAGTGAACATCATGAAACTGGGACGGGTTTTTATGTGATTAGATTTAGTGTCATATGACAAGAACGAGTGTCATGTGACAAGGATGAGTGTAATGTGACTAGGATGAAATTTAAATGACCATAGTTGAGCATCATGTGACTACAGTGAGTACCATGTGACCAGGAGTAGAGTGTCATGTGACTAAAATAAGCGTCATGTGACTGGAATGAGTAACAAGTGACTGGAGTTGATTTTGAGTGCAGTATAACAAGAGTGGGTATTTAGTGACTAGATTAAGTACAATGAAATGCATCAATCATTTAGGCCCTGCAGACTTACCCAGGCAGGACATAGCTCGGAAAGTTCCATTGTTTTCTCTGCAGAGTCCGTGTATGGATATTTTGCTGGCACAAGCCATGCTTTGAACGTTTTTCGCACCCGAAAAGTTATTGTTGCTGACGTATTGTCCCCAATTTGACATTTTTGCGAGATTTCGTTGCCGCCAAAGGTGATCACTTCACAATATCCAATATTCCCCTGTACGAGAGACTACTCCGATTGGGTTCCGGCACTTATTCTCCGCAGCTCTCCAATATGTTCCGACCTGGTAAAGCGGGTGGGGATAATAAGTGACTGGTGCTAAATTAGTAGCAATCGCCAAAATGATGTTACTGAAAGGTAACCGTATTTATTAACTGGTCGTTCCACAATGCAAATTATACGGTTAATTTTACAGGGAGGCTGGTCCAGGGTTGATGAAGTGTGTCGGGCAACAATCATATATTACCCGCGGAAACCATTCGACATGTGTCTCAGCTGGTCCAGTTTCGATAAGCTAAAGGATAAATATGGACAATCGGTGAGTGTTAATTTTTTAGTTTTTTCCCCATCATATCATATCTCCAATTTCATCGTAACATTTAAATATATACTTAAAAACTTAAATCAAAGAATGTTGTTGTTTGATGGTATTTAGAGATGTTTGCAAGATTGTTTCCGTTATATCGCGACGCATCGCCGGATACCCACGCGTAATCCATTCCGATACTCTCCATTTATCATGGATATTGATCGATGGAGACTATCGGAATTGACACCCCTTGGTAATCTGACGATAATCGCGACGGTGTCTACTTGAGACAGTACATCATATTAACACCAGACAGACCAGACCTAGAACTCTTTTCAATGCTGAGCACCAAGCGAGGAAGATTCTAGTACCATTTTTAAAGTATTTGATATGACCCGACCGGGATTTAACCAACGGTACTCGTGCGAGGTGGGTGCCCTACCTCGAAACCACCACTGCGGTCTAAATCAAAGAAAAGCATCCAAGCAATCATGATTTTAAATTGGCTTTCATAACAGAAGTCAGTATTGTACATACTTTGGGGGTATTTACTACACTTCGGTGGCATGCTTGCACAATGTGTTAATTCTAAAGATTGCTACGTGTTGTTTTTGCCTTGCTATGGATTGAAAAATTAGTCTATATATAGAACCGGATATCTCCCGAATCGGGTCTATTAATCCCAATAAAAAAACAAGGAATTCTCTCGCAATTTATAGCAATTGAACGCTTACTTAATTACTAGGACTTCATTCAAACTTTCTCTGAAGCAACTGGCCAACATGCTCAAACGTGCTGCTATTTAACGGACCAAATCGGGAGAAATGAGCTTATGAGCGGATTAGTAGTCCAATGGTTAAAGCATTGGATTGCGAACCCAGGAGTCGCAGGTTCGATTCCCCGCTCCTCAAACTAAAAAACTTATCAGTCTTTCGGATCAGGCTTAAACAAAATTCGAGGTCTTATGTATCGGTGCTTAACAATGCGCATGACAAAGAACCAAATACGCTACAAAAGGGTCTTCTGTATAACTGCACCTTCCTCCAAAAATCTAAAAATTGCTAAAACTCTTTTGGAGGCGGCGGCCATATGGAAACCGTTGACGACGATAAATAAAATAATCATCATCATCGAACGGATTCCTTCTACAGGATAATAACATTTGATAAAATAATCATCATCATCGAACGGATTCCTTCCACAGGATAATAACATTTGATAAAATTATCATCATCATCGAACGGATTCCTTCCACAGGATAATAACATTTGATAAAATAATCATCATCATCGAACGGATTCATTCCACAAGATAATAACAATTGATAAAATTATCATCATCAGCGAACGGATTCCATCTACAGGATAATAACATTTGATAAAATTATCATGATCACCTTCAAATGGATTCCTTCTACAGGATAATAACATTTGATAAAATAATAATCATCATCATCATCGAACAGATTCCTTCCAAAGGATAATAATATTTGATAAAATTATCATCATCAGCGAACGGATTCCTTCCACAGGATAATAATATTTGATAAAATAATCATGATCACCTTCAAATGGATTCCTTCTACAGGATAATAACATTTGATAAAATTATCATCATCATCGATCGAACTGATTCCTTCAACAGGATAATAACATTTGAAAAAATAATAATCATCATCGATCGAACGGATTCCTTTCACAGGATAATAACATTTGATAAAATAATCATCATCATCGTTCGAACAGATTCCTTCCACATGATAATAACATTTGATAAAATAATTATCATCATCGAACAGATTCCTTCCACATGATAATAACATTTGATAAAATAATTATCATCATCGAACAGATTCCTTCCACTGGATAATAACATTTGATAAAATTATCGTCATCATCGAACTGAATCCTTCCACTGGATAATAACATTTGATAAAATATTCATCATCATCGATCGAACGGATTCCTTCCACAAGATAATAATATTTGATAAAATAATCATCATCATTGAACGGATTCCTTCCACAGGATAATAACATTTGATAAAATAATCATGTCTTGTCATTATCTTGTCTTCATTCAAGGCAGCCATCGCATCATCTGTAGAACAATATATCCCTACTTAAATGTCCTGCACACGACAGACACACCCTTGGGTCACCACCAAGCCGCGTAGGATAATGAAAAGGAAGCAGATAGCCCACTGGAGGGCCAGGAAGTCTGGGAACTCTAAGACATGGGAAAGATACAAGATTCTACAAACAGCAGTCCAGAAAGAGACCAGAACAGTTGAGAAGTCATATATAAAGAGTAAGAGGCAAGAGACAGAAGGTGTATCTCCCCTCATCAATAAGGACGGATTCCTTCAGAGTGAAAGCTCAAGAAAAGCGGACATCCTCAATGACCAATTTCAGTCAGTCTATACCAAAGAAGACACTACCAGTTTTCCAGACAAGGGACCAAGCTCTCACCCTACTATGATGGGACTCAAGATCCGCCCCACCGAAGTCGCAAAGCTTCTTGGTAACCTTAAACCACACAAGGCAGCCGGTCCCGATTGTATACCAACATTTATATTACAAGTAGTTGCTGAGGAACTGTCATCTGTACTATCCAGACTATTTCAGTTATCGATCGACTCCGGAGATGTACCGTCTGATTGGAGGAGCGCAAACATTGTACCTCTTTACAAGAAAGGTGATAGACATCAGGCGTCAGACTACAGACCTGTTTCACTCACATCAGTTACTTGCAAGATACTGGAGCATGTTGTCCACAGTAACATAATGCAGCATTTCACCCGGCACACTGTCCTTTGTGACAACCAGCATGGTTTCCGCGCCAAACGCTCCTGTGAGACTCAGCTGATCAACACTCTCCAGGGAATCACTTGTCAACTACGAACAGGAAAAGACCAAGTTGATGTTGTACTCCTAAATTTTTCTAAGGCTTTCGACAAGGTCCCCATCAACACCTGCTACACAAACTAGAGTTTTGCGGAGTACGAGGCAGCACCCTTCGTTTGATACAGTCTTTCCTCAGCTACAGAAAGCAACGTGTAACATTAGATGGAATCAGCTCATTAGAAACAGATGTTGTTTCAGGTGTACCCCCAGGGAACGGTACTAGAACCTCTCCTCTTCTTGGCATTTATTAACGACCTCCCTGAATCTACAACATCAGAGACACGTCTCTTTGCAGATGGCGGTTTACTTTACCGTCATATCAAGGACCCTGATGATGCCCTGAAGCTACAGCAGGACTTATATTCCTTACAGGAATGGGAGGATGGATGGCAAATGAAGTTTCATCCAGAGAAGAGTCAGGTCATTAGGATTTGCACCAAAAAGAAGTTCAAGCAAGATGCAAATTACATGCTGCATGGCCATATTTTAGAAGCAGTCGACAGTGCCAAGTATCTTGGTGTCTCCATCAGTGAAGATCTCTCACCAAAGACCCATGTCGACAACATATCGTCCAAGGCTTCAAAGACTCTGGGATTTCCTCGTCGGAACCTGCATAAGTGCACTTAAAAGGTACGCGAGACAATCGACAATACACTGGTACGACCAACACTAGAGTATGCTTCATCAGCATTGGATCCTCACCTAACCACTGACATTAACCGACTGGAACAGGTACAAAGACGGGCAGCTCGCTTTGTAATGCGCAACTACTGGGAGAGGACCCCAGGATGTGTGTCCAACAGGATAACCAATCTAGGATGGGATTCACTCACACATAGAAGGAGAACCCAGAGACTTACATTGCTCTACAAATTCCAGAGAGGCTTGTTAGATGTCGATCCAGGCCCGATACTCAGGCGCAACGACATGCGTACCAGAGGATGTCACCGATTCTACCAACCAACTGCATCCCAGAGAGTGTACAAGTACTCCTTCTTTCCGAGGACCATACAGGAATGGAACAGGCTTCCCACAGCGATCACCGATCATCCCACCGTCGAAGGCTTCAAGGTTGTCCTAATCGCAGTCCCAGCAACCTTCTTCGTCGGTCCATAGGAGTTAGCCGTCGTGTATATGATTTTAATTGTAATATATCGGCGCTTTTAATTGTAAATAAGCTAGAGGAGGATGGCTGTTTCACCCCCCCCCCCCTTACCAGGTCAACTTTACAGTCTAAGAAGACTCCTGACCTTTAACTGGAAGATGAAGATGAATCATCATCATCGAACGGATTCCTTCCACGGGATAATAACATTTGATAAAATAACCATTAACAGCCGAGCGTCGCGTTATGAAATAGACATGGAAATAAAAAGACACTGCAAACTACTGATATGAGTATACAATTCAGTGCGAGGCTGCACAATTCCCGATTACCTCAAAACAGTTGAGCGTCATGTACGGTAACGTTTACATTAAGAACGAATTTGAGGTAATCCGGAATTGTGTAGATCACACTGATTTACATATCACATTTTTCGTTTCGATTTTTGGTTTATGTGCATATTATATATTCCTACCCGCTGTCTGGGTATGAGAGGAATCTATTCCACCGATATACTTTTGGAAGTAAGATCTGATTGGCTGCAACAAACACACATCTGCAATGTTTATGTTATAATAAAATTTATAAATATTTATTTGGACGGAAGTCATGGCAGTTATCTTGAACAAGATTTTTGTCATAAAAAATATCTAATTATATAAAAATAATGAATATAGTAATAAACATCCAAACAATACTCTTTTGAAATACTATTGGAATCTCCTAGGTAGTTCCATTGTTTGGATTAACCAATCAAAAACGTTATTCGATTACCGCTAAATAAAAATGATTTTTATTCTCGGCCAAACTTGTCAAAACGTTTGTTTTTTAGAAAAGCAAGCGTCTCATATGATCAAGACTACCGAATCAGGTCTATTAGTCACAATGAAAACGCAGGGAATTCTATGTCCCGTCTCACAATTGATAGCAATTGAACGCTTACTTAACTGTGACGTCATCAAAATTTCAGTAGAAGCAACTGACCAATCAACGTGCTCAACACCGGGTCCAATTGAGAGAGCTTGATCAGTTAGATAGCAGTGTTGGGAAAGCTTCATTTGAGCACGTTGATTGGTGGGAATATGAATTGTGGAACAGACATATAATTCCCTGTACTTTCATTGGTGGTTAAAGTGTTCTTGTTTGTGAAAAAAACCCTCCATCATATCCGTGATATATTTCATTGAGTGACCTGTATAATAATCAACGTTTACTGTCTGGTGAAGGGGCATTAAAGCTAACTTACTGCAACATATGTTAATATAGACTCATTATGGTCATATCGCGACACTGAATGCTACAGACAGTATGCAAGACATAGCCTCCGCACTGACAACACGTGTCGTGTTAATGTATTTTAACTTCTGCGACATTTAAGTGTCGGAATATGTCACTTCAGAGCGAGAACGAGACTTCTTGTCGAGTTAAGCAAAAAAATAGGGGCAATTTCAAAAATGATTTTTTTTATGATTCGACATTTAAGGGTTAGTTAGTCGTCTTAATTTCTGAAAATGATAGTGCGACATATTACTGCGATGGCATATATTAGCCACCATACATTTTTTGTTTGTTTTATTAATACAGTTATAATGCCTGTAACGACAGTACACGGCATTGTAAAGTTGTAAATATTGTAAATTGAATAGCGGGTTATACGTACTTGCAAATTGCATTACAATATCCAGCGAGATTTTCAATTACATATCTACACTGTTATAAAAACTGTAGACACGTGGTTTTGATCTAAGAGAAAAACGTTTAAATTTTGAATTCTGTAAATCATAAGGGAGTGCTGAACAAGAAAGTTTAAATTTTCACACAATTTTCTCTTTTAAATTCGAGATTTATTAATACGTATAGACGCTCTTAAACAAAAAACGATGTGATTAAACGGGGTTATGCACATAAACCACGTTACAAACCACCTGCGTCTGTCGTCAATTTAAAAAAAAAGCTCAATATTCAATATTATTTATTCAAGTTTATTTTGAGTAAGCATTACTAGATGTGCTTGTTTGATATAATGTTTTAAAACGCTTCTGATTTAAAGGGTCACGCCACAATTTTGATAATTTAAAAAATATACATGGAGATAATTATGTGTGAATAACTACACGTAAATGTACAGACCAAACTGAGCGCGCCTAGCTACAGTGCAAACCATAGACACAATATTAAGGCATCTGCCAAACCAATACATTTGGTGTTAACCATGACTTATATTCGACTCCCCATGATGTCACTTCTGGAACCAAGGTTTTCAATTCGTTGATATTTTCAATTATTTTCAACATAAAGTCCGCTCGCTGCGTTCACCATTGTTTTAATGCTCTCGTTAATATATATAACTATAAGTATAAGATTGATTAAAGCTTGACCAAGTATGTTTCACCCGTTTAGATGTTATAGTTGATATCGTCGCTTGTTTTAAAAACAAAAATTATCAACATTGCTTTTCTTGTGACAGATACCGGGGACCCAAGTGAGCATGCCGAGAAGCAATCTCAAAAATCAATCTGACATAACAAATTTACTTCAGATCTCAGATAAAAAGGTTATGACGCATCTACGCAACATAACCACGTGGGATGCTTCCGACAAGAGGGCATTAAAGAAAGGCTTGGAGAAGTCCTCTGAAAGAGTGCTGTGCTCTTCAATCAATAGGACGCCTGCTGTAAGTATTTTGTATATATCGCGAAAGAACAAGTACAGTAAACAAAAAGGTACCTTTAACTCCAGTACTACTCGTCTTACACAAACACTGTTAAAGAGGTCTCACTTATATTGCCGATCTTTTTTTTTCGATCTTAGCAGTAAAACTGCACATTTATTTCGAAAACGATTAAAGTAAAATCCATATCAATGGGTATTCTGTTCAACAACTTATACTGCATTTTGCCTTTGAAGTATAAAATTCATAAATGTTTTCAACCAAATACTAAAAGGTTATGCTAAAACATTGACGAATAAACCAGCATGAATAAGATAAACTATAAATATGTCATCAACAATATTCTTCGAATGGGACCTTTTCTCTTTGGGTTTCAATACATTTTCGTGCCGTGCCCAATTAGCTCACTCGGTTACGCGTCTGACTTTCAAACCAGGGGTCGTGAGTTCGAATCCCTTGCCCGGCAACAGTCTCCGTGATGATTGATATACGACATTGCGTCTCATTATCATTCATCTCTCACCACTGAATCAGTGGGAAAGTTATCAGTTACTTGCGGAGATGGGGTGTGCTCGAGTACTGGTTAATCCTAGGAAACAGGGGTTAGGTCAAATGATCGTCTGTTAGCCCTTAATGGCATAAAAAGGACGCTAAATATTCAATCAATCATTCAATACATTTTCCAACATTTACTGAACAAAACGTTATAGGTGATGTATCTTTTTCTCTGTAAAGATGCAATTGACGCGCAGCTTTCCTCCATACATAGGGGATCTTTTAAGAGTGCTTATTCATTATTGATTTTATAAAACGAGTTTACTATGCGAGGCTCTGCCGAACGTAATCGTTTCTGCCACCGAGTTTAATAAATTCAATGACAAATGAGAACAAATGTAAGATTCGTTTTTATGACATAACTCAGGACTTTTTTTTACATTCATCATTTTTTTAACAGATCACATCTTAAAGGTGCGAGAACAAATGGAGCATTCCCGTCAGTCATCATATCACGTAACGTTTAAAAATAACGTCAAAAATATGCCATGGGTTTATTACACTCCTGCATCGTTAAGTATGTGGTAAATACACATCCAGTTGTTTCTGATAAAAATATCGTGGTCTTAACTTTGTCAATGGCCGATTTTTTGTAAACATTACGCATACTGTAGCATTCGGAGCACAACTCAGATTACCCTAATTCCGAAGGATGACGGAATTGGCCGAGTATGTATGATTGATACTGTAATAATTCGTAAAGGAAATATATCAGGATTTTTCAAACTTTTAAAATTGACATACGTGTTTACATGTTGTAAATATTGTTTCATCTTAGAAATAGTCTGAACGACGATGCGAATGCCGTCAAGTATTATTTAAGTGACGTCTGTTCCTAAATGGGGATTTCGTTTCAGGTTTACACTGCGATTTAAATATCGATTTTATCACCTTTTGGTGGATTTGACATATAAAGCCATTAAGATTTTATCTATCAATAATAATGATATGATTTTTATCCATTATATAAATAAACTTATTTTTCAGACATTAATAGCGTTTTTTTCCTGATAAACTCACTTTAAATAAAAGTTGTATTTTGTGTAATTGTTCTAATTTATTGGAGACAAACACAATTCCCAATACTTAAGAGGTATAAAATTATATACATCCAATTTTAATGGTGGAGGAAGACCATAAAGGGCAATATCACTATTTAAGCCACTCATCCGTTAAGACTGTCCGGAGACGGACTGCTCGCTGGACGATACGGGACTATGTCAACTTCTCCAGTGTCATAGATATGCTAACCAATCTATATTAGAGACGCGTTCACTTCCGTCGTATTGACCAGAGACTGGTCATGCCACATAACGTTACTCATAATATGAACTTAGTCATTGCCTCTCTTGGGGATCGAATTTCAATTTCATAAGTATAGTAAACAAACCAATACTTAATATAATTTAAATAAAAGTATATGTTAAGGATAATGTTGCAGTTGTTTTCATCGTCTGCTCTCGCAAGTTCGATATTGATATTTTGCGAGCCATTTACAGGACAAAAATGAATAAATACACAATATTATCGTCGTCGTGATTTTTTTTAAACATACACTTCTCTAGTTTTGTACTCGCTCGGATGATACAGTAATAGTTTCTTGTCCGACCCCTAATAAAGTTGCCATCCAACCTAAAAGTCACCTCGTCCCAAATAAATGCTCTAGTTATGTACCCCAGTCCATGGCCTATCGTCAAATCCAGACTACCTCAGATTTTTACAAATACTCTTACTTCGCCATTGCACACTGTCTAATATCTCATTTCAGTTTGCCATTGATGTATACATGAAACCCAAGGTGATGAAGAAGTTCAGCCGCCCAACACAGCCAACGTGCCCAGAAGTCATTCCGCCGTTCATACGATCACAAAGGCCGTTCTAAACCTTGAAAAAAAATATGTTTCTTTGCCGCTTCGACATACCCAATCTAACTGCTGCTAGGCATAGTACCACCATTGGAAAAAGGAAGCGCTTCCGTGGGGTGGTCGCATAATGGCGGTTATATATAATCCTTTTATCTCCTTCTTTAAAAAAGTGCATTTTCCTTATTTTAATGCTTATTCTTTTATTGGAATGGCATTATTGTTTTATTTTGAACATTTTGAAAGCATTGTCATGTTTGAATTGTGAATTTAGAAAAAAAAATGATGCTTGGAAATTGAGGTATCGGAAATCTACTTTCACTATGTCAACAGTATACACACTGTGCAGGAAAAAATCTCTTATATGACACATGGCTCCTACTTTTCTCATCATATATTGGTAGTGCAGAGGTTGACAAACAGTAAAATGTAAGTTTCACTTCTTTCGTTTGGGTCTCTCTATGAATGACAAGCATTCAAACATTTATAATTTACTATACAATAAAGATAGAAAATCAATGGTGGGGTAACACCTGCTATATTAACTGTTTGTATTGAGTATGAAAGCATTCTTGTTGCTGATTTCAATAATGATGTCCATTTTTGTTTAAAAGAACAATAAAAACTTAATGCCAAAAATAGATACCTACATATTAAGAAATACTGGGTCAGAGTCCACCGTCGGATACCTACGGGTGTCAATCCCGTAACTCTCCATACATCACCTGCGAGACATTACGTCAGCTCTGTGTCGTTTTATTGAACAGAACAGAACAAAATATCGTTAGCGTTATCACGGCGTTTGCGTGAAACAAGCGTTGTGATTTAATGACACTCCCTTCATGAAATCGTGCAGGAACCAAACATACGAATGCGTTGTGGCTTGGTAGAAACAACGCAAAGCTAGTGTAGTATCCCATGGCTGATACATGAAGAGTATCGGAATGGATTACACCTGGGTATCCGACGATGGTCAGAGTCCAGCAAACACACAGTTTTAAGGACGGCCTCACTGAGAATTTTATATTTACTGCAGCTGTAAATCCCGCCTTACAAGATGTGAAGATGTTAGCAGCCGTATTTATGGTGACAATGAGTATATGCTACAAGCCAACAGATTTTTTATTTTGAACAGGTTGCGGGGACATCTTAGAAATCATAAATGTTAATACCCTCCAATAAAAATAAATAAATTCTGTGAATTTCATTCCGTTTTAGTCATAATTTAATTCTCCATTTCACTTTATTTAAAAATAAAGGAGGAGGTTCACAAACCCTCAAAATGGCCCTGTATATTGCCATAAAATGAAACCGTTTTCTTTTTTTTTTTTGTGTGCACAATTTGATGTTTTTTTATTTTAATCTTATTATTTTCAAAATGTAAATTTTATGTTTGTCGCTTAATACAGCATTTAAATGCCAAAAATAGGACAAACATGGGTGGGTGGGGGGGGGGACGCATTTTCCTTAATTTTAACCGTCTTTGAAGTTATTCTTTGAATATAAAAATATATAATTAAATATCCGTGTTTAAAAAGAATAACATAAGACAAATACAAAAAGCATTGCTGATAAATATGCATTTTACACGGCGATAACGGGGCTTCGTTAACCTGGTCCAGATGTATATCAGGAACTAACTTACACGTCTCTTGAAAATTTTAAAGAGATTGTAGGCCTAAGATATATTCCTTCTTTTACCTGAAGAGTAAACATTATTCTATTTCAATATTTCAACATATTTAATATATAAAATATTGTGGCGAGAATGTCTTTAACATCAAAATATTATTTCAATGCCAAAAAAAAAAAAGGTGGGAAATTAAGCATTTCCCGTAATTTCACTCTCTTTAGGGTCATTATATGAATAGTAAAACATACAATTAAAAGATAAAATGTACATGTTTAAATAGAAAGAAGTATATTTGAAACAAACATATCACACTTTTCTCAAAAATAGGTATTCAAAAGAAATGCAGTTTACATGACCGACAGTGGGGCTCCTTTATATACTTGCCATCATAAAAAAGTACTCTTAAGATCAATGAATCAACTTTAAATTCATCGTTTTAATAGATACAACATTTTAAAACAGATTTTACCATCGAAAACGTGAATTAATTTGGGGATCAAGTTCTTGCTGTATTGTAACGAGCAGAAGAAGAAACACAAAAGTTACAGAGCTAATACCGTGCGTCCACCTCTAGCATCAACAGTTGCCTAACACCTGCGGCGCATACTGCTTATTAGGCGTTGTATACGGTACAGCAGGATGGTATCCCATTCGTCGGTGAGGAACTGGATCAGCTTCTGGCGGTTATGGATCTTATGACCACTATTGTAGACCCTGCGTCCGAGCTGGTCCCACAGATTTTCTATCGGACTAAGGTCAGGTGAAAACGAGGGCCATTGTAGCACGTTAACGTTTTTAGCTACCATGAATTCTGAGGCAAGTCTATCAGAGTGTAGCCTGGCGTTATTCTGTTGATACAGATTGACGTCGGGATGAGTATAAAGAATCGGCAGCACTTCTGGTTGCAGTATCTCATCCGCGTAACGTCGGGTCGTTATACTTCCGTCGACAACGATGGGTGGTGTCCTATGGAGCCAGGAGATCCCTCCAACACTATGACACTGTCTCCTCCCCATCGCAGTGCCTGGTGAACACACCAGTCGGCAGTTCACCGCCACGTCGCCATATTCTAGCACGTTTGTCAGGAATATCTAAGCAGAAACGTGACTCTTCCATTGACATTTCATCCACCGCAAATGCTTGCGACACTAAATGGCGATTTGCTACGACGTTAAGGGGTTATTATGTTTCCTCGATATGCGATATGGCTACATAGCCCAGATTCCCAGAAGCGGCGACATATAGTTGACTTACTGACACGTTGTCCATGGACCCTTACAGTCTCTTGGGCAAGTTGCACTGAAGTGAGAAATCTATTCCGCAGTTCTGATAGCATTATATGTCGGTCTTGTCGACGTGACGTGATTCTAGGACGTCCAGGACGTTGTCACTCACATAACCGGTTGTATTGTGCCGTTCGATAAGCTTTCGTCTTGTTCGATGTGTGCAATTCATTCGACGCACAACCTGCCGATATGACATACCTCCTTCAATCATACCCACGCCTTGGTTACGTTGAACATCAGTCATACGTCACATTGTAGTGAGATAATGAACACAACCCATGGCGATTTTCTATAATATCATTCTACTGTTGGATAACACACAAGAAACATTACAATTTACTCTATAACTAGAGTTATTCCACACAAGGCTTATTTTGCACGTGCACTCCGAGCAAGTCAAGAGAGGGTAACATTCGGTGTATTTAACATTACGCGTGTACAGTATTGACCGTAATATAGATATAACATATTTAAACTTCATGCTCGATCGCTATGCACAAAGGGTAAGGATTTTCAGAGTGGGTGCTTTTTTTATGACGGCAAGTATATTAACTATTTTTGCGTATTAGGGTTTCCGGGACCATGTGGTACCACGATCAATTACGTCTCACAGTTGCGGTAAGAAGTTGGAGTGTAGCCAGATCCAAATATATAGCATTTAATAAAATGAGTTGCGGAAAATTTGGCCAGTAGAGCTGCTAATGGACAAAAGACGACACTTCATTACAATAAGCTCCTCTAGCCGTTGGCCAGTAGAGCTGCGGATGGACAAAAGACAACACTCAATTACAATAAGCTCCTCTAGCCTCTGGCCAGTAGAGCTGGAGCTGCTGATGGATAAAAGACGACGCTTCATTACAATAAGCTCCTCTAGCCGTTGGCCAGTAGAGCTGCTGATGGATAAAAGACGACGCTTCATTACAATAAGCTCCTCTAGCCGTCGGCCAGTAGAGCTGCTGATGGATAAAAGACGACGCTTCATTACAATAAGCTCCTCTAGCCGTTGGCCAGTAGAGCTGCGGATGGACAAAAGACAACACTCCGTTACAATAAGCCCCTCTAGCCTCTGGCCAGTAGAGCATGTGCTGCTGATCGATAAAAGACGACGCTTCATTACAATAAGCTCCTCTAGCCGTTGGCCAGTAGAGCTGCGGATGGACAAAAGACAACACTCCGTTACAATAAGCCCCTCTAGCCTTTGGCCAGTAGAGCTGCGGATGGATAAAAAGACGACGCTTCATTACAATAAGCCTCTCTAGCATTTGGCCAGTAGAGCTGCTGATGGACAAAATGCGACGCTCCATTACATTAAGCTCCTCTAGCCTCTGGTCAGTAGAGCTGGAGCTGCTGATGGACAAATGACGACGCTCCATTACAATAAGCCTCTCTAGCATTTGGCCAGTAGAGCTGCTGATGGACAAAATGCGACGCTCCATTACATTAAGCTCCTCTAGCCTCTGGTCAGTAGAGCTGGAGCTGCTGATGGATAAAAGACGACGCTTCATTACAATAAGCTCCTCTAGCCGTTGGCCAGTAGAGCTGCTGATGGATAAAAGACGACGCTTCATTACAATAAGCCCCACTAGCCGTTGGCCAGTAGAGCTGGAGCTGCTGATGGACAAATGGCGACGCTCCATTACAATAAGCCTCTCTAGCATTTGGCCAGTAGAGCTGCTGATGGACAAAATGCGACGCTCCATTACAATAAGCTCCTCTAGCCTTTGGCCAGTATAGCTGCTGATGTACAAAATGCGACGCTCCATTATAATAAGCTCCTATATCCGTTGGACAGTACAGCTGCTGATGGACAAATGGCGACACTCCATTACAATAAGCCCCTCTAGCCTTTGGCCAGTAGAGCTGCTGATGGACAAAATGCGACGCTCCATGACAATAAGCTCCTCTAGCCTTTGGCCAGTATAGCTGCTGATGGACAAAATGTGACGCTCCATTGCAATAAGCTCCTCTAGCCTTTGGCTAGTAGAGCTTCTGATGGACAAATGGCGACACTCCATTACAATAAGCTCCTCTGGCCAACCTGCTGATGGACAAAATACGTCACTATATTATAATAAGCTCCTCTAGCCTTTGGAAAGTAGAGTTGCTAATGGACAAAAAACGACACTCCATTGCAATAGGCACCTCTATCCGTTGGTCAGTAGAGCTGCTGATGGACTAAATACGACGCTCCATTACAATAAGCACCTCTAGGTTAAGGCAAGTAGAGCTGCTGGTGGACAAAAGCGAACGCTGGTAATCCAGCTCTTCAGTTTCCGTGGCGGATACTAAAGTGAGCCTGAGCCTCTCTTCCCCTGCTTCGAGGAGAAAATTGACAGGGCGAGTGACTCGACCTTCTTGTCTCCCTTCCAAAGAACAATCTTCAGTGTCCCACTGTTTCGCTGTGGGACATCCAGTGTTCCCGTCGCTGGTACGATGGGGCTTACCTCCATTGGGACAGGTTGTGGAGACTCTTCGCACAGCGTTGCCATGTCCTGAGTCTCTAATGGTCCTGGCTGTGGATTTTCCTCACATTGAGTACTCTTCTCCAGTAGGACCAGATTAAACTTCTTGGACATGGGATATAGACACGAAACAAAGTGGGTTGCGGTTGTCGAGATCTGCCTTATTACTGGAGCTATGACTCTTCCTGTGGCGATACCTTCATGCCCCCCGGCCATGTTTTTCACTCTCTGCACATCCACTGGAAATCACCTCTTCGGCTAGATTTCTCGCCCATGTCCTCCGACATCTTCTCGGGTTCTGGCGCGTCTTTTTCCGCAGCGCGACCGGATTCCTCAATTCTCTTCCGAATCTTTGGAACATGAGCGTGGATTCTCTTGGACTAACGCAGCTCATCAGGAATACAATTGGTCTCCAATGGAGCGGTTCTGCTGGTGAGTTTAGCCTATCCAACTTGAATTCCCTTGGAATATCCCAACCTGCGACTCGGCACAAACTCTCCATCGTACTCCTTGTTTCGGGAGTGATGTCAGAGAGGTGATCAATCACTTGATTTGGGTTGACAAACCGAACGAGTCCTTCCACTGTCCCTTTACTTCCAATGACATACTTAGCCAGGGCGTTTAGTTCTGAAACTCTTGCCTGGCTGAACCTCTGGCTTTCTAACATCGCGGGTGTCTTCATAGCGTGAATAGTTCCGGGATGTGTGCTGGATAAACATGACGTTTTGTCCTTCGTGCTAATACTTTGCAATCCATTACCGGGCACTTTGATATTTTGATGCGATTGGCCGGTTTGATTCGATTGGTCGTCCCTGAGAGCTGGAGCAGGAGCTGCTCTTTTTAGACTACCCGATTTTTCGGTCAGCACCCTACGCCCCAATGAGGTCACAGGCACTGCCAGTTGACGTTTATATGCTGCAGTCTTCTGTCTATGAGTGACTGGCTTCTTTGGGCTTGCATGCTGTGAAGGCTCCTTGTTCAGCAATTGTTTAGGACTGCGTCTCTGTGTAGGCTCTGTTTGCCTGGACCAAAACGTCAGACTGTCAGCCAATATGCCCTAATACTCATCAGATTCGGGTTGTTGAGTGTTGGGGAGGCGATCTGCGGTGATCCGCCTCTTCCTCGCTTCCCTGGATCTGAAATTGGGTGCACAGTACGGGGTCCTAGTCTTTGCTATGGACCGTTGTCTTTGGCCTGTCATACTATGACTAGACCTATGACGATCCCTTGTTCCATGTTGTTTATATTCCGTCTTACCATGACTGGAATGCTGGTCACCTCTGGAACGTCTGCGTTCGGGGTCCGTCGTATGTTAATTGGACTGTCGCCACCCACTTGTCTGTCTAAGTCTCGAATCCGTCGTATGGAGACTGGACTGTCGACTCATACCAGAAGACGGCCTATCTGTTATATGTCGACTGGGCTGTTGCTTGCCTCTTGACTGTCCGTGGATCAAGACTGGACAGTCGACTACTATTGGCCTCCACTCTATTATGGTATGTCCTGATTTGACTAGACCGTTGGTCCTCGATTGTTCCCTTGAAGGACGATATATCCGTCCTACAAAGATTGTAATGTCGACCACTACTTGACACACTGTGTAATGGGACTGTCACTTCTGACACCCGTGTTCCTTCTTTAACACTTGGTATTCCCACCGGATCCCATGCTCAGTTCCGTAGTTTCTAGATTGATAGTTATGCCATAAACCTTAAAAAATTATAGGCCCAAGAGCATATCTTCTATCGGGGCTACATACACAGTTTCTTTGCGCCAGGAACTTCCAATTTTCAGAGGTATCGGTCCTATAACGGAACCAGACATTTTCATCTCATGACCCGCAGTTTGAAGTAGTATTCTTCGCACCACTGGCTATTGCTTACTTAATCTCTTGTAAATCTTGTCTGAAACTATGGTGACTTGAGCCGTTGTGACAACTACTGTTTTAAGCTTGAAGTTTTCTATACCCATGGGAACCCTCAGCACTGAGAATGATCTCAAGTGATTGATGGTTATTATTTCGGTGTATCTTGATTCCCTTTGGATATGATCCTCGACCGGATTATTTGCCTGATCGGGTGCTGGGGTATCACTTTCTCTACATCTTTGCAAGTGTCTTTGCCTGCATCAAGCGTAAGCTTGTCATCCGTCTCAATCAATATCAACTCTTGACCGGACTTCATATTATCAGAGTCTGTCTCGTTCAAGATCAACTCTTGACCGGACGTTGCTTTCTCAGAATCTGTCTCATTCAATATCAAGTCTTGACTGGACTTTGCATTGTCAGGGTGGATCTTCTCCAGATTGTCCTGAACAAATATTGTCACACAGGTGCTCCTTGTAAACCATTGATGACCTTTTTGGTTAAAATATTGCCTTTATGTCCTTCAAGATATCGTCAGAAATGTGTCTCTTGTCTACTTCTCTTGGGACTCTTTTTTTTTATTAAACTTTTTGGTCGAGAACCCATTACAATTTTGAGTCAAAGGCGAGCATAACAGTCCGACTCCTCGTCGTTTAAAAGCTCTTGTTTCCTCCGACATAAACGATAATTTCTTTTGCTCTGACGGCTGTTCCCTGGGACCCTTGTGTTTGTAATGCCCCAGTTCTCCGCATCGATAGCACTTAAATGCGGTTTTCCTCTCCTTAAAAGGGGACTTTTGCTGAGGACGAAATAGAAAGGTGGCCTTCAAGCTCTCCACAACTGCTGTGTGCTTCATTAAGACCTCGGTGACCTGAACCACTTTGTTTTCTATGTTTTGAACTATTGTGTCCGTCTCTGAGTCTACTATGCAGACCTTGTTAACATCTTCGGCTGGCCTATTGCTTTTCGTTGGCCACGTCTGTCTCGAGGTTGCTCTAACATGAGTAGGATGTTCAACATCACCATCGTACTCAAAGACGGCTTCGGGATACGCCAACTTTACTTCTGCTTTCGACCGAGCATACATTATGCGGTCCATGTGTTGAAACCATCTTACTTTGTTGACGGCTTCTTCTTTGATTCTGGTTCTGAAATTTAGAGCATATTGACCTGCTGCTGTATCCAGACACCCTTCGCAGAACTTGAGGACAGACTGTTCGTACATCATCTCATCTCTCATGTCTGGATAAGCTCTCATAGCTAGGGTCACAACTCAATCTGCCCAGTCAACCAATGTCTCTGTCTGAGATTGTGCAGCATAGGAGAAATATATCCGAACAGTTTCAGGGAAGTCTTTAATGATTTTGTCCAGCGGTCCAATTTGCTTGTAAACCCTTGGCGGTTGTTGATATGCATTGCCAGGATGTAATGTAGATGTAGTGGGCCTATCGTAAAAACGAGCTGCAGCTGGATTTAATTCCGGTGTCTCATATGGTGACCATTGGTTCTACTCTCCCATAGACATTAATGGATCTGTCATTGGGCAACTCGGTCCATCATAGGGATTTGGTGGGGTCATTGTCGTCGCCTGATCTCCAATAGGGATGTTGAGGTCGTTGCTCAAACCCAATGTCCATAGATGGATCTGTCATTAAACGACTAGGTGCATAGTTGGAGTGGTACTGTATTTATGTTGAAATGTCAATTGTGTTGGAGGGTATTCATACTCAGACAGTTGTGACTCCATATTCAGTCAGTTGTGACACCAGGTGTAGATGGATACCCAAGACCTGAGGGATGATGCATGCCATCCAATCTCAACCACCTTGGTTGGTCTTCACTGTATCTGTTGCGAGACATCACCGGGTGTGGTTGGGCCATTAATGTAAACACACCTTCCATTCCCCTACAAAATTCAGACTTACAGTCGTCTTTCCTTTAATCGAGACTGATTAAAATTCTCAGGCGCAAGGCCTTGGGATTGAAGGTATGACATACTGGGTTCTGTTGTTGACGTAGCCAGGGGCTTGTAAGTTTGTGTGTCAAACCAGTACATTAAATTATCACTATTTCGCAACTTGCTGGTGTGATATGTGACCTGTCCCTGGTATGCTTAAGGGGTACTAGATGTTATTCATGAATGACCCTTTGGCCTCATTACAATATCTTCTTTTTTTTTTACAAGTGTCCCTTTAAATAAACAAATTTAGAGGGGCCCTTTAAAATTCCATATATTGTTTTTTTACAATTTCACAAAATTTACAATGTGTCCCTTTAATTTACTAAGTGGTGCAACTTTTATATAAAATTTATTTGACCAATATAAATAAAATAAACAAATTACTGGTGAACACCTAACTAACCTTGCAGCCAAATCCTGTGCATTTTTAAGTATCCTGTGATACACACTAGGACACGCTGAAATGGAGTGTTGATCACACAATCACGCCAGTAGTTTGTCATTGTTGACTTCGAACGGAGTAGCTGGTACCACCATTCAACGTTCTGTCGGTTTTACTACAACAAAGAAATTATTACAAAATCAACGCTATAGTCGGTATGATGGATCGAGTGTTTATTAAATTCTTTGTTTAGATTTCTTTTAGATATCTGGGAATTTTAGAATTTTGAAAAAAAAGTCGCATTTGTGCGCTACCGGAAATGAGATGGTCGACTTTCCCCGCCATCAAACAAAAAAAGAAGACGAATATCCAAAAATGTGCGAATATAATTCAATTGCCGACAATGCAAATGTTGTAATATTCACTTTGACTCACCTGATGTTGAATCAGGACCTTCCAAATAGCTGTATTACTTCGATGATTTTGGATCGATCGGAGTGTGTTCTTGCAGATTAGTGATCAGAATTAGACTGTATTCCCCGACTTCCGGTTAGGAGAACCAGACTGGTTTCTACTTTTTACCACAATATGTTGTCATTTTAAGCAGGAAATACATTTTAGTCTTACCTGGGCGCGGGCGCATAGCCCCAGTTTCAATATATCATTTTACCTGTTTAAATAGATATCTTTTTGGCAATGCGAGGTCAATGGATATATAGGCATGTTATATTGAAAACAAGAAATGCCACTGGAAAGTGTCTCATGCCCCCTTAATGGTTTGTAAAAAAAAAACAATATTTGTTACAATAGGTAGCGATGTATCCATGAATATCAAGAGTAATGGACTGGTGTTTCAGACTAGATATGCAATTTCATTTTTTTTTACATTAAAGTGTGACCTTGACCTTTTTGTTATCTTGATCTTCACATCTGATGTAACGGTCTGGGTATTTATACAGGTAAATGCAGGTGACACATCATCGTGACATGATGTCACATCGTGACATCGTGTCAAGCTATATTAAAATCCCTCCCTGCAAGACAAAGTTACAGACCAGACACGAAATGTCAAACAAACGGAAAGTGTGACCTTGAGGTAAGGTTTTGGGTCATGTTGATCAATTGACAAATTGAGCCAAGTGTTTTTGAAATTCACCCCTGTGTGATTAATTAACAGGATAGACTTGAAACCTCAAACAGACTCAAAGTGTTATCATACAAACTCAAAGAGTGACCTTGGCCTTTGAGGTACGTGTCTATGTCTTACGTGTGACATGTTGTCATGTCATTTTATTCAATTAAGCCAAGTTAAAGACAAAGTTACAGAACAGACATGCAATAGCAAACACATTGAAAGTGTGACCTTGACCTTACAGGAAAGGTTCTAGGTCTTGCATGCGACACTTAATTACGTTATGTTGATCAACTGGGCCAAGTGTTTTTGAAATTTATCCATAGGTTACAAAGTTACAAAACGGACAAGAAACCTGAAACAGACTGAAAGTGTTGTCAAACAAAGTTAAATTGTGACCTTGACCTTTGAAGTAGGAGTCTGGGTATTAAGTGCGACACGTCGTCTTGTTATGTTGATCATTCATAGCAAGTCTTAATAAAATCCATCTATGCATGACAAATGTAAAGGCCGGACACGAAATCTCTCAGACTCGAATGTTGTCATACAAACTCAGATTGACCTTGACCTTTGATGTATGCATGTGAGTCTTATGCCTGACAGGTCGTTATGTCATGCTGATGAATTGAGCCAAGTGTTTTTAAAATTCATCCATAGATGACAAAGTAACAGACCAGACACGAAATCTCAATCAAACTGAAAGTATCATCAAAGTTAAATTGTGACCTTGACCTTTGAAGTGGGAGTCTGGGTGTAACATGCGACAGGTCGTCATGTTATTATTATCATTGGTAGCAAGTTTTAACAAAATACATCTATGGATGACAAAATTACAGGCCAGACACGAAATCTCACACAGACTCAGTGTTGTCAAATAAACTCAAAGTTTGACCTTGACCATTGAGGTATGGGTGTAGGTCTTACTCTTACTCACGACACGTCGTCATGTTTTTACTGATCATTTGTAACAAGTATTCATAAAATCCGTCAATGCATGACAAAGTTTCAGGACGGATACAAAATATCACACAGAATCAAAGTGTTGCCAAACAAACTAAAAGTGTGACCTTGAACTTTGAGGTACGGGTGTGGGTCTTACTCGCGACATTTCGTCATGTTATGTTGATCATTTGAAGATCAATTTATGCATGACAAAGTTACAGGCCAGACACGAATACCGGACAGAATGACACCCCAAAAATATTTTTTTTGGGGGGGAGGGGGCATACAAAATGTTTCTTGCAAATTTTAAAACTGAAAAATCCTGATATATTCCTTTTAATGCCTACTATTTCCACTACAGGTATAATATAACATAACCAAACACTAGATTAAAGGTGAAATAATAAATATTTCGATTTATTTCTAGAAATGGGATATGCAATTTCACAATAAAGACATAATTTTATATAAAGACACAGATTGCAATATCAACAAGAGGTTTCCACTCACATAGTATACATTGGATTTTCAAACACTTTACATTGAGCTATGACCTTGAACTTTGACGAACAGGCTCAAGTCATTGGCATGACACATCGTAGTTAGTTATTAAGTTATTTAAAATTCCAATCATAACTAAAGAAGATACGGTCCAGACAAGAGGAAACAGTGTATACATTGGATTTCCAAACCCTTGAACTATGACCTTGACCTTTGACAAACAGACCCAAGTCATTCGCATGACACTTTGTCTTGTCCTAGTGAACATTTGTGCAAAGTATTTTAAAATTCCAATCACAATTGATGGAGATTTGGTGAGGACAGCAGCGGACGCACGCACAGAAACGCAGATGCATTGACGACGGCAGCCCATTTCTATATCCCCTGCTACGCTCTATGAGCGATGGCAAGGGATAATGATAGTACATGTAATGTCAATTTCCACTCTACAATAATAATCTTTTAATGAATGCATTAAAGAAATACATGGCAAAGTTAACTAATTTTATGTCCTGAAAATTACTATATGAAGATAAAGCAGCAACATATGAACAGAAATAAGCAACTGTAGGCACTTGTCTATACTCCAGGTGGCAAATTTGGCTTTTGCTTAATTAAATCTTGAAAACAGATCTCCTCCTGAAACAACCAACAGATTTTTTTTGTGATTTTGGCTTTGGGTGGTGAACTTTTCAGTCACTGGATAAAGCAAATATGAAATTATAATACCTCAGTATATGTGCAGAGTGACTGCAGACCCTTGAATTATAATACCCCAGTATATGTGCAGAGTGACTGCAGTCAGTTTAACAAATCTGAATCTCCTTGACCAAACAATGCTTCTGTGAAAATATAAGCAAAATCAGGTCCTGTTTTTTTTTAAAAAAAAGTTCATTATAATGTAATGTGTTCCCTAATTGGACCCTCTGGACTGGGTCATTTTTAACCCCAGGGACACCATTTGAACAAATCTAATAGAACTAAAAATGGTTATCATTACTACATAAATATTTTCAAAATCTGTTTGGCGGTTCATGAGAAGAAGATATTTAAGTTTTGGACTATTTTTAGTAATGGTGGCAATCTTGAATTTAAAATCGAAAAACAAAAAATCTTCTGTATAGTCTCCTTCGCAAAAGAAACATCCATGTGAAGATTGGTTTAATTGGTCTAGTGTTTTCAAAGAAAGTGCCGCTAGCAGATGCCAGATGACGGACGATAGTAGAGCTAAAAAATGAAATTAAAAATTAAAATATATTCATATCTTAAAAGAATAAAGTATATTTAATACAAAAACACCAACCTTTGCTGAAAAATAAGTATTTAAAAGAAAAGCATTTTTAAAAGGGCCATTATTGGGGCTTTGTGAACCTGGTCCTTCCACTTTAACATTGCCATGTGTCCCTTTTATACTGACATGTGTCACTAATATTTAATTATACCCATAAAATAAATATAACCAGGCGAGTATTATACGCTAAACGGCTTCACGTAAACTGACTTTTATAATGCTGTGCTTATAGCCTTCATTTTTGGGCAGCTATAAGCACAGCAAGGCCCATTTGTTCAAATTTCTGTTAGCTTAACGCTATGTTCAGACAGATTAAGTTTGGAGGTGTTTGGAGTGTTTAGCTTACAGAGTTTTGAACAATTTGGCCCTGATGTGGTATATAACTTTAAACTTTCATCCGTGTATCATACGTATTCATCACATAATTTAAAGGGATTATATTGGCAAGTAACACAAAAACGCTGTTAATCCAGACTTTTCCTGTATACTGTTACAGTGTGCACAAAAATAATGCTTATGTGTTGACGTATAACCTTTATTTACTTGAACGTTATCAAATTAACAGTAATTGAACATTGGCCAAAACTTTAATACCTCCTGCAATAAAGTATTGCGCAATATTTACATTGAACTTTGTAAACTTCCCGAACAATGCCTTGAAAACGAGATCGGGAACAAGCCTTCACGATGTTATCCGATGATGGATCGGAAACCCGAAAGCAAATGTACACAAAAACAAAAACGTGGCTTCAGAAATCCGATGTTTGTAATAAAAAGGTTATGCAATTAGACACTTTAGACACGTATATCTCTAAGTTATAAGTGTATCTTCATGCTGGGTGTGTGTATTTAGGACAGGGAATTGACGGTTATATGCCGATATAATCCCTTTAAAGAAAAATTGTTGAAAGTGACCCCATACAAAAATAACAACATATATCTTCCCTGTCTTGTGTTTTTATACCTCTTGAGTGTATTTGCACATACCATTATCATCCATCATGTATAATACAAAAACATCCATTACCTAACCAAGCATACACTCATTTATTCTTTCTGTTTTTAGATGTTATTTTTCTAACTAGACTGGTTTAACAAAATGTTCAATACTTTCTGACTTCTGTTTCACATATATCTTACTTTAATATTTAAAATCACAACTTAATTTTGACAGGTTATGTAAATAGTCTTTAATTAATTGTCAATGAAACCAAATGCAGTTTTTCTAAAGCTCGACTCAAACTTTTTCATTTGTTCTAATTTGTACAAGTGTTTGTTAAAAAAATACATGGAGTTTTGTAATATTTTCAACCTTTGATATAGCACAATAATAAAAATTATATTGCCATTAACTGTAATATTTCCTGACTTCGACATCATCGCACTGCTCCAGGTTACCGTACCATGAATATACACCGAGAGACTTTAAAAACACAAAACTCTAATTGAACATATCTTGGACGAGTAGAGAAGATGCATTAACCCTTGTCAGCCATCACCGAGAAACATTATTGAGCTTTCCCATGCCTTGGATCAGTAGTGGAACTGTATTACAAATAGTGTGCTTTCATTGAGATGGATGTGTTGCCTACATTGCTGTAAATGGTAGTTACAACTGCTACTTATTGCAAAGTTTGTGATTTAGGGTATCTCTGTTTGAAACCTTAATAACTGATAATATTTACCAATAAATTCACACAGTTTGATAGGCTTATATGTATGTTTATTATTGCCAAATTTGATTAAAATTGATAAATACAAAACCCAACTATCTGACTTTTGCATTTTAGAAGTCCCTCAGTGTATGTTAAAAATATTACAAAAGTCTACTTTATTCTTTAACACACCATGTATAAAAGGTAAAGTCAATAAATATATATTTTTTTTTTCTTTTGTTATTGATAAAGTCATGGGGAAATGGAATTTCCCTCAGAGAATGGCGGTCTACTTCACATCATTTACAAGGTTAAAAATATAAAAAGTATTTTTCATAAGGTTCTACCTGGCACGCACTATCATCGATAGTATGTTCTGGAGTTTAGACACCTTCTCTGTACAGCATTTTGTAAATGATATAATGCCAATATAATAATGTATTGGTATCGGTTTATAAATGGTAATATCACTATTTAAGTTCAGACACTGATAATTATTCTACTGATATAGAAGGAATAGTCATAAGTGCCAGGTAAATCCTAGATTACATTAGTGATATATACATGGACGCTCATGTGGTGGATAAAGTCTTAACGATGCATCATCTATAACTTTATAAACTTTAAGTTTATTGGGGTTTAAACCATTTTCAACACATTTCAGGTTATATATTGTATATCCAGTTTTGCTGGTGGAGGAAGACCTCAGACTGATTCAGACTGATTAGAACCACCGTCCTTCCACAAGTAACTGGAAACTTTCTCATATAAAGTTTTGGAGTGAGCGGGAATTGAACGTACGACCTTAGCAGTAAGAGGTAAGTGATGTAGAGACGGCACCTTAGATCACTTGGCCACAGAGGACCTACTATTGAATAACAAACAGGTAGGTCCAATTTGAAAAACAATTTCCTTTCGTGTCGTTTATCTCCTTTATGAGAAATTTGTTAATACACAGGTCTGCATTTTCCATTTTAGTTGTCAATGTTTGAGCATAACTAGATAACGGCCAATGAGTGACTTTATCGTGGAACACAATTTAGTATTTGGTCAACAAAATTAAAGAGTTGTATACTACAGAGACAAAATACAATATAAATTATTGAACAGAATATCCATAATATACGATGTTTGATATGTGTTGTTTTACTGCTTAGATTGAAAAAAATATCAGCGATATTTAAGTGAGACCTCCTTAACCCTTTACTTCATATAGACGCCTTTTGACACCTCTAATACAGACACCTTTGGACACCTCTAATATAGACACCTTTGGACACCCAATATAGAAGGCTTTTGAATAATTTGGTGAATTATGTTTATATTAACTGACAGAGTTGAAAACAGTGCAGGAAGTGTTCAGATTGCTCATTACGAGCAATCTGAACTCTTCCTACACTGTTTTCAAAGGTTTCTGTGCGGGAAAACGCGTATCTATGGAGTAAAGGGTTAAAGAGAGAAAGGCAATGAAAGGCCCAAAAATTCACATATCAAAGCTTCCACAACCAGTTGTCTTTCACAAACATTTACAAAAATACTTATCTTAAACTTTGACTGGTTATTTATAAATTATATATTAAATTTCAATGAAACCATATGCAGTTTTATTGGAACCCATCTAAAATCATGATCACTTAGCTGCTTTTCTTAGATTTAAGTTTTTAAGTATTTAAGAACATATTTAAAGGGAATTAATCAGGATTTTTCAAACTTTGGCTTAAAATATTTTTTCCCTATATATCATGCTTACCGGTATATACTCACTGATCCCGTATTACCAAATGATATCTATTTAAACATGCCAAAATAATATATTGAAAAGAGATTTCCTAACTTGGGCTACACGCCTAGGTTAGACTAAAATAGATTTCCTGCTTAAAATTGCAACATAATTTGTGTCTTATTAAATGGGTCACATGATTTCAGTTTGGTTTCAATTTGATCTGTTATACAAGTTTTTGAAAGAATCCGAATAACAATGCAAAGGTCATCAAACAGTATTTAAGTGCTATCTACTTTAGAATGGGAAATTTGTTTCAAGTTTACCACTCTAATTAAAATATTTATTTTGTCATGTTTTCATGGATTTGACTTACAAAACCATTCGGATTTTATTTTAATAGTGATAATGAGATGCTTTTATTTATTTTAATAATTATAGCTCTTTTTCTTAATATACATCCTTTAAATAAGATGATAAAACAACTTGTTACACTAAGTCAAGGAATTATATAGAGAAGGAAAAGCAAATGACTGATATTTTGTGAACACTCGTGTATTCACGCAAAATCTCGCAATATCTTGTTTTCAGTTATTTTAACTTCCATTTATCTCAAGAACACAAGTCAAAATTCTTACATTCCAGAATGATATTCTCACCAAAACAATACAATTCCCAGCATTTTGTGTTTTGATTACAAAGTTTTAAATCATCTAAGATTACAGACAACTTAAATTTTATGCATAAGTAATCAGTTGCCTGTAAATTATGAATGATTATTTAGCAAATAATTAAACTTTCTTGGGTTATTTTATCAACATTAAGTCAGGTGATGCAAGTTTTCTATCCTTCTATATAAGTCCTTGATCAAGTCTTACACTACCAGTCTTTCTTTATAAACACTTATTTCAGTCAAATATCCACAAACACACATGCACAGTCTATGAAGATTAACGTTTATGTCTAAATCACAATAACGCACACAACAACTATAGTGTATCTACAGCATTAAACAGTCCAAGGTTTCTTGAAGAAATGCTGCGGCAATGGTGTGCAATGTGTCGACTCAAAATCTTCCATGTGTTTTGATGCCTGAAATATTTACGGTAACATTGTTTTAGTTAAACTTTTTTTTTTTTTGAAAATCGGTTTAAAACCATTTTCAACATATTTCAGGTTATATATGGCATATCCAGTTTTACTGGTGGAGGAAGACCTCAGCCTGAATCTGACTGAGTAAAACCACTGTCCTTCCGCAAGTAACTAGAAATGTTCTCGCATAATTTTTTTAGAGCGAGCAAGACTGGAACCTACGACCTAAGCGGTGATAGGTAAGTGATCTTGGGATGGCGCCTTAGACCACTCAGCCATGGAGGACCCCCGTTAGTTAAACATATAGGGGAAAAGTGAGCAGGTATAAATGCCATTTTCAACACATTAACCATTATTATGATTTGGAAATATTATATAATATATAACAGTTTTTATTGATGGAGGAACGAAGACCTCAGAATGATTCCAAGTAGAACCATCATCATTCAACAAGTAACTTACTCACTTAAAAGTTTTTTGTAACAAAACTGGACTCAATTAGTGGTAAGTGACCTTGATATGGTGCCTCAGATCACTCAGTCACAGGGGACCCAGTTAAACACTAGCTTCAGCAAAGTGAATAATTCACAGTCACAGATAAATTCTTAATAAGATGGAAATTAGCCTCTAAAATTGAACAGATGGGATTATTTTTACTCCCAGATTTTCCAAGTGTGGATCTAAGATCTAAACTTGTATTGCAGTATATTGAACAAGTGTTTCAAATAACTTCATTTCAAAACTTGATGCTTACTTAACTAATTTATTAAATAAATAGTTCACTTACTAAAGTAGAGTATCATATACGGTATAGTTTCAACTAACTATTAAAACGAATCACGTGAATTTACTGCTAATGTACAGGTCCATGTGAATTTACTATAACAGTACAGGTCCATGTGAACTTACTATAATGGTACAGGTCCATGTGAACTTACCAGTATGGTATAGGCCCATGTGAATTTACTACTAAAGTACAGGTCAATATGGATTTACTACTACAGTACAGGTCCATGTGAATTGATCATTAAGGTACAGGTCCATTTGAATTTACTATTACAGGTCCATGTATTTTTTTATGGTACAGGTCCATGTGAATTTACTACTACAGTACAGGTCAATGTGGATTTACTACTACAGTACAGGTCCATGTGAATTTACTATTAAGGTACAGGTCCATGTGAATTTACTACTTAAGTTCAGGTCAATGTGGATTTACTACTACAGTACAGGTCCATATGAATTTACTATTAAGGTTCAGGTCCATGTGAATTTACTACTAAAGTACAGGTCCATGTGAATTTATCGGTAAGGTATAGGTCCATGTGAATTTACTACTAAAGTACAGGTCCATGTGAATTTACTACTAATGTGCAGGTCCAGGTAAAATTACTACTTAAGTACAGGTCCAGGAGAATTTACTACTAAAGTGCAGGTTCAGGTAAATTTACTACTAAAGTGCAGGTCCAGGTGAATTTATTACTAAAGTGCAGGTCAATATGAATATATTACTAATGTGCAGGTCAATATGAATATACTACTAATGTGCAGGTCCATGTGAATTTATTACTAAAGTGCAGGTCAATATGAACATATTACTAATTTGCAGGTCCATGTGAATGTACTACTAATGTGCAGGTCAATTTGAATTTACTACTAATGTGCAGGACTAGGTGAATTTACTACTAAAATGCAGGTCCATGTGAATTTACTACTAATGTGCAGGTCCATTGTTATTGTTTATTTATTGAATATTTAGCGTAATTTTGATGCCATCGAGGGCTAACAGACGATCAGTTAACCTAACCACTGTTTCCTAGGATTAACCAGTACTCGAGCACACCCCATCTCCGCAAGTAACTGATAACTTTCCCACTTGAATCAGTGGTGAGAGACGAATGATAATGATAATGAGACACAATGTCGTATATCAATCATCACGGAGACTGTTGCCGGGCGGGGGATTCGAACTCACGACCCCTGGATTGAAAGTCAGACGCGTAACCGACTGAGCTAATCGGGCCCGGCTGTGCAGGTCCAGGTGAATGTTCTACAAATGTGCAGGTCCATGTGAATTTACTACTAATGTGCAGGTCCAGGTGAATTTACTACTTCCGTGCAGGTCCAGGTGAATTTACTACAAATGTGCAGGTCCAGATGAATTTTCATTTAAAGTGCAGGTCCAGGTGAATTTACTACTATTGTTCAGGTCCATGTGACTTGACTACAAATGTACAGGTCTATGTGAATTTACTATTAAGGTACAGATCCATGTGAATTTACTACTAATGTGCAGATCCATGTGAATTTGCTACTAAAGCAAAGGTCCAGGTGAATTTACTACTAATGTGCAGGTCCATATGAATTTACTACTAATGTGCATGCCCATGTGAATTTACCACTTATGTGCAGGTACATGTGAATTTACTATTAAAGTGCAGGTCCATGTGAATTTACTTCTAATGTGCAGGTCCATGTGAATTTACTACTAATGTGCAGGTCCAGGTGAATTTTTACTACTTATGAGCAGATCCAGATGAATTTACTACAATTGTGCAGGTCCATGTGAATTTTATTCTAAAGTGCAGGTCCAGGTGAATTTACTACTAATGTTCAGGTCCATGTGAATTTACTACTAATGTACAGGTCCATGAGAATTGACTATTAAGGTACAGGTCAATGTGAATTTACTACTAAGGTACAGGTCCATGTGAATTTACTATTAAGGTACAGGTCCATGTGAATTTACTTTTACGGTACAGGTCATGTGAATTTACTGTTAATGTGCAGGTCCATGTGAATTACCTACTAAAGTACAGATCCGTGTGAATTTACTGCTAAGGTACAGGTCCATATGAATTTATTAATAAAGTACAGGTCCATGTGAATTTACTATTAATGTGCAGATCCATGTGAATTTACTTACAATGTACAGGTCCATGTGAATTTATTACTAAGGTATAGGTCCATGTGAATTTACTTTTAAGGTACAGGTCCATGTGAATTTACTTCTAAGGTACAGGTCCATGTGAATTTACTACTAAGGTACAGATCCCTGTGAATTTACTGCTAAGGTACAGGTCCATGTGAATTAACTTTTAAAGTGCAGGTCCATGTGAAATTACTACTAATGTGCAGATCAATGTGAATTGATGACAAGAGTACAGGTCCATGTGAATTTACTACTTAAGTACAGGTCCATGTGAATATACTATTAAGGTACAGGGCCATGTGTATTTTCTACTAACCAGGCAGATTCATGTGAATTTCTGTTACTATGTAAGGGCCATGTTAATTTTTCTACTAACCAGGCAGAGATTCATGTGCATTTACCTGTTACTACAAAGGGCCATCTGAAATTTTTACTGCACCAGGTAAAGAATCATGTAAAAGTATCTGTTACTATGGAGAGGACCATGTGGAAAAGGGTCATGTGAATTTTCTACTAACCAGGTAGAGATTTATGTGAGTTTAGTTTTACTTGGAAAAGGGTCATTTGAATTTTCAACTTACAAGGTCACTTAACAAGTAGGTATGTGTTGGTGGTGGGGGGCATGTGAATTTATTACTTACCAAGTAGGTGTGTGTTAGGGGTCGGGGGCATGTGAATTGATCATGTGGCAGGTAATGTGAATTTATTACTTACTAGGTAGAGGGTCATGTATACTTTTTCCTGTTGTGTGTACTCGGTGCCTATTTCCAATGGGAATGTTGAGCTCTCGCTACATTGGACATATGACTGCATGGCAGCATCACACCAAGCCACGTCAACATTGTGTGTACTCCACATTAACTCTGAAGCATATACAAGACAATATAGCATATACAAGACAATATAGTATATACAAGACAATATAACATATACAAGACAATATAGCATATACAAGACAATATAGTACTATCTTCACAAGTTCTACGACGTAAGCATCAAAACAGTGCACTGCTATATAAATTGAGTAAATTAAAAGAACGCTGAGTCTTGCAGTTATCAAATTATCTAGAGTAAAGAATCATTCAAACATTTCCCATGGTAGCATGTTAACTTTAAACCATAACAATAAAATGTTGTGAAAGACTTTTTTTTATATGGCATACCGAGTTTTATTGGTGGAGGAATACCTCAAACTGAATCTGAGTAGAACCACAGGCCTTATGCAAGTAACTGGCAAACTTTCTCACATATTTTTTTTGAACTGAGCAGGACTCTAACCTACAACCTCAACAGTGAGAGGTAAGTGATCCTGAGACAGTGTCTTAGACAGCGTCCGCCACCCACAGAGGACACATCTGTGGAAGATAAACACCATCTTAAACTGAGCTCCCCTGTTGGAATTGTCATGAGAAGAAAATATGCGAGGGTAACATGGGCAGTACCGTACATACAGGATCTTACATAAGTACTTATTTATTGTTGAATTTATTAAGCAAGTTGAAAAAAATATATTATGCGAGGCTTGGACAAGCATTGTATCATTTTTCCAATGTGTTTGATAAGTCAATAATGAATGAGCAGAAATGTTTTCACAAAATGTTTTATCACATAACTAAATTTTTACATTTACCATTTATTCAACAGAACACCTCTATAAGGAACGAGAAGTTTCCTTAAGTCATCATATGACGTAATGTTTAAAAAAAATGTCATTTAATGATAACAAACTGACGTCATTTACATATCTAGGAAAGTACTTTGTCAGTCCAGTACGAGAGCCGAGTTACAATGAAAATAACGAACAATGAATCGGAAGTGATATTACGTTAAGTTAATAAAAAATATGTCATGGGTTTGTTACACTCCTGTCTTTTAATTTTACTATTATGTAAAATTATATAATAGGTCAGTGGCCTAAATAACTGATATTAACCAACCTTGAAAAGATGATTTTTTTTTTAAAAATGAGATCAAATACTAAGCTTTCAAATAATTACTGCATCAATGTTCCCAATGACTGATATAGATGTTAATATGGGGGGGGGGGGGGTCTTCATTGGCCAAATGGTCTAAGGTGCTTAGACCACCAAGTAGATTGAATCTTGTTCTATGTGTGGAGAGTAAAAGGCACTATAATATAATCACAACTTGCCTCAAACAGCTGAGGTCATGGGTGTGAGCCCACCTTGCTGTAAAAACTTTATGTGAGAATGTTTACCAATTACTTGCAAAATGACAGTGGTTCTACTTTGATTCATTCCGAGGTCTGACTCCAGTAAAACTGGAAATGCCATATCTCACCTGTGGTAAGTTGAAAGTGGTGATAAACTTGTAGAGCTGGTATACATAACAAACTCAAATTTTCTATTCCTATTCTTATTTCATATTCCTATTTTCTCTATCACTTGACAGTGTGTATATAGCCATAACACCCTAAATATACATAATTATACTTTGCTGCCCTCCATATGTAAATGACCTCTCTGCACACTGCTTTACACTTTATTAATTTTATACAAAATGGTCTTGTCACATAATCAAGGGAAAAAAAGGATGTCATATATAGCCAACCCAGTCAATACGATCCAAACTTGGCCCATACAAAAAAAAAAAGAAGCCAATATGAACTGGAACTTGGCCAATATGACCGCTTCCAGTTATTTGAACATAAAATCGATCATTAAAACACCTTGTAATTAAAACATGGCATTGTAATATTCAGGTTGATGATATTGAAGGTACTGATTCATAAGTGAAAGACCGCAGCGTGGTCTAGTGGTAGAGCATCTGCCTCGCATGCGGAAGGTCGTGGGTTCAATCCCCGGCCGGGTCATATCAAAGACTTTAAAATTGGTACTAGAAGCTTCCTCGCTTGACGCTCAGCATTTAGAGGAGAGTTCTAGGTCTGGTCGGCCCGGTGTCAGTATAATGTGACTGGGTGGGGTATCATACCATGTGTCTGCGGCATGATACTCCAGTGTGACAGCGCTTAGAATACTGTCTCAAGTAGACACCGTCGCGATATGACTGAAAAATTGTTGAAAGCGATGCTAAACACCATACAACAACAACAACAACATCATATGTGAAAAGTTAAAGTACACTGAAACCAAATATACATAGTATGCTGCTTTACATGTCTACAACCCGGTGCTATATCTCGTACACAATTAAAAATAAACCTAATAAAAATCTGTCTACTTTATTTTATACTAACATTTATAAAATAATTAAAAACTGACCCTGTTATTAGAAGCAGTTAATCAATAAAATTGTCATTAACTAAGTTATTCATAGTGGCCAAGTTATTAGTCCTTGGTTTGTAGATAGCCATATTGGACCTTGGCCAATGGCCAATATGGCAATCCCTAAACCAATACCTGGGCCACTATGAATTCACTCAACTAATAAAACAACAGCTTTAATGATCATTTTGAATAAATACTGACCTTGAGCAGCCCTATCTTTACCAAGCCATTCCTTCAACACTGGCACAGTGTGCTCGTCAACTATATTGGGATATCTGAAACAAATATGAAATAGTAAGTATTTTAACTAGTGGAGTTCAGATTGTCCCAGACTCTATAAATGAAAGGTTTAAGTTGAAGTTGTTGATAATTGATTGTGTTTGTTAGCAACTGACTGTCGTCGCACAACAACGTTTTTGGTTATTTTCTTACTCCGAGTTAATTTATGTTATATAACCAGGTATACATGGGGAACTCATGTTAATGTTCAGGTCCATGTGAATTTACTACTAATGTACAGGTCCATGATAATTGACTATTAAGGTACAGGTCAATGTGAATTTACTACTAAGCTCCAGGTCCATGTGAATTTACTATTAAGGTACAGGTCCATGTGAATTTACTTTTAAGGTATAGGTCATGTGAATTTACTGTTAATGTGCAGGTCCATGTGAATTACCTACTAAAGTACAGATCTGTGTGAATTTACTGCTAAGGTACAGGTCCGTATGAATTTATTAATAAAGTACAGGTCCATGTGAATTTACTATTAATGAGCAGATCCATGTGAATTTACTACTAACGTACAGGTCCATGTGAATTTACTACTAAGGTATAGGTCCATGTGAATTTACTTTTAAGGTACAGGTCCATGTGATTTACTACTAAGGTACAGATCCCTGTGAATTTACTGCTAAGGTACATGTCCATGTGAATTACTACCAAAGTACAGGTCCATGTGAATTAACTTTTAATGTGCAGGTCCATGTGAAATTACTACTAAAGTACAGGTCCATGTGAATTTACTACGTTATTTCAGCCTAAATCATTTTCGATACATGTATGATTTCTTCATCTCCCTCTTTATCATGTTTTCTCCGAATGTTTACATAGGTGACGTAAATGAATTAATTACTCATTTGACCTCTCTCTCTCATTCTATTTTAAATGCAAATTTAAAGGCCCTTTATCAATAAAATCCATATTGACCAATTATCTGATAATCAGCTGAATGAACCAAATCAATTGCAACTGATAATCGATTATGAAATAATCAACCAATTCATTACTTTTAACTATTACTGAAAACCAAATATTATCTATAACTTAACATGAGCTAGTATCTAGTATCAAATGAACCCATACAATTATCTGTAACTGAATATGAGCTAGTATCTAAATCTGAACCCATACTATTATCTATAACAGAACATATGCTAGTATCTACAACTGAACATGTGCTAGTATCTATATCTGAACATGTGCTGGTATCTACAAATGAACACTTAATATCATCTATAACTGAACATGTGCTAGTATCTATAACTGAACATGTGCTAGTATCTACAACTAAACATGTGCTAGTATCTACAAATGAACCCATAATATTAACTATAACTAAACATGTGCTAGTATCTATAACTAAACATGTGCTAGTATCTACAACTGAACATGTGTTAGTATCTACAAATGAACATGTGTTAGTATCTACAAATGAACATGTGTTAGTATCTACAAATGAACATGTGTTAGTATCTACAAATGATCATGTGTTATAACTACAAATGAACATGTGCTAGTATCTACAACTGAGCTCATAATATTAACTATAACTGAACATGGGCTAGTAAATTATAAATAAACGCTGATTGGTTTGGTATGTTAAATCCACAAAAAAGTGACAAAATCAATCAAAATGAAATCCCTTGATAATATATCACATCACAAAATATGTTGCAATTTTAAGTGGGGTATCTATTTCAGTCTTTCCTAGGTGCAAGCTCAAGTTAGGAATTCCCTTTTCAATAATATATCATTTTGGCATGTAGATATGTATATCTCTTTGGCAATACAGAGTCAGTAAATAATAGGCATTATATATTGGGGAATTTTTTTTATAGCTAATTTCAAAACTAAATCTTGATACATTCCTTTAAAAATAATGTTCATTTCTGGATCTACTGCAACCCATATTCAATGACTGTTAGAGAAAGATTCAGTTCTGCATCTACTGTAACTACCGTAAATCTGATTGTCTGAGACACTTCAATACTGTATCTACCGTAAATCTGGTTGTTTGAGACACTTCAATACCGTATCTACTGTAAATCTGGTTGAGACACTTCAATACCGTATCTACTGTAAAACTGGTTGTTTGAGACACTTCAATAATGTATCTACTGTAAATCTGGTTGTTTGAGACATTTCAATAATGTATCTACTGTAAATTTGGTTGTTTGAGACACTTCAATACCGTATCTACTGTAAATATGGTTGTTTGAGACATTTCAATAATGTATCTACTGTAAATCTGGTTGTCTGAGACACTTCAATACCGTATGTACTGTAAATCTGGTTGTTTGAGACACTTCAATACCGTATCTACTGTAAATCTGGTTGTCTGAGACACTTAAATACCATATCTACTGTAAATCTGGTTGTCTGGGACACTTAAATACCGGATCTACTGTAAATCAGGTTGTCTGAGACACTTCAATACTGTATCTACTGTAAATCTGATTGTCTGAGACACTTCAATACTGTATCTACTGTAAATCTGGTTGTCTGAGACACTTCAATACCGTATCTACTGTAAATCTGGTTGTCTGAGACACTTCAATATCGTATCTACTGTAAATCGTGTTGTCTGAGACACTTCAATACTGTATCTACTGTAAATCTGATTGTCTGAGACACTTCAATACCGTATCTACTGTAAATCTGGTTGTCTGAGACACTTCAATACCGTATCTACTGTAAATCTGGTTGTCTGAGACACTTCAATATCGTATCTACTGTAAATCGTGTTGTCTGACTCTTCAATACCGTATCTACTGTAAATCTGATTGTCTGAGACACTTCAATATCGTATCTACTGTAAATCTGGTTGTCTGAGACACTTCAATACTGTATCTACTGTAAATCTGGTTGTCTGAGACACTTCAATATCGTATCTACTGTAAATCTGATTGTCTGAGACACTTCAATACCGTATCTACTGTAAATCTGATTGTCTGAGACACTTCAATACCGTATCTACTGTAAATCTGATTGTCTGAGACACTTCAATATCGTATCTACTGTAAATCGTGTTGTCTGACTCTTCAATACCGTATCTACTGTAAATCTGATTGTCTGAGACACTTCAATATCGTATCTACTGTAAATCTGATTGTCTGAGACACTTCAATATCGTATCTACTGTAAATCTGATTGTCTGAGACACTTCAATATCGTATCTACTGTAAATCTGATTGTCTGAGACACTTCAATATCGTATCTACTGTAAATCTGGTTGTCTGAGACACTTCAATACTGTATCTACTGTAAATCTGATTGTCTGAGACACTTCAATATCGTATCTACTGTAAATCTGATTGTCTGAGACACTTCAATATCGTATCTACTGTAAATCTGATTGTCTGAGACACTTCAATATCGTATCTACTGTAAATCTGGTTGTCTGAGACACTTCAATACTGTATCTACTGTAAATCTGATTGTCTGAGACACTTCAATATCGTATCTACTGTAAATCTGATTGTCTGAGACACTTCAATACCGTATCTACTGTAAATCTGATTGTCTGAGACACTTCAATATCGTATCTACTGTAAATCTGATTGTCTGAGACACTTCAATACCGTATCTACTGTAAATCTGATTGTCTGAGACACTTCAATACCGTATCTACTGTAAATCTGATTGTCTGAGACACTTCAATATCGTATCTACTTTAAATCTGATTGTCTGAGACACTTCAATACCGTATCTACTGTAAATCTGATTGTCTGAGACACTTCAATACTGTATCTACTGTAAATCTGATTGTCTGAGACACTTCAATATCGTATCTACTGTAAATCGTGTTGTCTGACTCTTCAATACCGTATCTACTGTAAATCTGATTGTCTGAGACACTTCAATATCGTATCTACTGTAAATCTGATTGTCTGAGACACTTCAATATCGTATCTACTGTAAATCTGATTGTCTGAGACACTTCAATATCGTATCTACTGTAAATCTGATTGTCTGAGACACTTCAATATCGTATCTACTGTAAATCTGATTGTCTGAGACACTTCAATACCGTATCTACTGTAAATCTGATTGTCTGAGACACTTCAATATCATATCTACTGTAAATCTGATTGTCTGAGACACTTCAATACCGTATCTACTGTAAATCTGATTGTCTGGGACACTTCAATACCGTATCTACTGTAAATCTGATTGTCTGAGACACTTCAATACCGTATCTACTGTAAATCTGGTTGTCTGAGACACTTCAATACTGTATCTACTGTAAATCTGATTGTCTGAGACACTTCAATACCGTATCTACTGTAAATCTGGTTGTCTGAGACACTTCAATACCGTATCTACTGTAAATCTGGTTGTCTGAGACACTTCAATATCGTATCTACTGTAAATCGTGTTGTCTGACTCTTCAATACCGTATCTACTGTAAATCTGATTGTCTGAGACACTTCAATATCGTATCTACTGTAAATCTGATTGTCTGAGACACTTCAATACTGTATCTACTGTAAATCTGATTGTCTGAGACACTTCAATACCGTATCTACTGTAAATCTGGTTGTCTGAGACACTTCAATACCGTATCTACTGTAAATCTGGTTGTCTGAGACACTTCAATATCGTATCTACTGTAAATCTGATTGTCTGAGACACTTCAATATCGTATCTACTGTAAATCTGATTGTCTGAGACACTTCAATATCGTATCTACTGTAAATCTGGTTGTCTGAGACACTTCAATACCGTATCTACTGTAAATCTGGTTGTCTGAGACACTTCAATATCGTATCTACTGTAAATCGTGTTGTCTGACTCTTCAATACCGTATCTACTGTAAATCTGATTGTCTGAGACACTTCAATATCGTATCTACTGTAAATCTGATTGTCTGAGACACTTCAATACTGTATCTACTGTAAATCTGATTGTCTGTGACACTTCAATACCGTATCTACTGTAAATCTGGTTGTCTGAGACACTTCAATACCGTATCTACTGTAAATCTGGTTGTCTGAGACACTTCAATATCGTATCTACTGTAAATCGTGTTGTCTGACTCTTCAATACCGTATCTACTGTAAATCTGATTGTCTGAGACACTTCAATATCGTATCTACTGTAAATCGTGTTGTCTGACTCTTCAATACCGTATCTACTGTAAATCTGATTGTCTGAGACACTTCAATATCGTATCTACTGTAAATCTGATTGTCTGAGACACTTCAATACTGTATCTACTGTAAATCTGATTTTCTGAGACACTTCAATACCGTATCTACTGTAAATCTGGTTGTCTGAGACACTTCAATACCGTATCTACTGTAAATCTGGTTGTCTGAGACACTTCAATATCGTATCTACTGTAAATCGTGTTGTCTGACTCTTCAATACCGTATCTACTGTAAATCTGATTGTCTGAGACACTTCAATATCGTATCTACTGTAAATCTGGTTGTCTGAGACACTTCAATACCGTATCTACTGTAAATCTGATTGTCTGAGACACTTCAATATCGTATCTACTGTAAATCTGGTTGTCTGAGACACTTCAATATCGTATCTACTGTAAATCTGGTTGTCTGAGACACTTCAATATCGTATCTACTGTAAATCTGGTTGTCTGAGACACTTAAATACCGTATCTACTGTAAATCTGGTTGTCTGAGACACTTCAATATCGTATCTACTGTAAATCTGGTTGTCTGAGACACTTCAATATCGTATCTACTGTAAATCTGGTTGTCTGAGACACTTCAATATCGTATCTACTGTAAATCTGATTGTCTGAGACACTTCAATACCGTATCTACTGTAAATCTGGTTGTCTGAGACACTTCAATATCGTATCTACTGTAAATCTGGTTGTCTGAGACACTTCAATATCGTATCTACTGTAAATCTGGTTGTCTGAGACACTTCAATACTGTATCTACTGTAAATCTGATTGTCTGAGACACTTCAATATCGTATCTACTGTAAATCTGATTGTCTGAGACACTTCAATATCGTATCTACTGTAAATCGTGTTGTCTGACTCTTCAATACCGTATCTACTGTAAATCTGATTGTCTGAGACACTTCAATACCGTATCTACTGTAAATCTGGTTGTCTGAGACACTTCAATATCGTATCTACTGTAAATCGTGTTGTCTGACTCTTCAATATCGTATCTACTGTAAATCTGATTGTCTGAGACACTTCAATATCGTATCTACTGTAAATCTGGTTGTCTGAGACACTTCAATATCGTATCTACTGTAAATCTGGTTGTCTGAGACACTTAAATACCGTATCTACTGTAAATCTGGTTGTCTGAGACACTTCAATATCGTATCTACTGTAAATCTGGTTGTCTGAGACACTTCAATATCGTATCTACTGTAAATCTGGTTGTCTGAGACACTTCAATATCGTATCTACTGTAAATCTGATTGTCTGAGACACTTCAATACCGTATCTACTGTAAATCTGGTTGTCTGAGACACTTCAATATCGTATCTACTGTAAATCTGGTTGTCTGAGACACTTCAATATCGTATCTACTGTAAATCTGGTTGTCTGAGACACTTCAATACTGTATCTACTGTAAATCTGATTGTCTGAGACACTTCAATATCGTATCTACTGTAAATCTGATTGTCTGAGACACTTCAATATCGTATCTACTGTAAATCGTGTTGTCTGACTCTTCAATACCGTATCTACTGTAAATCTGATTGTCTGAGACACTTCAATATCATATCTACTGTAAATCGTGTTGTCTGACTCTTCAATACCGTATCTACTGTAAATCTGATTGTCTGAGACACTTCAATACCGTATCTACTGTAAATCTGGTTGTCTGAGACACTTCAATATCGTATCTACTGTAAATCGTGTTGTCTGACTCTTCAATATCGTATCTACTGTAAATCTGATTGTCTGAGACACTTCAATATCGTATCTACTGTAAATCTGGTTGTCTGAGACACTTCAATATCGTATCTACTGTAAATCTGGTTGTCTGAGACACTTAAATACCGTATCTACTGTAAATCTGGTTGTCTGAGACACTTCAATATCGTATCTACTGTAAATCTGGTTGTCTGAGACACTTCAATATCGTATCTACTGTAAATCTGGTTGTCTGAGACACTTCAATATCGTATCTACTGTAAATCTGATTGTCTGAGACACTTCAATACCGTATCTACTGTAAATCTGGTTGTCTGAGACACTTCAATATCGTATCTACTGTAAATCTGGTTGTCTGAGACACTTCAATATCGTATCTACTGTAAATCTGGTTGTCTGAGACACTTCAATACTGTATCTACTGTAAATCTGATTGTCTGAGACACTTCAATATCGTATCTACTGTAAATCTGATTGTCTGAGACACTTCAATATCGTATCTACTGTAAATCGTGTTGTCTGACTCTTCAATACCGTATCTACTGTAAATCTGATTGTCTGAGACACTTCAATATCGTATCTACTGTAAATCTGATTGTCTGAGACACTTCAATATCGTATCTACTGTAAATCTGATTGTCTGAGACACTTCAATACTGTATCTACTGTAAATCTGATTGTCTGAGACACTTCAATACCGTATCTACTGTAAATCTGGTTGTCTGAGACACTTCAATACCGTATCTACTGTAAATCTGGTTGTCTGAGACACTTCAATATCGTATTTACTGTAAATCGTGTTGTCTGACTCTTCAATATCGTATCTACTATAAATCTGGTTGTCTGAGACACTTCAATACCGTATCTACTGTAAATCTGGTTGTCTGAGACACTTCAATACCAGATCTACTGTAAATCTGGTTGTCTGGGACACTTAAATACCGGATCTACTGTAAATCTGGTTGTCTAAGACACTTTAATATCGTATCTACTGTAAATCGTGTTGTCTGACTCTTCAATATCGTATCTACTATAAATCTGGTTGTCTGAGATACTTAAATACCGGATCTACTGTAAATCTGGTTGTCTGAGACACTTCAATATCGTATCTACTGTAAATCTGATTGTCTGAGACACTTCAATACCGTATCTACTGTAAATCTGGTTGTCTGGGACACTTAAATACCGGATCTACTGTAAATCTGGTTGTCTGAGACACTTTAATATCGTATCTACTGTAAATCATGTTGTCTGACTCTTCAATATCGTATCTACTATAAATCTGGTTGTCTGAGACACTTCAATACTGTATCTACTGTAAATCTGGTTGTCTGAGACACTTCAATACCAGATCTACTGTAAATCTGGTTGTCTGAGACACTTCAATACCGTATCTACTGTAAATCTGGTTGTCTGAGACACTTGCATTTTTAAGTCGTTAATTTTATATAAACTTACCTGTGTTGCAAAATGTTAATGAGCAGAAAGTTTCCTCTATTGGTATGTATAGCTGTTGGATCCCTGCAAATAGAACAAGTCATGGTATAAACGTAAGTGTGTACATAAGAACAAGCGATCTTGAATAGACCTTTAAAATATCATTAGTTACAAGAAAGGGCTGAGTGGTCTAAGGTGCCATCTCAAAGATCACTTACCTCTCACTGCTAAGGTTGTATGTTCAAGTCCCCCTAGCTACAAAAACGTTTTGTGAGAAAGTTGCCAGTCACTTGCAGAAGGACAATGGTTCTACTCAGATTAATTCTGACGGCTTCCTCTGCCAATAAAACTAAATATGTCATATATAAACTAAAATGTATTAAAATGGTGTTTAACCATATTAAAAAAAAAAATATCAAAGAATGCAATTTACTTCACTGTTTAACATGTATGTACATGTAGCAGCTAGTTCAGCCAGTAATATATCAGATTGTCAATCATCTGGTCATGAGTTTGAGTTTTTACCTAGCCAGTCTCTGTGACGACTGGTCATGAATTTAGAAACCTGTGACATAGATACATGTAAGGTGTGTATAGTGCTGGTCAACCACCTAATGACCCTAAGGAACTTATCCATTTTTTTTTTGATGTAGGAAAACCTTAGACTGAAACCTTCCACAAGTGCCTGGGATATTTCTCACAAGTATTTTTTACAAACAAGGCTCAAAACCCATGTAACCTGAGTGGCTAAAGGTAAGTTGTCATTAGGCAACAATGTCTTAGACCACTCTACAACAGAGGACCCTCTGCAAAAGTCATCTTAATCCAACTAATATAAGATAAAACTAATTTTAATACTTAGTAGTTCTAGTTTTAATGGTTTCGTTAAAATACAACCTGCATTTGGGCCCTATTAGCTCAGTTGGCAGCAATTGTCTATCACCACTGTGGGAAAGTTAACAATTACTTGAGGATATGGGGTGTACTCTAGTACCGGTTAACCTTTCAGGATCCCAGCACACAGTGGTTAGGTTAACTGATCATCTATTAGCCCTTGATGGCATAAAAACAATGCTAAATAGTCAATCAGCCAATTCAAATCAACCTGTATCAAGCAATCACTAATCTGACACAGGCATGTTTAAGAATGTCCAATTTCATGGTTTCAAAAATCAACAATATAAAGGCAGTCATGTTTAAACTATCCCATTTTCATGACTGCAATGAAAAATAACCAGTATTTCGCAGTTACATTTTTAGGCACTGGCAGTCATGTTCAATATCTACCAGTTTCTTAGTTTCAGTAATAAATCAACCAGTATTCATCAAATGCCTGTCTTAAGAGGCCACCTTTGCCTCTCCAATGAGAGCTGCCTAAACCAGGTTTCAATGTACATAATGGTTAAAGATACAGGCAGCAATGCTGAAATCTTGTTATATTAATAATAATAAATAATAATAATTTATTTTTTCAAATGTGTCACATTATAAAATATGCATATTCAAAAAACATGATAACATCTTAAATCCGAATAAAAGTCAAATGATAAAGAAAATACATTTCATCTTCAACAGAATTTGATGGACATAGCTTACACATGTGCTGAATGGGTAAAACCTTCTGTTTTGCATATCTGCTGGTTTCAAATAGAAAACTAGCTAAAATGCAGTGGTGGTCTCTCTCTAAATTTAATTTCACATATGTTTCTGCAAACAATTCAGTTTTCTACACTCAGATTGTTACCATTGTCATTATCAGAATAGTCCCATAACTTCTAGACAGACACATTATTTATCAATACAGGTGACAATTCAATACTAGAGATGAACGATTTGTCTACTTTCTCAGCCCTTGCTATGAATACCTGACCAGTTGAACACTTCTGTTTTCAGTTTTCAGAAATAGCCTATATGATTCAAGCCTTTGCTTTAATAAACATAAAGTCCAGCCCATGTGGCTCCGTGACGCAGTCACCTCTATTAAGTAGCCACTTGTCTTAAGCAGCCATTTTTGCTATTTCCAATTTCCATGCTTTCAAAGCAAATTAACCTGTATTAAGCAACAACCTGTTTTAAAACGCCACTTTTGTTCCTTCCCTTGACTGGCTTCTTAAGACAGGTTTGACTGTTTACATTTTTTCAGAAACAGAGATAAGTGAAAATTTATAAACATTGCCGTGTGGTCCTCTTACTTGACCTGTGACTTACTTTGTTGTAATCATTTCATCTTTACTTCGTCTAATCAGTAAAATTGGTCCAGGGTATCTGCAAAACAGGATATAGAACATGTTAAATGTTACATCCTGGATAAACATTTATTTAGTTTCATTCTCTAGACATTTATTTATTTATTTTATAGAATGTTACTTGATTAAACAGATCAAAGCATTTGTGAATCATGCACTCTCCAATCCGTTTCCTTGGTAACTGGGTAGTGTTCTCTAGATGTCATCAGGTCGGGTCTGTGATTGAACTAGTTATCAGTTGTGTGAGTGGCAAACACCCTGTCAATTACAACACTGCTCCACTTAATACACTAGATATATGTCTGTCAACTACAACACTGCTCCACTTAATACACTAGATATATGTCTGTCAATTACAACACTGCTCCACTTAATACACTAGATATATGTCTGTCAATTACAACACTGCTCCACTTAATACACTAGATATATGTCTGTCAACTACAACACTGCTACACTTAATAAACTAGATATATGTCTGTCAACTACAACACTGCTCCACTTAATAAACTAGATATATGTCTGTCAACTACAACACTGCTACACTTAATAAACTATATATATGTCTGTCCACTACAACACTGCTCCACTTAATAAACTAGATATATGTCTGTCAACTACAACACTGCTCGACTTTATAAACTAGATATATGTCTGTCAACTACAACATTTAATAAACTAGATATATGTCGGTCAACTACAACACTTAATAAACTAGATATATGTCTGTCAACTACAACATAGCTCCACTTAATAAACTAGATATATGTCTGTCAACTACAACACTGCTCCACTTAATAAACAAGATATATGTCTGTCAACTACAACACTTAATAAACTAGATATATGTCTGTCAACTACAACACTGCTACACTTAATTAACTAGATATGTATCTGTCAACTACAACACTGCTCCACTTAATAAACTAGATATATGTCTGTCCACTACAACACTGCTACACTTAATAAACTAGATATATGTCTGTCAACTACAACACTTAATAAACTAGATATATGTCTGTCCACTACAACACTGCTCCACTTAATAAACTAGATATATGTCTTTCAACTACAACACTGCTACACTTAATAAACTAGATATATGTCTGTCAACTACAACACTGCTCCACTTAATAAACTAGATCTATGTCTGTCCACTACAACACTGCTCCACTTAATAAACTAGATATATGTCTTTCAACTACAACACTGCTACACTTAATAAACTAGATATATGTCTGTCAACTACAACACTGCTCCACTTAATAAACTAGATATATGTCTGTCAACTACAACACTGCTCCACTTAATAAACTAGATATATATGTCTGTCCACTACAACACTGCTCCACTTAATAAACTAGATATATGTCTGTCAACTACAACACTGCTCCACTTAATAAACTAGATATATGTCTGTCAACTACAACACTTAATAAACTAGATATATGTCGGTCAACTACAACACTTAATAAACTAGATATATGTCTGTCAACTACAACACTTAATAAACTAGATATATGTCTGTCAACTACAACACTTAATAAACTAGATATATGTCGGTCAACTACAACACTTAATAAACTAGATATATGTCTGTCAACTACAACACTGCTCCACTTAATAAACTAGATATATGTCTGTCAACTACAACACTTAATAAACTAGATATATGTATGTCAACTACAACACAGCTCCACTTAATAAACTAGATATATGTCTGTCAACTACAACACTAAATAAACTAGATATATGTTGGTCAACTACAACACTTAATAAACTAGATATATGTCTGTCAACTACAACACTTAATACACTAGATATATGTCTGTCAACTACAACACTTAATAAACTAGATATATGTCGATCAACTACAACACTTAATAAACTAAATATATGTCTGTCAACTACAACACTTAATAAACTAGATATATGTCTGTCAACTACAACACTGCTCCACTTAATAAACTAGATATATGTCTGTCAACTACAACACTTAATAAACTAAATATATGTCTGTCAACTACAACACTGCTCCACTTAATAAACTAGATATATGTCTGTCAACTACAACACTTAATAAACTAGATATATGTCTGTCAACTACAACACTGCTCCACTTAATAAACTAGATATATGTCTGTCAACTACAACACTTAATAAACTAGATATATGTCTGTCAACTACAACACTGCTCCACTTAATAAACTAGATGTATGTCTGTCAACTACAACACTTAATAAACTAGATATATGTCTGTCAACTACAACACTGCTCCACTTAATAAACTAGATATATGTCTGTCAACTACAACACTTAATAAACTAGATATATGTCGATCAACTACAACACTTAATAAACTAAATATATGTCTGTCAACTACAACACTTAATAAACTAGATATATGTCTGTCAACTACAACACTGCTCCACTTAATAAACTAGATATATGTCTGTCAACTACAACACTTAATAAACTAAATATATGTCTGTCAACTACAACACTGCTCCACTTAATAAACTAGATATATGTCTGTCAACTACAACACTTAATAAACTAGATATATGTCTGTCAACTACAACACTGCTCCACTTAATAAACTAGATATATGTCTGTCAACTACAACACTTAATAAACTAGATATATGTCTGTCAACTACAACACTGCTCCACTTAATAAACTAGATGTATGTCTGTCAACTACAACACTTAATAAACTAGATATATGTCTGTCAACTACAACACTGCTCCACTTAATAAACTAGATATGTGTCTGTCAACTACAACACTTAATAAACTAGATATATGTCTGTCAACTACAACACTGCTCCACTTAATAAACTAGATATATGTCTGTCAACTACAACACTTAATAAACTAGATATATGTCTGTCAACTACAACACTGCTCCACTTAATAAACTAGATATATGTCTGTCAACTACAACACTTAATACACTAGATATATGTATATCAACTACAACACTTAATAAACTAGATATGTCTGTCCACAAGAATGCCCCTGCTATAACCCATAAACCATTTGTTTAACTGAAAACTAAGTGGAAGAGGGGCCATAACTCCTGTAAACTTTGAATGATGTTGACAAATACTTAACTTGGTTTATATTTCATAATTATACAGGTACACATGCAATATTAACAAAATACAGACGCCATCCCAAGTTATTCAATGGAAAACAATTTTCTAGACAGACAGACGAATGAATGCACAGAAATGGGTACATAAGTGTCTAGAGTTTAGGGCTTGTAATTATTTATGATGGTTGCAAAACAGTTGAAAAAAATTATGTGGCTGTTTCTAGACACTTAAAAAACAGATGTTATGTGGCTTAAATCTGTTGTGTGACTAAAATTACCCTAAAAACGACACTTAAATACCTATTTATTAGAGGTGCAATACTTAATGCCCCTTCCCCGTGCTATTAATGGCATGTGCATAAAAAGCAGGACATTTTTTTTAGAATTTCTTTCCAAAAGATTTCCTATTATATCTCCATTAAACAATCCCTTAAAATACAATGTTCAGTTGATTAATTCATTAGGTATCCTGAGTATTTTAAGTTTCATATTTCTATAAAATATCTCTTTAAAAAGCTGAATTATACTAACTTTATCAACTGCCCAGCGATGTCTAGGTTTAAGTACCTATTTACTGTCGTTTCTACCAGACTCTCTGAAACACAAAAAACAATAAAATCACGTCATTGACCTTGTTTAATAACCTACAAATGTTATACATGTATTGGTAGTATCAAGATTATAGATTAAATGTATGTTTTATTTTTCATTTTCATTTATTTTACATCAATTGTGTGGCAAGTTGTTATAGTTTAGACACATTCTATCTCTTACAGTGTGGATCTAGTACTTAACATAAAATTATACAGATAAAGTGTCTTGTTCAAGGACACCAAACATAGCCATAACTGAGGATCAAACACATGACCCCCATCTTATGGGGGAAGGGCATCGCTTCACATACGGAAGGTTGTGGGTTGGATTCTCAGCCTGGTCTTACCAAAGACTTGAAAATAGGTACTAGAAGCTTCCTCCATTGACGCTCAGCAATGAGAGAATAGTTCTAGGTCTGGGGCCTGTTGTTCAAAGAAACGTTAAGTTAACACTACGTTAACTATAGTTTAACATCAGTGTGTGGTGTCTGTATGTGACTGGGTGGGGTATTATACCATATGTGCGTGTCATGATACTCTGATGTTTAGATACACTGTCTCAAGTAGACACCACTGTGATATGACTGAAAAATTGTTGAAATATATTCTACATGTAAGCACCACACAACAAAAGCTATTCCATCAGTGAACACTGAAGTGGTATGGTCACTGCCTGGGCTGTATTCAGAATGGTTAAACATGTTGACTCTTTTATAAATGCAAGCGGTGACCAAACACAGGAAAAGTTTTTTTGATTGATTAATAGAGTATTTAGCATCATTTTTATGCCATCAGGGCTAATCAATGATCAGTTAACCTAACCTTTGTTTCCTAGGATCCTGGAAGTTTAACCAGTACTCGAGCACACCCCACACTCCGCAAGAAACTGACAACTTCCCCACTTGAATCAGGAGTAAGACACGAATGATAATGAGACGCAATGTCATATATCAACCATCACTAAGATAGTGGCCTGGCAGGGATTCAAACTCACAACCCCTGGTTTGATAGTCAGAGGCGCTAACAACTGAGCTATTCAGGCCCATTCAAAAGAAAAGTAAACAGAAATCAGCACTGTCCATCCATTTCAGCCACATGATTAAACACAAGCAAACAGCTGTCAAAATGATAATAAGGCACGCTACTGACTGTATATAAAAGCCTTACTTGCAAACTCTGGCATCTTTGCTAAAGCCAGTGGCATCAGGTCATCAAACGTGGCATCAAGTATCTGCATACAAACAAGAGAAAGATGATCATTGTTTGGAGGAGCAACTGATTAATTATTTATTTAAATGGGGTTTGAAGCCATTTTAGCAAATTTTAGGTTACATGTATTTACATATGGTACCTAATTTTATTGAAAAGGACATCAGAATGAATCTGGTTGGAGCCAAATATGTGACATTTGGATAACTAAATTATATTGATTTATTTCAGCTGGACTGCGACATAAGCTCAGAGCTTATGCTTTTCAGTTATTAACATGGGTAACAACAGTACACAGCATTGTTTATGGGTGGAGTCTGGTATCGAACAATGAACTTCCGACACAACTTACCAACATATATATGCTGCAGTACCACCCCACTAGCTCATGGACTTCTATACACCATGTACATACAGTACATAGAAAACTGACCACAAACTTGACATCTGGCTAGTTCATTGACTCCTTTACACCATGTACATACAGTTTAGACTACAAAATTGACATCTGAGAAATTCATGGACCCCTATATACCATGAACATACATTGCAAACTTAGTTTGGCTAGTTTATTGACTCCAATACGCCATGTTTATACATTGGAAACTAATCACAAATTTGACATCCGGGTAATTCATGGTCCCTATAAATCGTGTACATACAGTGGAAACTAACCACAAATTTGACATCTGGGTAATTCATGAACCCCTATACACAATGTACATACAGTGGAAACTTACCACAAATCTGACATCTGGATAATTCATGAACCCCTATACACAATGTACATACAGTGGAAACTTACCACAAATTTGACATCTGGGTAATTCATGAACCCCTATACACAATGTACATACAGTGGAAACTTACCACAAATTTGACATCTGGGTTATTCATGAACCCCTATACACAATGTACATACAATGGAAACTTACCATAAGTTTGACATCTGGGTAATTCATGGTCCCTATAAATTGTGTACATACAGTGGAAACTAACCACAAATTTGACATCTGGGTTATTCATGAACCCCTATACATTGTTTACACATAATTTTGACATCTGGGTAATTCATGGTCCCTATAAATTGTGTACATACAGTGGAAACTAACCACAAATTTGACATCTGGGTTATTCATGAACCCCTATACATTGTTTACACACAGTAGAAACTTGCAACAAATTTGATATCTGGGTGTTTCATGAACCCCTATACACAATGTACATACAGTGGAAACTTACCATAAATTTGACATCTGGGTAATTCATGAACCCCGATACATTGTGTACATACAGTGGAAACTTACCATAATTTTGACATCTGGGTAATTCATTAACCCTATACATCGTGTACATACAGCGGAAACTTACCACAAATTTGACATCTGGGTAATTCATGAACCCCGATACATTGTGTACATACAGTGGAAACTTACCTCAAATTTGACATCTGGGTAAATCATGAACCCCTATACATCGTGTACATACAGCGGAAACTTACCACAAATTTGACATCTGGGTAATTCATGAACCTCTATACACAATGTACATACAGTGGAAACTTACCACATATTTGACATCTGGGTATTTCATGAACCCCTATACATGTGTACATACAGCGGAAACTTACCACAAATTTAACATCTGGGTAATTCATGGCTGCCCAAGATGATGAATAACCTCCTATAGACCATGCATAGAGAATAATGTTGTCCGGGGTGAAGCCCAGTTTGTGTATAGAGTACTGCATCACAGAGTCTATAGCAGCTTGTTCCTGAGCTGGGAATGGTATACCCTATCAAATATAAAGGTTTGGTATACCTTATATAATACATTATCAAGGTTTGCACACACTCTTTTATTGCTGGAAATGGTATACCCTATAAAATATATTATCAAGATTTGCACACATTCTTTAATTGCTGGGAATGGTATACCCTATAAAATATATTATCAAGGTCTGCCCACACTGTTTTATTGCTGGGAATGGTATACCCTATAAAATATATTATCAAGGTTTGCACACACTGTTTTATTGCTGGGAATGGTATACCCTATAAAATATATTATCAAGGTCTGCCCACACTGTTTTATTGCTGGGAATGGTATACCCTATAAAATATATTATCAAGGTCTGCCCACACTGTTTTATTGCATGAAATGGTATACCTTATAAAACATATTATCATGGTCTGCACCCACTGTTTTATTACTGGGAATGATATACTGGTACCCAATAAATAGTCTGCAGACACTGTTTTATTGCTCTTGAAATGGTTTACCCTATAACATATATTATCAAGGTCTGCACATACTGCTTTATTTCTAGGTATGGTATAACGTACAAAATATATTATCAAGGTATATAAAACATAGAATCATGGTCTGTGCACACTGTTTTATTACTGGGTATGGTATAACCTATAAAATATATTATCAAGGTCTGCACACACTGCTTGATTGCTTGAAATGGTAAACTTCATAAAACATATTATCAAGGTTTGCACACACTGTTTTATTACTGGGAATGGTATAACCTAAACAATATAGTATCAAGGTCTGTATACACATTTTAATTGCTTGGAATGGTATACCCTATAAACACATTATCAAGGTCTGCACACGCTGTTTTATTACTGGGAATGGTAAACCCTATAAAATATATGATCAAAGTCTGCATACACTGTTTCATTGCTGGATATGCTATACCCTATAAAATATATGATCAAGGTCTGCACACACTGTTTCATTGCTGGATATGCTATACCCTATAAAATATATGATCAAGGTCTGCACACACTGTTTTATTGCTGGGAATGGTATACCCTATAAAATATATTATCAAGGTCTGCCCACACTGTTGTATTGCTGGGAATGGTATACCCTATAAAATATATTATCTAGGTCTGCATACACATTTTATTGCTGGAAATGGTATACCCTATAAAACATATTATCAAGGTCTGCATAGTTTTACACAGTTTTATTGTTGGGAATGGCATACCCTATAAAATATATTATCAAGGTCTGCATATTATGTTTAATTGCTGGAAATGCTATACCCTATATAATAAATTATCAATGTAAGCATACACTGATTTATTGCTTGGAATGGTATACACTATAAAATATAATATCAAGGTCTGCATACACTGATTTATTGCTTGGAATGGTATACCCTATAGGATATAAGACATATTACCAAAGTATTAGGAAAGTTAGGAAAGTTTAGTTCTTGCTAATTCTAAAATTTTGATAAACCTTGACATAATGACAATAGAGTATATCAACAAGTCACATTCCCAGGTTGAACTCCATTGTAACAGGACATGACTTGAACCTCAGGTATTCAACTATAAACAAGGTAAATCCTCTTCCACTTGACTGCTGACATGTTTCTCTTTTGATCCATTACTAACATACTGTGACAAATATCAAATATACAGCAGAATATATATTATAATCAGGGCTAGAATTTAACTTTTTTGTGCACTGGCAATTTTGGCCAGTGCCTAAAATTTCAACTGGCCAAATTTGAAACCAACTAGCCAAACCAATTTTCGCAGAAACTTGTAGTCCTAAATGTCTAAATAATCCCCCCACCATTAATTGTTTCAAAGCCTGCGTTTTATTTAATATGCATTATTAGCTTGTATTTATTTTATAGACAATGGTATCAAGGTTATTATATATGTTAAGGTATTTCAATTTCAAAGCAGTACTTAAAAAATAAAATTGTCTGTTATTTATTATACTACCATATATAAATGCATACAATGATATATCATAAATAAACATTTTTAACTAAACAAAAATATGAATCATGGATTCAACAATAACAAGTGTACAGAGACTGAGATTGAGACATACACACATTTCTATTTATAGAATTAATATAACCAATGGCCGTTCGTTTTAAAATTAGATCTAGCCAAGGACGATTGTTTAACATGTGTAAATGTTGTGATATCATAGTAATATAGTTTAATTATTATGGATGATCTGTCGATCGCGGTGGTTTCTACAAATGACACACCATTTTGTCATTGTCAAGTTTATAGCCCAGTGTGATATTGAGCTGTCGCTTCCATTTCATTACAGTATTAACGGAAGGATTATTTCTCTTTTTTCTTGTTGGGACTCGCTTCCATTCATCGGTTAAATGGAGAAAAAGATGTTATTTTATCAGTCATTTTAACATCTGACAAAATATGTAAACAATAAATTTGACGGGTTTCAACTTTACTTTTATTTTATAGAGTGAGTGCGCGATCGATCAAACTAGACGCAGTCTACTCATTGTGTTGTTGACGGGTTTTAACTTTACTTCCTTTTTGCAGAATGAACTCGAGATCAAAAACAATTGGACGCAGTCTTCCCATGTTAACTATTTAATACATGGAATTGTTAATCGTGCTGCTAGGGGGGTAATTTGGCGCGAGAAGCAAAAATTGACAAAGCTCGTTATTTTTACCAGGACAATACTTGTTTATTTTCAAAAATCAATAAAATGAATATAATAAGTAATTTTCTAAACTTGAAATCCACTCGCAAAAAAATGCCAGCTTAAGTAATTTCAACTCGCATTTTCAAAATACAGCTCGCATTTTGCGAGTGGCGAGTGCTTAAATTCGAGCCCTGTATAATGCAACACACATGCACTACGTCCACACAAATACACAATATTGTATACCCAGGAACGCACACTCACCGTGCTGCCGGCAAAGCCAGGATGGTTCCAACCAATCACAGAATAACCAAGTTCTAGAGGTGTTTCCATGGTACCTACCTCATAGAACCCAGCATTGCCTTCAGAGCATACCACCTGTTAAATATATATACATGTAATTCATTTTTGCTTATCATGTAACTTTATGCCATGTAAAATCTACTTAACTTTTAGCTGGTGTACAATTTATTGATTGGTTGAATAATTAGTATCATTTTTATGCAATAGAGGTCTAACAGATGATCAGTTAACATGACCACTCTTTGCTGGGATCCTGGTAGGTTAACCAGTACTCAAGCACATCCACATCCTTAACTGATAACTTTTCCAATTGAATCAGTGGTGACATATGAATGATAATGACACACAATGCCGTATATCAAATCATCACAGAGACTGGCCGGACAGGGATTCAAACTCAACGACACCTCAATTGGTAGTCAGACACACAAATGACTGAGCTAATAGGGCCCGGTTTTGCTACAATACGTGTTCATTGCCTTAAATTTATTTTATTCAAATTTTCATTAGCAATCGCGTAGTGGATTTATTTTTTTCTTACCAGTGTTTTTCCTTTTGAGGTTTGAGAATTTCTTCTATCAACAAACATTGTATCAATCTCATTCTTGTCTTCTGTTAGCAACTTTGCTCTGTCTCCATTTCTCTGATAAAAAGAAAAACTATAAATTGAAGGCTGATGAAACTATGAAATGGCAAATGTTTGAAAATGTTTTTTCAATCCTCACCTTCTTCTCTTTCCAGTCAATCAACACAAATTTCATGGTAATAAAATCTTATTTATAACAAAAGTTATCAGTTGGAATTTTTTTTTCCATTTTAAGCAAAGATTGCCTTGACCCCAGTGACCCCATATATAGTACAAACCTTCTTATCCATACAGTCTATCCACACACCAAGTTTCATGGCAATATCTCACCCCTAACAAAAGTTATGAGTTGAAGCACAATAGAACAGGATGCAATAGTAATGGACGTGACAGAGTGATTCATAATTCCTACATAGTAGAAAAACACGAGATGTTGATTTATTCATCGTTGTATTGGTAAGAAGCAGCAGGTGTACAAACAACTACATTGTTTGCTTAATACTAAAGACGACAGGTCTGTTATTTCTTGCTGTATAACATTTTATCTGAAAACAATGTGTTCATCACTGCCACATTTTAGTGTACTAACAATTGCCCAAGACTGCCTAATATTATATGTACTAAAGATGACATACTGGCAATTTCTTGCGCTACTGATCCTGGCTGGGTCTAATACATGTACTAAATATGACAGGCCAGTAATATTTTGCCCCACAGATCCTGGCTTGGTCTAATACAGTCATGTACTTAGATGAAATGTCAGTAATTTCTTGCCCCACAGATCCAGACTGAGTCTAACGCTTACTACTAGACTATCTGCCTTTTAGTCTTTACAACTCACCTCCTCTACCAGTTTAGCTCGACCTTGACACAGTGGACCCTCTGTAAGGGACAATAAATCACATGTTAGACCATAGTACAGTAGAACTTTGTTTACTCGAGCGTAGAAGGCTAGAACACAACATATTGCTTGAACCACGTATCTCGTCCCGCCTAATTCCTATTTAATTTCTAGTATTCTACCTCTGATGGCTAGAACACTGACTGTTAATTTGTTTTTTAGTTGATGGTGATTATTTATAATGATATTTATATATTTGAAATTTTAGATAAAATCAAATTAAAACCAATTTATATTGCAACACATTAAAAAAGAAAAGAGGGAAACATACCATTTCCCCCTATAAATATCAGAATTACAAACTTTAGTCTCATTGCACATTAAAACTATTGAAATGATAATGTTATTTAACAATATGTTAACCGCATGTTTATTGAATGTGATTGTCATGACATTTACATTCTTATGCACATTGAATCGTTAGTCAAACAAATATAAGCATAACACTTATTTAATGTACATGTATTTATGATGAAAAAACAAATAAAAAGGATGAGGGGGCATTCAATAAGCAATGTTATTCATCCCATAAATTATGAACTGTGAACATATAAATCATGAAATTTCACAGTCAGCCAGATTTATTTGCTGTGCATCTGACAAACAAATCATGCAAGTTCTTTCAGAATTTTTAACTTAGTCTTGACCTCATACAGTCGTTAACAATGCAGTTAAATATAATTGGAAAAAGAGCTGCTAAATGTGTTCATATGCAGAGCTGTAAGAGTAGGCGTTGTACAAGTAAAGTACGTGCATCACAGATATTCATATAGATGTGGTAGGAGCTGTATGAGTAGGCGTTGTACAAGTAAAGTATGTGCTTCACAGATATTCATATATATGTGGTAGGAGCTGTATGAGTAGGCGTTGCACAAGTAAAGTATGTGCATCACAGATATTCATATAGATGTGGTAGGAGCTGTACGAGTAGGCGTTGCACAAGTAAAGTACGTGCATCACAGATATTCATATAGATGTGGTAGGAGCTGTAAGAGTAGGCGTTGCACAAGTAAAGTATGTGCATCACAGATATTCATATATATGTGGTATGAGCTGTATGAGAAGGCGTTGCACAAGAAAAGTATGTGCATCACAGATATTCATATATATGTGGTAGGAGCTGTATGAGTAGACATTGAACAAGAAAAGTATGTGCATCACAGATATTCATATAGATGTGGTAGGAGCTGTAAGAGTAGGCGTTGCACAAGTAAAGTATGTGCATCACAGATATTCATATATATGTGGTAGGAGCTGTATGAGAAGGCGTTGCACAAGTAAATTATGTGCATCACAGATATTCATATATATGTGGTAGGAGCTGTACGAGTAGGCATTGCACAAGTAAAGTATGTGCATCACAGATATTCATATAGATGTGGTAGGAGCTGTACGAGTAGGCATTGCACAAGTAAAGTATGTGCATCACAGATATTCATATATATATGGTAGGAGCTGTATGAGTAGGCGTTGCACAAGAAAAGTATGTGCATCACAGATATTCATATATATGTGGTAGGAGCTGTATGAGTAGACATTGAACAAGAAAAGTATGTGCATCACAGATATTCATATAGATGTGGTAGGAGCTGTACGAGTAGGCGTTGCACAAGTAAAGTATGTTCATCACAGATATTCATATATATGTGGTAGGAGCTGTACGAGTAGGCGTTGCACAAGTAAATTATGTGCATCACAGATATTCATATATATGTGGTAGGAGCTGTACGAGTAGGCGTTGCACAAGTAAAGTATGTGCATCACAGATATTCATATATATGTGGTAGGAGCTGTAAGAGTAGGCGTTGCACAAGTAAAGTATGTGCATCACAGATATTCATATAGATGTGGTAGGAGCTGTACGAGTAGGCGTTGCACAAGTAAAGTATGTGCATCACAGATATTCATATAGATGTGGTAGGAGCTGTACGAGTAGGCGTTGCACAAGTAAAGTATGTGCATCACAGATATTCATATAGATGTGGTAGGAGCTGTACGAGTAGGCGTTGCACAAGTAAAGTATGTGCATCACAGATATTCATATATATGTGGTAGGAGCTGTACGAGTAGGCGTTGCACAAGTAAAGTATGTGCATCACAGATATTCATATAGATGTGGTAGGAGCTGTACGAGTAGGCGTTGCACAAGTAAAGTATGTGCATCACAGATATTCATATATATGTGGTAGGAGCTGTACGAGTAGGCGTTGCACAAGTAAATTATGTGCATCACAGATATTCATATATATGTGGTAGGAGCTGTACGAGTAGGCGTTGCACAAGTAAAGTATGTGCATCACAGATATTCATATATATGTGGTAGGAGCTGTAAGAGTAGGCGTTGCACAAGTAAAGTATGTGCATCACAGATATTCATATAGATGTGGTAGGAGCTGTACGAGTAGGCGTTGCACAAGTAAAGTATGTGCATCACAGATATTCATATAGATGTGGTAGGAGCTGTACGAGTAGGCGTTGCACAAGTAAAGTATGTGCATCACAGATATTCATATATATGTGGTAGGAGCTGTACGAGTAGGCGTTGCACAAGTAAAGTATGTGCATCACAGATATTCATATATATGTGGTAGGAGCTGTACGAGTAGGCGTTGCACAAGTAAAGTATGTGCATCACAGATATTCATATATATGTGGTAGGAGCTGTAAGAGTAGGCGTTGCACAAGTAAAGTATGTGCATCACAGATATTCATATAGATGTGGTAGGAGCTGTACGAGTAGGCGTTGCACAAGTAAAGTATGTGCATCACAGATATTCATATAGATGTGGTAGGAGCTGTACGAGTAGGCGTTGCACAAGTAAAGTATGTGCATCACAGATATTCATATATATGTGGTAGGAGCTGTAAGAGTACGCGTTGTACAAGTTAAGTATGTGCATCACAGATATTCATATAGATGTGGTAGGAGCTGTACGAGTAAGCGTTGTACAAGTAAAGTATGTGCATCACAGATATTCATATATATGTGGTAGGAGCTGTAAGAGTAGGCGTTGTACAAGTAAAGTATGTGCATCACAGATATTCATATAGATGTGGTAGGAGCTGTACGAGTAGGCATTGCACAAGTAAAGTACGTGCCTCACAGATATTCATATAGATGTGGTAGGAGCTGTAAGAGTAGACGTTGCACAAGTAAAGTATGTGCATCACAGATATTCATATAGATGTGGTAGGAGCTGTAAGAGTAGGTGTTGCACAAGTAAAGTATGTGCATCACAGATATTCATATAGATGTGGAAGGAGCTGTACGAGTAGGTGTTGCACAAGTAAAGTATGTGCATCACAGATATTCATATAGATGTGGTAGGAGCTGTACGAGTAGGTGTTGCACAAGTAAAGTATGTGCATCACAGATATTCATATAGATGTGGTAGGAGCTGTAAGAGTAGGCGTTGCACAAGTACAGTATGTGCATCACAGATATTCATATAGATGTGGTAGAAGCTGTAAGAGTAGGCATTGTACAAGTAAAGTACGTGCATCACAGATATTCATATAGATGTGGTAGGAGCTGTAAGAGTAGGCGTTGCACAAGTAAAGTACGTGCATCACAGATATTCCTATAGATGTGGTAGGAGCTGTATGAGAAGGAGTTGCACAATTAAAGTACGTGCATCACAGATATTCATATATATATGGTAGGAGCTGTATGAGTAGGCGTTGCACAAGTAAAGTATGTGCATCACAGATATTCATATATATGTGGTAGGAGCTGTAAGAGTAGGCGTTGCACAAGTAAAGTACGTGCCTCACAGATATTCATATAGATGTGGTAGGAGCTGTAAGAGTACGCGTTGTACAAGTAAAGTATGTGCATCACAGATATTCATATATATGTGGTAGGAGCTGTAAGAGTAGGTGTTGTACAAGTAAAGTACGTGCATCACAGATATTCATATAGATGTGGTAGGAGCTGTAAGAGTAGGTATTCTACAAGTAAAGTATGTGCATCACAGATATTCATATAGATGTGGTAGGAGCTGTACGAGTAGGCGTTGTACAAGTTAAGTACGTGCATCACAGATATTCATATAGATGGGGTAGGAGCTGTAAGAGTAGGCGTTGTACAAGTAAAGTATGTGCATCACAGATATTCATATAGATGTGGTAGGAGCTGTAAGAGTAGGCGTTGTACAAGTTAAGTACGTGCATGACAGATATTCATATAGATGTGGTAGGAGCTGTAAGAGTAGGCGTTGTACAAGTTAAGTATGTGCATCACAGATATTCATATAGATGTGGTAGGAGCTGTAAGAGTAGGCGTTGTACAAGTAAAGTACGTGCATCACAGATATTCATATAGATGTGGTAGGAGCTGTAAGAGTAGGCGTTGCACAAGTAAAGTATGTGCATCACAGATATTCATATAGATGTGGTAGGAGCTGTAAGAGTAGGCGTTGTACAAGTAAAGTATGTGCATGACAGATATTCATATAGATGTGGTAGGAGCTGTACGAGTAGGCGTTGCACAAGTAAAGTATGTGCATCACAGATATTCATATAGATGTGGTAGGAGCTGTAAGAGTAGGCGTTGCACAAGTAAATTATGTGCATCACAGATATTCATATAGATGTGGTAGGAGCTGTACGAGTAGGCGTTGCACAAGTAAAGTATGTGCATGACAGATATTCATATAGATGTGGTAGGAGCTGTAAGAGTAGGCGTTGCACAAGTAAATTATGTGCATCACAGATATTCATATAGATGTGGTAGGAGCTGTACGAGTAGGCGTTGCACAAGTAAAGTACGTGCATCACAGATATTCATATAGATGTGGTAGGAGCTGTATGAGTAGGCGTTGTACAAGTAAATTATGTGCATCACAGATATTCATATAGATGTGGTAGGAGCTGTACGAGTAGGCGTTGTACAAGTAAAGTATGTGCATCACAGATATTCATATACATGTGGTAGGAGCTGTAAGAGTAGGCATTGCACAAGTAAAGTATGTGCATCACAGATATTCATATAGATGTGGTAGGAGCTGTATGAGTAGGCGTTGCACAAGTAAAGTATTTGCTTCACAGATATTCATATAGATGTGGTAGGAGCTGTACGAGTAGGCATTGCACAAGTAAAGTATGTGCATCACAGATATTCATATATATAATAGGCGTTGCACAAGTAAAGTATGTGCTTCACAGATATTCATATAGATGTGGTAGGAGCTGTATGAGTAGGCGTTGCACAAGTAAAGTATGTGCATCACAGATATTCATATAGATGTGGTAGGAGCTGTACGAGTAGGCATTGCACAAGTAAAGTATGTGCATCACAGATATTCATATATATAATAGGCGTTGCACAAGTAAAGTATTTGCTTCACAGATATTCATATAGATGTGGTAGGAGCTGTACGAGTAGGCGTTGCACAAGTAAAGTATGTGCATCACAGATATTCATATATATAATAGGCGTTGCACAAGTAAAGTATGTGCTTCACAGATATTCATATAGATGTGGTAGGAGCTGTACGAGTAGGCGTTGCACAAGTAAAGTATGTGCATCACAGATATTCATATATATAATAGGCATTGTACAAGTAAAGTATGTGCATCACAGATATTCATATAGATGTGGTAGGAGCTGTACGAGTAGGCGTTGCACAAGTAAAGTATGTGCATCACAGATATTCATATAGATGTGGTAGGAGCTGTAAGAGTAGGTGTTGCACAAGTAAAGTATTTGCTTCACAGATATTCATATAGATGTGGTAGGAGCTGTACGAGTAGGCGTTGCACAAGTAAAGTATGTGCATCACAGATATTCATATATAGAATAGGCGTTGCACAAGTAAAGTATGTGCTTCACAGATATTCATATAGATGTGGTAGGAGCTGTATGAGTAGGCATTGCACAAGTAAAGTATGTGCATCACAGATATTCATATATAGTGTAGGCATTGTACAAGTAAAGTATGTGCATCACAGATATTCATATATATGTGGTAGGAGCTGTACGAGTAGGCGTTGTACAAGTAAAGTATGTGCATCACAGATATTCATATATATGTGGTAGGAGCTGTAAGAGTAGGCGTTGTACAAGTAAAGTATGTGCATCACAGATATTAATATAGATGTGGTAGGAGCTGTATGAGTAGGCGTTGCACAAGTAAAGTATGTGCATCACAGATATTCATATAGATGTGGTAGGAGCTGTAAGAGTACGCGTTGTACAAGTAAAGTATGTGCATCACAGATATTCATATATATGTGGTAGGAGCTGTAAGAGTAGGCGTTGTACAAGTAAAGTACGTGCATCACAGATATTCATATAGATGTGGTAGGAGCTGTAAGAGTAGGCGTTGTACAAGTAAAGTATGTGCATCACAGATATTCATAAAGATGTGGTAGGAGCTGTACGAGTAGGCGTTGTACAAGTTAAGTATGTGCATCACAGATATTCATATAGATGTGGTAGGAGCTGTAAGAGTAAGCGTTGTACAAGTAAAGTACGTGCATCACAGATATTCATATAGATGTGGTAGGAGCTGTAAGAGTAGGCGTTGTACAAGTTAAGTACGTGCATCACAGATATTCATATAGATGTGGTAGGAGCTGTAAGAGTAGGCGTTGTACAAGTTAAGTACGTGCATCACAGATATTCATATAGATGTGGTAGGAGCTGTACGAGTAGGCATTGCACAAGTAAAGTATGTGCATCACAGATATTCATATATATGTGGTAGGAGCTGTACGAGTAGGCATTGCACAAGTAAAGTATGTGCATCACAGATATTCATATAGATGTGGTAGGAGCTGTACGAGTAGGTGTTGTACAAGTAAAGTACGTGCATCACAGATATTCATATAGATGTGGTAGGAGCTGTAAGAGTAGGCGTTGTACAAGTTAAGTATGTGCATCACAGATATTCATATAGATGTGGTAGGAGCTGTAAGAGTAGGCGTTGTACAAGTTAAGTACGTGCATCACAGATATTCATATAGATGTGGTAGGAGCTGTAAGAGTAGGCGTTGCACAAGTTAAGTACGTGCATCACAGATATTCATATAGATGTGGTAGGAGCTGTAAGAGTAGGCGTTGCACAAGTTAAGTACGTGCATCACAGATATTAATATAGATGTGGTAGGAGCTGTACGAGTAGGCATTGCACAAGTAAAGTATGTGCATCACAGATATTCATATATATGTGGTAGGAGCTGTAAGAGTAGGCGTTGTACAAGTTAAGTACGTGCATCACAGATATTCATATAGATGTGGTAGGAGCTGTAAGAGTAAGCGTTGTACAAGTAAAGTACGTGCATCACAGATATTCATATAGATGTGGTAGGAGCTGTAAGAGTAGGCGTTGTACAAGTTAAGTACGTGCATCACAGATATTCATATAGATGTGGTAGGAGCTGTAAGAGTAGGCGTTGTACAAGTTAAGTACGTGCATCACAGATATTCATATAGATGTGGTAGGAGCTGTAAGAGTAGGCGTTGCACAAGTTAAGTACGTGCATCACAGATATTAATATAGATGTGGTAGGAGCTGTACGAGTAGGCGTTGCACAAGTAAAGTATGTGCATCACAGATATTCATATATATGTGGTAGGAGCTGTAAGAGTAGGCGTTGTACAAGTTAAGTACGTGCATCACAGATATTCATATAGATGTGGTAGGAGCTGTACGAGTAGGCGTTGTACAAGTTAAGTACGTGCATCACAGATATTCATATAGATGTGGTAGGAGCTGTACGAGTAGGCATTGCACAAGTAAAGTATGTGCATCACAGATATTCATATATATGTGGTAGGAGCTGTAAGAGTAGGCATTGCACAAGTAAAGTACGTGCATCACAGATATTCATATAGATGTGGTAGGAGCTGTAAGAGTAGGCGTTGTACAAGTTAAGTACGTGCATCACAGATATTCATATAGATGTGGTAGGAGCTGTACGAGTAGGCATTGCACAAGTAAAGTATGTGCATCACAGATATTCATATATATGTGGTAGGAGCTGTACGAGTAGGCATTGTAGAAGTAAAGTACGTGCATCACAGATATTCATATAGATGTGGTAGGAGCTGTAAGAGTACGCGTTGTACAAGTAAAGTATGTGCATCACAGATATTCATATATATGTGGTAGGAGCTGTAAGAGTAGGCGTTGTACAAGTAAAGTACGTGCATCACAGATATTCATATAGATGTGGTAGGAGCTGTAAGAGTAGGCATTGTACAAGTAAAGTATGTGCATCACAGATATTCATAAAGATGTGGTAGGAGCTGTACGAGTAGGCGTTGTACAAGTTAAGTACGTGCATCACAGATATTCATATAGATGTGGTAGGAGCTGTAAGAGTAGGCGTTGTACAAGTAAAGTATGTGCATCACAGATATTCATATAGATGTGGTAGGAGCTGTAAGAGTAGGCGTTGTACAAGTTAAGTACGTGCATGACAGATATTCATATAGATGTGGTAGGAGCTGTAAGAGTAGGCGTTGTACAAGTTAAGTACGTGCATCACAGATATTCATATAGATGTGGTAGGAGCTGTACGAGTAGGCATTGCACAAGTAAAGTATGTGCATCACAGATATTCATATATATATGGTAGGAGCTGTATGAGTAGGCGTTGCACAAGTAAAGTTTGAGCATCACAGATATTCATATAGATGTGGTAGGAGCTGTAAGAGTAGGCGTTGTACAAGTTAAGTATGTGCATCACAGATAATCATATAGATGTGGTAGGAGCTGTAAGAGTAGGCGTTGTACAAGTTAAGTACGTGCATCACAGATATTCATATATATGTGGTAGGAGCTGTAAGAGTAGGCGTTGTACAAGTAAAGTACGTGCATCACAGATATTCATATAGATGTGGTAGGAGCTGTAAGAGTAGGCGTTGTACAAGTTAAGTATGTGCAAATTATTATTTCAAGTGCATTGAACTTCACAGTTAAATAAGAAACACGCACCATTAATATAACTTATTGGAACCTACAAACGCCTATACACTGGATTCAATAACTAGAAGACATGTGTACGACGTATACACATGTACATGTATAAATGATATTGAACAATACATGGCTTGGACAACCCTTGAATTGAACTATTTTGTCCAGTCCCATCAGATTTGAGCCATTAAAGTTCTACTGTATTACAAAATATAATAACAAGCAACCAATTATTTAGAATCGTTAATGAATACTAGGTAGATTTTATTTGCTTGTTTGAATATTTAGCATCATGTGTATGGCATTGAGGACTTAAACAGACAAATTGTTAACTACACACTCCTGGGATCATGGAAATAATTAGACCACCCATCTCCGCAAGTAACTTTACCTTTCCCACTTAGGTAGGAAATAAGAATATTCCATCTTGACGTTACATCGTCTGTATTTAGAACCAAGGATCTGCCATGAATGATTATTTTCCTTGCATACTAACATGTTGAATAACGATTTATCAGCAAAGATTGGTGTGTTTGTATCAAATTTACTATATTATTTTAAATTTTTCTTTTCATAGAATGACTCCAAAGAGGGTAAAATTAAGGGAAATGCTCCGATTCCCCCTTTTGTGTCCTTTTTTTTGGCATTTGAATTTGAAGTGCTTTTTTTATTATGAAGGGTGTGCTTGAGTACTGGTTAACCTTCCAAGCGGTTAGGTTAACTGATCATCTGTGAGCCAACAATAGCATAAAAATGATGATAAATATTCAAACAAACTGTAAATATTTTTTTTAAAAAACAACACACAAATATTACTATTTTCCCCCTGCTTTGATTGTCATGTAACAGTAAGATAAATAGATATTTTAAAAAACAGGGAAAAAAATTTAATGAAATAGATTGATTGATTGATTGAATTTTTAGCGTCATTTTTATGCCACTGAGGGCTAACAGACGATCAGTTAACCTAACCACTGTTTCCTGGCATCCTGGAAGGTTAACCAGTACTCGAGCACACCCTATTTCCGCAAGTAACTGATGACTTTCCCACTTGAATCAGTGGAGAGAGACAAATGATAACGAGACACAATGTCAACCATCACAGAGATTGTGGCCGGGCAGTGGTTCAAACTCATGACACCTGATTGATAAACAGACAAGTTATCGACTAAGCTAATCGGGCCTAGCTCTTTTTTTTAAAATAGAAATCTTAACGTACCAACTAAAGTGTTGATAAGAGCAGTTGCCCCGGGGTACACCATCCTTCTTCCAAATGTATTGGCACACATATAACTGAAAAATATGATAATTACATTTAGTATAGTAAAGCTTAAAATCACCTCTCACTAGAAAGGTTGCTCAGTCCAAAACGTTTACATGAGAATGTTTGCCAGTTATTTGCAGAAGGAGGGTTACCGTAGTTTTACTCAGATTCATTCTGAGGTCTTTCTCCAAGAATAAAACTGGATGCCATCGATGTATATAAGCTGTGATGTGATGGAAATGGTGTTAAACACCAATTAAAACTAGAAATGTGTCATATGACATTGATGCCCATGCTATTTGCAATAAAAAAATTACTAAAAGTTAAATTAAACAATAGGGCCAAGATGGCCCTATATCGCTCACCTAAGCGACCTTGAGTCACCCAACTTAAGTAGATTATATAGTACATGTACACTCAAAATTCTAGAAAAATGAGATGGGCGAGTAGTTAGAATTTTTATTTGTTTTGAAGATGTAACAGATGCACAGAAGAGTTGTGCGATAACAATAGTATCCTTGTGTGGATATCTGGATATCAGATATCGAAAGAAAGTTTTCACTATATATCCATATAAAGAAAACCAGCCTCCCCTCCTGGCGACTATTTTTTTTGACGAATTGTAATGGCTGGAACAAACTTGGTAGAGGTTCACCCATGGTAAATGTCAGTGAAATTACATATAAATCAGGTCAGTAGATCCTGACAAGAAGACTTTTGAAGTTTTTACTATAGCTGCCTATATAGTAAACTAGCACCTCACTGTGGCGGTCATGTTTTTAAACAAATCACAACGGCTTGAACAAACTTCGTAAAGGGTCACCCAAGGAACATTTCTGCAAAATTGTTTTAAAATCGATCCAGCGGTTTATGACAAGAAGATTTTTTAAGTTTTTACTATAGTTTAAATAGTAAACTAACCCCACTCCCTGGCCGCCATGTTTTGTGACAAATCACTATGGTTTGAACAAACTTGGTGAAGGGTCCTCCAAGGAACATTTCTGTGAAATTATTTTAAAATCGAGTCAGTAGTTTCTGACAAGAAGATTTTTTAAGTTTTTACTAATTAAAACTGCCATGCCCACTGGCGACCATATTTTTTGACGAATCAAGATGGCTTGAACAAACTTGGTAGAGGGTCACCCAAAGAACATTTCTGTGAAGTTATATCAAAATTGGCCTAGATATTTCTGACAAGAAGATTTTTTAAGTTTTTACTATAGCTTAACCACACCCCCTGGCTGCCATGTTTTTTGACGAATCATTACGGTTTGAACAAACTTGGTGAAGGGTCCTCCAAGGAACATTTCTGTGAAAAAAAATTTAAAATCGAGCCAGTAGTTTCTGACAAAAAGATTTTTTAAGTGTTAACTAATTTAAACTGCCCCGCCCCTTGGCGGCTATGTTTTTTGACGAATCAAGATGGCTTGAATAAACTTGGTAGAAGGTCACCCAAGGAACATTTCTGTGAAGTTATATCAAAATTGGCACAGTGGTTTCTGACAAAGAAGATTTTTTAAGTTTTTACTATAGCTTATATAGTAAACTAACCCCATTCCCTGGCCACCATGTTTTTTGACGAATCATTACGGTTTGAACAAACTTGGTGAAGGGTCCTCCAAGGAACATTTCTGTGAAATTATTTTAAAATCGAGCCAGTAGTTTCTGACATTTCTGTGAAGTTATATCAAAATTTGCCCAGTGGTTTCAGAGAAGTTGTTAGAAGCTAAAAGTTAACGATGGACGACAGACGACGGACACCAGGTGATCACAAAAGCTTACCTGTGAGCCTTTGGCTCAGGTGAGCTAAAAAAAAGGGCCATAACTCCTGTAAAATTTGACCAACATTGACAAATATCAACCTTGACCTGTGCTTTGTAAGTAAACAGCTCAACACACAAAATATTAATTAAATACATAGCACTTTTAGAACTTACTCATTAGAAACATCTTTGATGGATGAATGCACAAAATGGATGGACAAATGACCAGGGCATACAAAAAGCAAGAAAAAAAATGTTACCTTAGAAAATCCTTAGGCAAAGTCAAGAAGGACATATTTTCATGTCTGGATGCACTGGACTGGACTTTAACCTTCTTCACTTCCCTGAAACATGTTATGAAATAATTTACTGATATTTGTGTACAGCCAAACCTGTTTAAAAGAATTCTAGTATATCAAGATTTTTAAAATTGGCCAAAAACATTTTTGTCCAATACATCATGCCTATAATTATATACTCACCGACCTCATATTGCCAAAGCCCAAAAGGATATATGTATTTAAACATGCCAACATTAAAAAAGGATTTCCCAACTTGTGCTAAGCGCCTAGGTCAGGCAAAATATATATTCCACTTAAAATTGCAACATACTTTGTGATGCATTAAGTGAGTCACTAGATTTCATTTTGATTTCAATTTGATCCGTTATGCATGTTTACACTTAGTAAAAACTGTTTCATCTTACAACAGAATCTGAATTATGATGTGAAGGTCATTAAGCAGTATTTAAGTGCTGTTTATTTTTAGAATGTGGATTTTGTTTCAAGTTTACAACACCAATTTAAACATCAATTTGGTCACGTTTTGACGAATTTGACATACCAAACCATTCAGATTTTACTTATTAATGGCAATGAGATGCCTTTTATCCAAAGTAGTCAGTCAATGCAAGTAGGAACATATAACATTTTCCGAGAAAAATGATATATAAAATCTTATATTTGTGCCCCATTGTTGTTAAATTCTATTTATGAACTTATTTGGAAAAAATAATGCGAACTTGACAGAGCATAATATATTTTTGTTTAATAAATTCAATAATAAATGAGTTTCCATGTACATGTAGCTATCTTAAGCAAAACTGCAGATATTATATCGTTCGTAAAATGATGTTTATATTTAAAAAGTAAAAGATTTAATTCAAAGCATATTTACATTAAATACATATATATACAATTGCATTGATTATATCATTACTGAGGTCCAAGGAGGATCTTGTTTATATAACAAGAGCACTGCAAGCGGGTGCAGATGCACTCGTCTTTCTTTAAGTAGATCAAGGTCAGTAATGTTATCTTTTTTATTATGATGGTGATCAGTTTAAAGAATAAATACATAACTGAAAAACAAAATAGATTTAAAAAAGTTTAACCGAAAGTAAACAAAATATTATAACCTGAGTTTTAGAGCTTACCAATTATCACGTTTAATATATGTGGCATTTCTTCAACAGTCAATATACAAAAATTATCACGTTTAATATATGTGGTGTTTTGTTCAACAGTCAATACACAAAAATTATCATTTTAATATATGTGGTGTTTCTTCAACAGTCAATACACAAAAATTATCATGTTGAATATATGTGGTGTTTCTTCAACAGTCAATACACAAAAATTATCACGTTTAATATATATGGTGTTTCTTCAACAGTCAATATACAAAAATTATCATTTTAATATATGTGGTGTTTCTTCAAAAGTCAATACACAAAAATTATCATGTTTATTATATGTGGTGTTTCTTCAACAGTCAATACACAAAAATTATCACGTTTAATATATATGGTGTTTCTTCAACAGTCAATATATAAAAATTATCATTTTAATATATGTGGTGTTTCTTCAACAGTAAATACACAAAAATTATCACGTTGAATATATGTGGTGTTTCTTCAACAGTAAATACACAAAAATTATCATGTTGAATATATGTGGTGTTTCTTCAACAGTCAATACACAAAAATTATCACGTTTAATATATGTGGTGTTTCTTCAACAGTAAATACACAAAAATTATCACGTTGAATATATGTGGTGTTTCTTCAACAGTCAAAATACAAAAATTATCATTTTAATATATATGGTGTTTCTTTAACAGTAAATACACAAAAATTATCACGTTTAATATATGTGGTGTTTCTTCAACAGTCAATATACAAAAATTATCACGTTTAATATATGTGGTGTTTCTTCAACAGTAAATACACAAAAATTATCACGTTGAATATATGTGGTGTTTCTTCAACAATAAATACACAAAAATTATCACGTTGAATATATGTGGTGTTTCTTCAACAGTCAATACACAAAAATTATCACGTTTAATATATGTGGTGTTTCTTCAACAGTAAATACACAAAAATTATCACGTTGAATATATGTGGTGTTTCTTCAACAGTCAAAATACAAAAATTATCATTTTAATATATATGGTGTTTCTTCAACAGTAAATACACAAAAATTATCACGTTTAATATATATGGTGTTTCTTCAACAGTCAATATACAAAAATTATCATTTTAATATATGTGGTGTTTCTTCAACAGTCAATACACAAAAATTATCACGTTTAATATATGTGGTGTTTCTTATACACAAAAATTATCACGTTGAATATATGTGGTGTTTCTTCAACAGTCAAAATACAAAAATTATCATTTTAATATATATGGTGTTTCTTCAACAGTAAATACACAAAAATTATCATGTTTAATATATGTGGTGTTTCTTCAACAGTAAATACACAAAAATTATCACGTTGAATATATGTGGTGTTTCTTCAACAGTCAATACACAAAAATTATCACGTTGAATATATGTGGTGTTTCTTCAACAGTCAATATACAAAAATTATCATTTTAATATATATGTGGTGTTTCTTCAACAGTCAATACACAAAAATTATCACGTTTAATATATGTGGCGTTTCTTCAACAGTCAATACACAAAAATTATCACGTTTAATATATGTGGCGTTTCTTCAACAGTCAAAACACAAAAATTATCACGTTTAATATATGTGGCATTTCTTCAACAGTCAATACACAAAAATTATCACGTTTAATATATGTGGCGTTTCTTCAACAGTCAATACACAAAAATTATCACGTTGAATATATGTGGCGTTTTGTTCAACAGTCAATACACAAAAATTATCAAGTTGAATATATGTGGTGTTTCTTCAACAGTAAATACACAAAAATTATCATGTTGAATATATGTGGTGTTTCTTCAACAGTCAATACACAAAAATTATCACATTTAATATATGTGGCGTTTCTTCAACAGTCAATACACAAAAATTATCACGTTTAATACAGTGGCGTTTCTTCAACAGTCAATACACAAAAATTATCACGTTGAATATATGTGGCGTTTCTTCAACAGTCAATATACAGAAATTATCATTTTAATAGATGTGGTGTTTCTTCAACAGTCAATACACAAAAATTATCACGTTGAATATATGTGGTGTTTCTTCAACAGTCAATACACAAAAATTATCATGTTGAATATATGTGGTGTTTCTTCAACAGTCAAAAAATTATCACGTTTAATATATGTGGTGTTTCTTCAACAGTCAATATACAAAAAATATCACGTTTAATATATGTGGTGTTTCTTCAACAGTCAATACACAAAAATTATCACATTGAATATATGTGGCGTTTCTTCAACAGTCAATATACAAAAAGTACCATGTTTCAAACATTATGCGACATTTCTTGAACAGCCAGAATAAAAAGTTATCATGTTGAATATTCAAAGCATTTTTTCAAAAACCAATATCAAACATCTTAGAAACTGAATATTCACTGCGCTTTTTAGATAGTCAATATTTAAAATTTATTAACTTGAGTTTTTGCGGCATTTCTAAAACAGTTGATATATGACAAAGTGGTGGTTTTAGCCAATGAAAACTGACCTATCAGTCAAAACATCAATGTTCTAGCTGCTACTTACTCCTAGGAAGTATTTTTCAATGACAAAAGTATATCTCATTTAAATTATTGCAGTTAAGGCCATAATCAATTAATTGCTAAAGTCTAACTATAAATAGAACTAAAATGAGGTAGTTTTACAATGGTGGATTGAGATTATACAAGCGTCTAGTTTTTATAGTCGCAAAAACGAATGCTTGTCACCTTACTAGTAACCAATTATCATGGTATTGATCAAGACAAAATTTTTAGCCACTAATTTATGTGATAACCTGTATTGGGATATGCACCTATTACTAATACAAAATGATGGTAAGAGTTAAGCATGCACTTATTATCGCATATAAGTTGATGGTAGGACCGTATATGCTTATTTTTGATATATGTTTACAGTCAAGTATGCGATTCTACAGTATAAGGCCTAATATAAATCAACCAGTCATGTGTGAGAACAGGTAGAAGCAAACAGCTTTACTGTCAAGAGTCACATGCACCATTTCATTCTTTGATTTAACACAATGTGGAGATACTATAACTTGTTCTACAAGGTGTGGTATACATGTACATGTAGTAATAAAATAAACTGTCAATAATCTCACCCCACATTGGCTTCCTCCCAACTCCAGTACACAGGACATGCCTTGAACTGATAATCATAGCCAGCCAGCAGCCTCTGAAATAACATGTTACTATAGCTCAGTTTTAACTAAAAAAATAAAACAATTCGCAAAAACTTGCAATACTTTTTATAATGTTTTTTTAAATTTTTTTTGAACGTGTTTTAATGCCAATTTCAACACATTTCAGGTAATACATGGCATATCCAGTTTTACTGGTGGAGGAAGACCTCAAACTGTGTAAGACTGAGAAGAACCACCGTACTTCCGCAACTGGGAACTTTCTCACATAAAGTTTTTGGAGCGAGCGGGACTCAAACCTACAACTTCAGCTGTGAGAGGTAAGTGATTTTGTGATGGCGCCTTAGATCACATGGCCACTCATTTTATAATGTACCAAAGCAACCAATAAATGAAGATAGTTACATGCTGTACCAATGTAATAACTTACTCTGTTTTGTTCATTGAAAATTCGCTGAGCATTCACAAGCACTCTAGTGAAGGTTACATAATCAGGGTTCATGTAGCGGCCAAAACCTGACAAAAATGAAAAATAAAAATGTTTAGAACACATTAAAGTTAACTTTAAATCATATTTTTTTGTTTATATAAAGAAACTATATAACAATAAAAAAGAGAAATTATATGTATATACAGTACCAAAGAATATCTATAATCATGTGTATGTAAAAAATAAATGTGTGAGTTCATGGTACATATAGCAATTAGATCCCCAAATGAGGGTCAATATTGTTTGGTCACGTTTTCTTGGCTGCATATGCTTAAGAATATGCTTATAAACATTATTTTTTTTCCAAATGCTTAAAAGCATAATTTTTTACAAAATTCTTGTACACATGTCATGCTTTTGGTCAAATGAGGGTCCTAAGGTGATAGGTTCGAGTTCCGCTCACTCCAAAAAATTTGTGTGAGAAAGTTTGCCAGTTACTTGCGGAAGGACAATGATTCTATTCAGATTCATTTCGAGGTCTTCCTCCACCAATAAAACTGCCATATATAACCTGAAATGTGTTGTAAATGCGTTAACCCGCCATTGGTCAAATACTGATACACAGGCTTTTTGGCTACATGCTTATATACATGCTTTTTGGCCAAATGATTATTTTTTTATATGTATAAGCATTTTGCCAAAAGGCATATTTATAAGAATGAACTGAAAAAGTATGTCAAATGCCGATATACATGTAAATATCACTTATAAGCATTTTTGGCAAACAGTGCCATAAGTTAAGACTATGTTACCAATGGTTACCTACCTCTGGTTAACACTGCAGTGAAGTATATGGTTGCGAAGTACACCGCATATTTACCCAGGTTTGCCATACCTTCAGCTGTGAAGTGACCTGTGACCAGAATAAACACACAACTGGTAAAATATGAAATAAAATAACATTTTAATAATAATAAATGTCACTATGGATTATTTTAATCATAACCCAGGTTCTCCATTACCGAGAGCAGGTCTGAGGTACTGTCAACACTACTGAACACTCACTGCTGAGGTTTATGGGTTCGAGCCTTGCTCAGTGAGTTAAAAAACTTCTATGAAAGAAATTTGCCAGTAACTTGCGAAAGTAAGATGGTTCTACTCAATATTCATTCTGAGGTCTTCTGCCACTAATAAAACTGGATATCACAAATAAAGAACCTGCCATGTGCTGAAAGCAACACTGCCATGAACTTATATGAGACTGGAAGACGTACCAGTAATACACCAGTTATCTTGCAGAAAGTAATTTCAATCGTTTATCTGCTCATTGTAATATTGACCAATAGCCAAATTTTGTTATAAAACTATTATAAATTTAAGAACAGAGTTTTGAATATTTAGCACCATTTTCATGCCATCGAAGGGCTACCAGATGACCAGTCAACCTAACCAGTCTTACCAGGGATCATGGAAGATTAACCCGTACTCAAGCACCTTTCACCACAAGTAACTGATAAATTTCATTTTTGAATCAGTGGTGAAAACCAATGACAATGAGACACAATGTCGTATATCAATCATCACATAGACTTTGGCCGGATGGAGATTCAAACTCACGACCAATGGATTGATAGTAAGATATGCTACCGAATGAGCTAACCGGCCCGGTGAACTGCATTGAAAACAAAATACATCATCATACTGCGATGTAATACAGGGATGCTGTGTTGCCTAATGAGAGTAATAACTGATATTCTGTGATATATTCTGAGGCATGGTTAATGTGTTCTCACCTCTTCTGTACAGAATTCCCAGCAACAACGGAGAAGTCCAGTATGACAGCGACCAACAGAACCGAATCTGTAACAATCATCACAGTGACAACTGATTATTTCAATAAACAACTTACATGTAAGCTTTACGACATCAGGCTTCTTTTTCATATTCATTTTCTTAAGTTTTAATTAAATACTGAAAAACTTAACTCATTTTGACTTGCTATTTAATTAACAGAACTGAATGCAACCCTGTCCTCTGTTTCACCACAGGAAGCTGAGATTCTATGTTCTATGTTATAATTGGTTGTGAGTTATATATTATAGAGACACCTATGGTATACATGATTAAACACCATCCAAAAGTGAATATAGAACATTTATCGAAAATAAAACATCAGGCACCAATGGTTTCACAAAGTATAGCCTTAAATATTTAAAAAAAAACTTAAATCTATGAAAAGCATCCAGTTCACCATGATTTTAGACTGGCTCCATTAAAACTGCAAGTCATATTTTACTACAATTTTGTAGGGCTTATAAAGGATGTATAACAATGCACGTTAGAGTAATACTGTTTATTGCTTTAAGGCTACATGTCATCTGTACAAGATAATGCTTGCTGCTATTAGAGAGAGAGAGAGTCTGGTTAATTATAATATTGAGGCGGGGCTTCAACAATGAATGACACTACACTACTTCTCCCTCAAAGTTAGTATTACATTTCCACGTGTGGTCTTAATTGTCATTTAACCTCGTCTCTGACTTAGAAACAAAACACCAATTATCAAAGAGGCTAACAGGCTTGTGAGTATTTTGCTTGGTTTCATAAACATTAATTATAAAATGTTTACAAAACAAGTCAAATTTAGTTAGTTTTGCAAGTATTTAAGTAAAACTTAAGGATATGTTAGTGATACAAAGGCCAGGACTGGATCTCAGAATCATTCACTTAGGCCATCCTTAAAAAAATATGTGTTTGCTATGCTCCAACCCAGTGTTTTTTATGTGGGTAGGTAGGTAGCTATTTTTTTTTTGCTAAATTTTTATTTTACATTGTCATTTTAAAGAAAATTGGACAGAAATCATGAAAAAACAATTAACGCTTTGAATGACTGATTGATTGTTTGAATATTTAGCGTCATTTTTATACCATCGAGGGCTTACAGACGATCAGTTAACCTAACCACTGTTTCCTGGGATTAACCAGTACTCGAGCACACCCCATCTCCGCAAGTAACTGATAACTTTTCCACTTGAATCAGTGGTGAGAGACGAATGATAATGAGACACAATGTCGTATATCAATCATCACGGAGACTGTTGCCGGGCTGGGGATTCGAACTAACGAGCCCTGGATGGATAGTCAGACGCGTTATAACGCTTTGAAAGTCAATAAACAAGAAATGTCACTGGTAAGTGTCGCATGCCCCCTAAAGGTCTGTGAAAATAACAATATATGTTATAATAGGCAGCGATGTATCCATGAATATCAAGAGTAATGGAATGTCGTGACCTTGACATTTGTGTACCTGTAACCTTGACCTTTACATCTGATGTTATGGTCTTGGTATTTCTACAGGTAAATGCAGGTGACACATAATCATGACATGCTGATCACTTGTGCAGGGCTTTACATTAAAGCTCATCCCGCTGTCCAAGACAACTGAACTGTGGGTATGGACAAGTAAAGTATGAGGCTTCTAGCCCAACTGAACAAGTAAAAATTCAGAAATTAAACACGGCATCTCTTTTTCGCAAATCCCCTGTTTTTTATCCTGGATAAAACTGTTTATTTAGTTAATTTATATCCTTAAGTCTAGAACCATAATTCTAGAATAAAGTAGGACAAGTTGTTTTTTGTCAGGACAAGCAGATTTTGGAAATACTTGTCCGACTGGATAAGTGATATAAGCCTGACTTGTGTCAAGCTATTTTAAAATCCCTCCATGTAAGACAAAGTTACATAGTTATGAAATATCAAACAAACTAAAAATGTGATGTGATGTAAGGTTGTGGGTCTTAACGTGACACGTCATTATGTCATGTTGTTCAATTGATAAATTGAGCCATGTGTTTTTGAAATCCATCCATGTATGATAAAATTACAGAACAGACAGACTTGAAATCTCAAACAGACTCAAAGTGTTGTCATAAAAACTCAAAGTGTGACCTTGACCTTTGAGGTACGGGTCTAGGTCTTACGTGTGACACATCGTCATGTCATCTTGATCAACTGAGCCAGGTTAAAAAACAAAGTTACAGATCAGACACACAATTTCAAACAAATTGACAGTGTGACCTTGACCTTTGAGAAAGGTTATGGGTCTAACATACGACACTTAACTTTGTCATATTGATCAACTGAGCCAACTGTTTTTGAAATTTATCCATAGGTGACAAAGTTATAGACCACACACGAAATCTCAAACAGACTGAAAGTGTTATCAAACAAAGTTAAATTGTGACCTTGACCTCTGAAGTGGGAGTCTGGGTGTTTAATGTGACAAGTCATCATGTTATGTTGATTATTAGTAGCAAGTATTTATAAAATCCATCTATGCATCACAAAGTTACAGGCAGGACAGGAAATCTCACACAGACTCAAAGTATTGTCAAACAAACTCGAAGTGTGACCTTGACTTTTGAGGTACGGGTGTGGGTTTACACGCGACACGTTGTCATGTTATGTTGATCATTTGTAGCAAGTATTTATAAAATCCATTAATGCATGACAAATTTACAGGCCGGACACAAAATCTCACACAGATTCAAAGTGTTGCCAAACAAACTCAAAGTGTGACCTTGACCTTTGAGGTACGGGTCTGGGTCTTACTCACGACACTTCCTTGTGTTATGTTGATCATTTGTAGCAGTTTTAACAAAATCCATCTATGTATGACAAATTTAAAGGCCGGACATGAAATACCGGACGAAAGGACGGACGGTCGACGGACGCTGCGATTACTATATGCCATGGCAAACAATTTATTTTTTAATGACGGCCTGTGTGTCAAACAAGGAAGCTTCTTTCATTTTTTTCCCATGGAAGTATTTGGTATGATTTTACTAAGAATCAAACCCACAACATTTTGAATGTGATCTTTTCATGAAAAATATTTTATACAACAAAAATATCATCTTTATAATTTTTGTACATACAGTTCCAATGACCTTGTCCGCCCCTGATTCGAGAACATTTGGCTCATAGTTACGACCCTGAAAATAGACAGAGAAATGCCTTCTTTGAGTACAGCAAAGAAATTCTGCAGTGTAATGATGAGCTGTGAGCTGCTTACAGTATCAGAAAGGAAATTGTAGATCTCTAAATTCCATATGCATAAAATTCTGATAGCATATATTTGAATGCAGACTTAATATTTTCTAATATAAAATCAAATTTAAATGAGAAAATGTTGCTTTGCCTGGAGCATTCAATGATGGATCTACTCTTTTTAAAACCTGGGAGCATCCCTAAACTCCCATATTTTATTAAACATCACTATATTTTCTACTGAAATAAATGTGTGCCCATTAAGATTTTGTGTTACATTCCCCCTCTAGAAATAAATCATATTCGCCCCCGGTATTTGTTTCTTCTCCTTCTTCTATATAGCCAATTGAGCTGGGTGTTTGCTGTTTAGGAGACACCTATGTATTCAAATTAAACAAATAATAGTCAAGGGAAACGAAACTGAAAGCGACCCATTCTCTTATTTTGTAACGCTGTTGTTGTTTTTTTAGATATCCAATCATTTCAAATACTGAAAGGAATATATTTTACAATAAATGAGTACTTACAATTGTACCGTTAGTTCTAAATATACGAAATAGCCTGGGACCGTTGATACAATTCCACAAAGCTGCCATTCCTGTAAATTAATCTCTGTGAAAAGAGGCTTGTTTTATTGTGTCACAGGTTTAACATACGGCAGTGATAATAAAACCAGGCCAGGTTCCGGCGGACCCGGCCACATTCCAGCTGACATTTTTAATCAAGTTGGGTCCACCGATGCCGGAAATGTGGCCAAGTTTCAATTTCAATACGATTGCAAATTTATTTCTTATGCAGATGTTGTACTCCTGCAAGACTTTGATTCATTCAAGCTTGCAGTGAGCCAGCTACAGCACATTAAACCATGAGCATTTTTAATTTGTTTTCACTCTTCGTTTATCTTGTCGAACTGTTTTAACACCTTTTACACTATTTTACCCTTTTCCTTATTATGCTTTGCTTTTCTTTTTTTCTGTTAATGTAAGACACGACGCACAGCTGCCCGAGTAGGCCTGTGAAGGCATGTGGCAAAATATAAAGATAGATAGAAGATACAGCTGGGACATGGATTAACTGAAATACCTGCTCATTTTTTTCGGCAGTAGATTAAACCAAAATTGCCCATTAAAGAAGTGTGGAAGTTTTAAAGATAGTATGTCATCAAGGGGTGGGGGGTGGGGGCGGGGGTTGGTAAACGCAGTAAACGTCTTAATATATAAAATAATTATTAAAATGGATAAAAAGCATCTCATTATAAGTAATAGATAAAATCCGAATGATACAGTATGTCAAATCCACCAAAAAACGTGAAAAAAAACGATATTTGAATTGGAGTGGTAAACTTTAAACAAAAAATCCCCATTATAAAAAAAGACAACACTTAAATAATGCTTGGTGTCATTCGGACTTTTTCTACGAGAAACTTTTTTATTATATGTAAACATGTATCAATGACGGATCTAATCTTTAAATAACCCGGTATACGCCCCCTCCTTAACTCCCATATTTTATAAAAAAATTTTTTTCGATATTTCTGCTGTAAAAACATGTGTGCCCGTCCATATTTCGTGTTGCACCTCCTCTAAACTGAAATCCCTAACCCGCCCATTTGTATAACGGATCAAATTGAAATTACGTGGCTCATTTAATATGTCACAAAATAGTTTTACTTTTAAGCGGGAAATCTATTTTTAGTATAACCTTTGCATGTAGCCCAGGTTAGGAAGTCTGTTTTTAATATATTATTTTGGCATGTTTGAATAGATATCCGTTTGGCAATACAGGGTCAGTGGGTATACATATTAGAAAAAAGGTTTTAAGCCATTTTTTTAAATTTTGAAAAATCCTGATAAATTCCATTTAATTGAAATTCCATTACCACATTAATTTGTTTGTTTGTGTGTATAGTGTTCACAATGTTTCAGCTATATATCGCGATGGTGTCTACTTGAGACAGTATTCATTGCGCTGCAACACTGTAATACCATGCCGTAGACACATGGTATGCTACCCAATACTGACATCAGGCCGAATAGACATAAAAATGTTCCCTTATTTTTTAGCACCAAGCGAGGAAGTTTCTAGTACCATTTTCCAAGTCATTCGTATGATCCAGGCAGGGACAGAACCTACACCTTGCCAATGCAAGGCGGACGCTCTACTACTATACCAACACTGCGGTTTTACTATATTAAATTTGATATACTGAGATATTGACAGAAGTGCTCAAAATTTTAATACACATAAATATTATTGAAAAATGACGCATATATATAAATGTGTGTGTGTGTGTGTGTGTGTGTGTGTGTGTGTGGAGATAATTATTTGTGAACAACCAGACATAAAATGTATGGACTAGACTACGGCGAATACGCCTAGCTATAGTACAATGCAAACCATGGACACAATATTAAGGCATCTACATAACCAATATATTTGGTGTCAACAAGGAATTATATACTATGGTTTACATGCAACACGTCTGGACTGTGTGGACAATTTACTTACATGAACTAATGACATTATATGAGTAGGACCCGGTTATGGGTTCATGACTACTCACATGCTATATAAAAGACAGCATAGAAACCCGTTGGATCATTAAGATACAGCAAAACCATTGTGCGTATTTCATAAAGGGAGTTAATTGAAATCACAACAACCGAATTTCCAGGTTTTGGGATCTTTTCAGATGCATAATGTATTATATATGTCTGGTTGTTCACAAATATAAAAGTCATTCTCTAAAAAATGGTTAACTTACAAACACTTTCATGTAGTTGCGGAAATAAATCAATATAAATTTTAAACCAACAATATTGAGAGAAAATGGTATTTCATATGATTATTAGCAAACATGTTTAACCGTGCTGAATGCAGCCCTTTTCTGAACGATTAACAGTCAAAACGGCCTCATATACCTTAGTCAAAACGACCCCATTATATTTTTGTTATATATATATATGTGTGTGTTGTACTAAATACGACGAAGTTCGTACTAAAATATTTAGACCGCATAGCTTGGCCTACACTCAATAAATTTATAGATATCATGTCGTCTAAGAATGAAAAAATGTTGTTCAAAATTTCAAAATTTATTCAAGAAGCTCTTGTTATAAGAAACAATATCCTTTAAAGTATGATTTTTTCGCAGGATTAATTTACATGTGATGTGTTGTTATGTTTATTACAATGTGTATTGTCTTTGCCATATTTCTTTGTAAATTTTGTAAATGGCCAAAGGCATAAATTGCCGATTGCTGAATAAACTTGAATCTTGAATCTATGTGTTTCTTAATTCTTAACAAAAGTGTGAACCGTATTTTGTTTTGTTTTCATTTTATGAATGCTATATATATATCACATAAACTATTCGCACATATAGTGGATTATATATCAATTAACACACAAACTATGGAGTCACACCTAATGATTGTGATTGCCGGCACCGATTAAACTAGTTACCGACTTTAACCAAGTAAAAAAACGCATTCACACCTCAATTTATTAAAGTTAATCATCAAATATACTTTATTCTCCTTTTTTGTGTGCACCAATTAAGAAACACACACACACACACACACACACACACACACACACATATATAACAAAAATATAATGGGGCCATTTTGACTAAGGTACTAGTATATGGGGCCGTTTTGGTTTGGTGCCGTTTTGACTACACTCCTTATGAATAACAGTCTGCAAACAATATTCCTCATTTTATACCTACCATTTGTTCATTCGATGAGTTTTGATATTTACCTCTATATCTCGTTGAAAATCTGTTGTCCAGTACTATTGCGCGAACACAGGACAACATTTAGAACTTCAAACGATAAGATAACAGTTCTGAAGGTTTGTAGAAAGAAGACTCGAATGACAATCACAAATTATCTAACATTCCAGGGATCAAAAGTGTTACTAATTAATTTAGGCTAGTGTGTATGTTTCAAAACTGTTATTTTACGCGCAGGACGCTTAAAAGGGAAACCGACAGCCTCGGCTTTTTGCATTAAAATAGTTTTAATAATTTCCACTAAGAACGTAATATACGTCCTTCTGCAGGGTAAGCTTGAGTTTTCTCATGTGTAGGAAACCTTTTTAGCTCGGTTGAAACCGATGGAAATCTCCCTTACACGTTTCACCTCAAAAATGCTACAGAAAATATTATTGTGTCAAACATTTTGATAAATATAATCTCCTATCAGTTCACCATAGGAAAAACAATCCAGTGATATTTCCTTAAACAACACAAAATCAAAAACTGCTGACACTGCAATTATTTAGGAATCGCTAGAGGGCAATAATCTAAATTGGCCAACACACATGAATTATGTTACAGCTATTTAAGCTAATGACACTCAGATTCAAAAATGTACTAAACAAACTAGCAATACATAATGAATCTTACATGCATGCTTATTTATTATTGAACAAGTTGGATAAATTATATTATGGGAGGCTCTGCAGAGCATTATATCATTTTCCCCAAAAAGTTTAATAAATTCTATTATAAATGAGCATGAATGCAAGATTTGTTTTATCTAAGTGATAAAACAAACTCAGGAAAAGCTTACACATACTATTTTATCACATAGCTCATTATTTAACCGATCACCTCTATAAGGAACGAGAAATAATCGGGCATATTATGTTTCCGTGAGTCATCGTATGACATAACATCTAAAAATAACATCATTTACCCATGAAAAATCATCGTCATTTATATGTTAGGGCTAGTTGGAAAGTACTTCACCAATTTGCATACAAGAGTCGAGTTATACGGAATGCACCAAGCGATGAATCAAAAGTTATATTACACTGTAGGTTAATATAAAAAATATGTTGGTGGTTTATTACACTCCAGCACTGTAAACAGACTGCCTACAATGTTTATGTAAGGCTTGAGTATAAGGCCATTATAAGTTAATTGCTAGATAAATTTTTTTATCATCCAAATTTTTCTTAAAAAGGGGGAGGAGTGGGGGGAGGATTTTATTTTTTATTTTAAATTTTTTCGTGTTTGAAAAAAAAAAAATTATTCATCAACTTAAAAAATTATCTGGGGCTCTGAACGTGGATATATGCAAATTAGTATTGGCAGCCATTTGAATAACCTTAATAAGTTATGCAGAATTGGAGGTCACACAGAATAGGAGGCTATAGCTGCATATGATTAATATATTACCTATTCTGTTAAATAATATGTTTTTGACGTCTCACACCACTATTACATTTCCTGTAGGACTCCATTGTAACATTATGTCCAAAATAGAATGAAAAGACAAAATCTGCAGCATGTGTCTAGGCTCAAATTTTTTACTGGTTCAAGATCTACGAATTATGATTATAAAAAAAAATCATACCTTGACCAGGTTGTTTGTTTTAAATTCAATGGTTTTGTGATACCTATCAATTTCCAGAGTAATAATATGTCAACTATTCGCCAACAATACGGTTAGAACTATCAATTCTAAAATGACACAGAATTACCTAGAAATCTGGTATCAACATCAAACCTTCATGTATATTATTAATATACATGTACATATTATTTGACAAAAAATCCAGGATGCCAACATCGGGAACTCTTGGATCTGGGATCTTTCAGAGCAAATATGTTAAGGCCAATATACATTTTTTTAATAATATTTGTTTGTTCTCTCAATCCTTGGAAGTTTTCAAAATTGGTTTAATAGGTCAGTCTGTCTATAAGGTGTAATTGTTTAAGGTTATTTATAGATAATACATGTAATTGTTGGCTTCAGAAAAGTATATTTATTTTATTTCATTGAATGATTACTTCTCACCATTAAGGTTGTTGATTCAAGTCATGCTTGGTCCAAAAACTTTATGAGAAAACGTTTGCCAGTTACTTGCGGAAGGACGGTGGTTCTACTCATATCAGGTCTTCCTCCACCAATAAAATTGTATATGCCATATATATATTACCTGAAATGTGTTGTTTAAAAAAATATTCATTGAGTGAACACTGAATTTGTATGTACATAATTATATGGATGACTTATACTATAAAATTGTCATGAGGAGGCATGCTAATATCAGTATTTCATAGAATCAACAATTTCTCAATTTATTTTATGAATCTGATTACCATTTATAATTTTACTATTTTAAACAGTGAAATTACCAAAAAAAAACTCATCAAAAATCACAAAAGAAATATTCCAAATTTCATATCTACTTCTAGAATGACAAGTCGCGGTCAGGTAACAGCCAAATTAATGATGCGAGCTATACGTGTGTCGCAATTTGGCGGCCCAGAAGTTTTGAAAGTGGATAGTAACGTTCCTCTTCCAGTACCCACACAAAGTCAGGTAAATACTATAAATTTAAACATAAATTTTGTTTGTTTGAACATTTAGCTTCATTTTTATGCTGTCGAGGGCTTACAGATTAGTTAACCTAACCACTTTTTCCTAGGATCCGGGAAAGTTAAACAGTACTCAAGTAAACCCATCTCTGCAAGTAACTGATAATTTTCTCACTTAAATTGGGGGTGAGAGAAGAATGGCAATGCAATAATGTCATATATGAATTATAACAGAGATTATGGCAGGGCTTTCATAAAGTTTTGAAGTACATGTAGAAGGCTGAAACAAAAAAGTAGAAGGGGGGTCTGGGGGACTTCTACAAACAATGAAAGAAACTCAGGTGAAAATATCAGTGTCCTGATTCGAAGTCACAGCTCCTGAATTGAGTCAGGTACACTACTGACTGAGCTAATCAGACCTGGCTCTCACTAGACACATATTTTTTTTCAAAAGTAGTGTTAAATGAAAATGTGTCAAAATGGCCAAAAGTTTCACTAACATAATTAATTAATTGCTAGATATCATCTAATTTTTTCTTAAAAAGGGGGAGTGGGGAGGATTTTATTTTTTGTTTAATTTTTTGTTGTTGTTTTTTTAAAAAATAAATGACAATTTTATTTTTTTTTTAATTATAATAAAAAGGGCAAGACAGCATGAAAATTAGGGGATGGGCGGGGATGATAACCTAGCAATTAATGAATTGAAACTGAACGTCTTATAATAATAAAGAGTGACTAGCTATTACCCGTGCTGTGCACGGAGTTGAGGCAGGTGTTTGGTGGAGCATGGTTTGGTTGACTGTGGCAAAATTATTCTCAAGCAATGACCCGTGCTGTGCACGGTGTTGAGGATGTGGCTTTTTATGGGGGGTGAACCATTCACAGGGTGTTGGAGTGGAGAGGGTGTTTAGCGTGATGTTACCTTTGTACCGGGAGCATACAGAAGCAGGCGGGAGAAGCAAGTGCACTTTCATCACGTACCACTTCTGTCCCATAAAATACAAATATTCTTCCTAACATAGCTTTATTACTTAATCCTTACGCATCATACTTTTTATCATCACAATTTTCATGCGTTATCATTCAGTTGTAGTGCAATGATTGCTCCCTTCGTTGTGTGGCAGCACGTGATAGCGGCAGATTGTCGAACTACTGCCCATGCAAGCATGCATGCATTGCATGGCACCGGGAGCATACGGTAGCAGGCGGGAGAAGCAAGAACATTTTCATCAGGTTCCAGTTCTGTTCAATAAAATACAAAAATTCTTCCTAACTTAGCTTTATTACCTAATCTTTACGCATCACACTTATTATTATCACAATTTTTTTGTTGCAATGCAACGATTGCTCCCTACGTAGTGTGTTTCACCATTGACAGGTGGCAGCAAATACCGATTGCTCCCTACGTAGTGTGTTTCACCATTGACAGGTGGCAGCAAATACCGGCACCCTATTGGTGTGTTTCACCATTGACAGGTGGCAGCAAATACCGGCAAGTTCCATGGCGATAGTGACTGAATCTGCGATCGTGGTGATTGAAAATCTTTCCTGAAGCTATGTTGATACATTATCCACTTTGCCACATAGCTTATCTTCTTCGCCACATTTATAAAGCCCCATATAAGAAAAATTAGCACGTTCCTTCAAGCGGTTTCGGAGGAGATACGTCAATTTACAGACGGCTGCTTACAGAAATAATATATAGATTCCTTTACCTTAGATGGACATAGGTCATCTTCAGCACTATAGGTAGCATGTGTATTTGTGTGTGAATATGCCAACATAATGACCCAGTATACTTTTTAAAAAATCAAGCGTATTATAGATGCTTACAAAGAAAGACCATGTATACAACAGTCACTGATTTCCAAGCCTTCTGGAAAATTGTATTGCTTGCTTTTAAAAAAAATGACTGAACCTAAGAGCATCAGAATAACTGAAGTGCACAGTTTTAAACCATATGATGCTGCTTGGGCAAATTAAACAGGAAAAACAACAATAAAATTGATATACTGAATAGAGTAAATTCTCTTTTATTTGGACGTAAAAATTGATTGTATCCTACATTATAACTAATATTATTATTTTTAATCTAGAAGTAAAAATATTCTATTGGCAAAAATCATAGCTGGAGTGCTGCATCTTTTCCTTCAAGTTTTCTATGTGTTATCCATGTATTGTCAGATCTTCTTTACCTTCTGTCGTGTTATTGTACATCCTTATTGTTTTAAACTTATTTATTTTACATCGATTGTGAAACATGTTCTTACAAACTCAACAAATTTAAAGTCTTTGGGTAGAACCAGTACTGAGCATATGAGGATAAGGTCATTATAAATTATTTGCTAAATAATCGTCCCCGCCTGCCCCCTAATTTTCTTGCCACCCCGACCCTTTTTATTTTCATAAGAAAAAAATCCTCTCCCACCCTCCCCCTTTTTAAGAAAAAATTTGGATGATAATCTAGCTGTAGCAAAGGATCGAACCCACAACTCATCGATCGTTGGTCCAATGCTCTATCACATGCTTTTGATTGAGATAAGTAAATAATGGCCCTTTATATTGCAGGTTTTGGTGGAAGTAAAGGCATCTGGCATAAACCCCGTGGATACTTACATCCGGACTGGCACTTATGCAGTGAAACCTGCCCTGCCATACACCCCAGGCTCTGATGCTGCTGGTTTTGTCAAAGAAGTTGGTAGTGGTGTCACAAGGGTCAAGGTACTTAAGCATCATGGGACTTTTGATTAAGCTCCTTCATGGATCTAGTGTTAGCTTTGTCCCACAATCAGTCTGTCTCAAAGCCCCAAAACTTTTTGCGAGGCCAGCAAGAAATTGTCAGAGTAATTAAAATTGTATAACAGCTTTTCTTTACCTGTCAGTAAGGCGGTCAATGTGCAAAAATATACCATTATTCGGGCCTAAAATAAAATATTGTTTGTTTGTCCTTTAACTACCTACCCTATAAAATTGCCCCTACTCTGATAATTATATTGTATTGTTTGTCATTGATAAAATGTCTAGGTTAGGCCATAATAAATTAACAAGCCCCCTAATTTTTATGCTGCTCCGACCATTTTTATTTTCATAAAAAAAAAAAAAAATTAAAAAAAAAAATTAAAATAAATCATTAAATGTAGGAGTATTAACAATAATCTAGCAGTATGCAACCACATACCCCTCCAAAAAAAACTGGGTTGTATTTTTACAGAGTTATGGCCCTTTCAGACTTAAAAAAAATTGTTTTTTAGCCAGTTAAAGTTTGTAGTACATGGCGTTGAGCTTAGTTGTTTGGCAAGTAGTGTCAGTTTTTCAGGTTTTATTATTGTTTTTTTTTTATTATTTTTTTTTTAGCTTGCCGGGACTAAGTCCAAGGAGAGCTATTGTCATGACCCCGGCGTCATCGTAGTCGTCTGTAGGCAACCAGGTTAAACTTTGGCATTTAAGATTCAAATATCTATGCAACCACTCATTGGATGTGAATGAAACTTGGCATGTGTGTTCACCATCATCAATGGAATGTCAAAATATTGCCCTCTGATGTGAAGTCATTTGCCTGTTATATTGTGTATATATGTATATAACTGAACAACTTAGAATGAAGAAGGATATTCAACATTGATAAACTTTATGTGTTGGTACAAGCCTATAGATACATTAACAAGAACTGTTATATTACCATATGATTTGAAGGTAGTGCATAATTGTATCATTTATGTAAAACATTGATAAACTAATCTTGGAACAGAAGATCTATTGTTGTTATTTGTCAGCAATGGTTAATCAATTTATAAATTATAAAGCAATTTTAAAGTTCGAAAGACAAATGTACCAAATGACAAATGCTGAATTCAGGCAATACGAGCCATCCAGTCACTTTCTTGTTTTCAAAAATACATAACTGTTGATAATGAAAATAAATAGTATTGGTGAATTATTTTGCTAATTTAGTTTTAACAGACAAACAATAATTATAGATTAATTTTACCGCTCTTGAGTTTTAGTTGTCTTCCATTTGGTACTTATTTCCTGAAAAAGCTGTTGTTTTAGAACAGCATCGAAATAGTCGAGCGTGCTGTCCCTCTGACAGCTCTTGTTTTTTGTGTGATTCGTCTGGAAGAAGCAATCAAACAATGTTTTCACTTGGGCCTTGTTAAGATCATGTGACCTGGCAGGTTATCATGTGCACAATTATATCATATTGCAGCCAGGTGACAGAGTTTACCTACTGAAGAATGTGTCGGGAGGCTATGCGGAGTTCACTACCGTAGAGGAGTCTAACGTGTGTGTGCTGGATGAAAAACTGTCTTTCCAGCAGGGTGCCGGTGTGGGGGTACCCTGTTATACAGCATACAGAGCTCTTTGTATCAAGTAAGTTGTAGAAAATTTGCTTTTTACAGTTAAACCTGTCTTAAGCAGCCAGTCGAGGGAAGGAGCAAAGGTGGCCTTTTAAGACAGGTTGTTGCTACAAATTTTCTCTGCAAACATATAAATGGGAAATAGCAAATGTGACTGCTTAAGAAAAGTGGCTGCTTAATAATGATGACAACATACACAGGTTTGACTGTATTTGACAAATCATACATGGTGTTGAGGTCCATATGCGAGTGTACGGACTGGGCTGTCAGACCTAGAATGATCCGTGTTGGTCCATATGCGAGTGTACGGACTGGGCTGTCAGACCTAAAATGATCTGTGTTGGTCCATATGTGAGTGTACAGACTGGGCTGTCAAACCTAGAATGATCCGTGTTGGTCCATATGCGAGTGTACGGACTGGGCTGTCAAACCTTAAATGATCCGTGTTGGTCCATATGCGAGTGTACTGACTGGGCTGTCAAACCTAGAATGATCCGTGTTGGTCCATATGCGAGTGTACGGACTGGGCTGTCAGACCTAGAATGATCCGTTTTGGTCCATATGCGAGTGTACGGACTGGGCTGTCAAACCTAGAATGATCCATGTTGGTCCATGTGCGAGTGTACGGACTGGGCTGTCAGACCTAGAATGATTGGTGTTGGTCCATATGCGAGTGTACGGACTGGGCTGTCAGACCTAGAATGATTGGTGTTGGTCCATATGCGAGTGTACGGACTGGGCTGTCAAACCTAGAATGATCCGTGTTGGTCCATATGCGAGTGTACGGACTGGGCTGTCAAACCTAGAATGATCCGTGTAGGTCCATATGCGAGTGTACGGACTGGCCTGTCAAACCTAGAATGATCCGTGTTGGTCCATATGTGAGTGTACGGACTGAGCTATCAAACCTAGAATGATCCGTGTTGGTCCATATGGCTTTCCTGGTTCGTTAACTTGCATTTGGACCAAATTACCATGTTTTACTTGTTATGTTCTAATGAATATTTTCAAACACAATACAAAAATAACAAATTTGTCATTCCATTGAGGCAAAATACAACCTTTGGATATGCTTGCATTTGAAATACTTTTGTATATTGGACCGGATGACCTTAATCCCGGTGTTATGTTGGGCTGTGGTCGGTCCATATACTAATAGTAAACCGGATAACATCATATTGAACAAAGAAGGAAATGTGAAAATGAGGCATAATATATTGATTTATTTTTAACTTTAATGCCCGAACACTCCCTGCCCTGGTAGGGAGAATTTGTAGGAGTGGTTTGTATAGCTGCTGTTTCCTGTGCCTGTCAGTTGTAAAGTTTACAATGTTCAAAAGTTTGACATTAATCCATTTGCTAAATATGCTCCAAAGATGTTTATAAATGGAGATTATCCATGTGTATTTTGTGCTCCAGTGATGTTTATAAATGAAGATTATCCATGTGTATTTTGTGCGCCAGTGATGTTTATAAATGAAGATTATCCATGTTTATTTTGTGCTCCAGTGATGTCTATAAATGAAGATTATCCATGTTTATTTTGTGCTCAAGTGATGTTTATAAATGAAGATTATCCATGTGTATTTTGTGCTCCAGTGATGTTTATAAATGAAGATTATCCATGTGTATTTTGTGCTCCAGTGATGTTTATAAATGGAGATTATCCATGTGTATTCTGTGCACCAGTGATGTTTATAAATGGAGATTATCCATGTGTATTCTGTGCTCCAGTGATGTTTATAAATGGAGATAATCCATGTGTATTTTGTGCTCCAGTGATGTTTATAAATGGAGATTATCCATGTTTATTTTGTGCTCCAGTGATGTTTATAAATGAAGATTATCTATGTGTATTTTGTGCTCCAGTGATGTTTATAAATGGAGATTATCCATGTGTATTTTGTGCTACAGTGATGTCTATAAATGAAGATTATCCATGTTTATTTTGTGCTCAAGTGATGTTTATAAATGAAGATTATCCATGTGTATTTTGTGCTCCAGTGATGTTTATAAATGAAGATTATCCATGTGTATTTTGTGCTCCAGTGATGTTTATAAATGGAGATTATCCATGTGTATTCTGTGCACCGGTGATGTTTATAAATGGAGATTATCCATGTGTATTCTGTGCTCCAGTGATGTTTATAAATGGAGATAATCCATGTGTATTTTGTGCTCCAGTGATGTTTATAAATGGAGATTATCCATGTGTATTTTGTGCTCCAGTGATGTTTATAAATGAAGATTATCTATGTGTATTTTGTGCTCCAGTGATGTTTATAGATGGAGATTATCCATGTGTATTTTGTGCTCCAGTGATATTTATAAATGGAGATTATCCATGTTTATTTTGTGCTCCAGTGATGTTTATAAATGGAGATTATCCATGTGTATTTTGTGCTACAGTGATGTTTATAAATGGAGATTATCCATGTGTATTTTGATGATAGTAATATTGCCTTTGTAAAAAATAGGATCCTCCATTACTTAGTGGTCTAAAGTGCCGTCTCAAGATCATTTACCTCACACTACTTAGGTCGTAGGTTCAAGTACCGCTCGCTCCAAAAACTTTATGTGAGTAAGTTTGCCAGTTACTTGCGGAAGGATGGTGGTTCTACTCAGGTTCATTCTGAGGTCTTCCTCCTCCAATAAAACTGGATATGCCATAACAGTATAACATGAAATGTGTTGAAAATGGTGTTGAACCCTGTTAAGAAAATACAAAAAAATCTGTCAAATGAGATTACAGTCATTCTCTCACGTTGACAATGTTACTGTCACCCTCAATAGATTGTAATATTTATAATCATATACCTATACTTGTTTAGTTTTAGCCAGGCCCGATTAGCTCAGTCGGTTACGGGTCTGACTATCAATCCAGTGGACGTGAGTTCGAATCCCTGCCTGGCAATAGTCTCCATGATGATTGATATATGACATTGTGTCTCATTATCATTTGTCTCTTACCACTGATTCAAGTGGGAAAATTATCAGTTACTTAAGGAGATGCGGTGTGCTTGAGTACTGGTTAATCTTTCAGAATCCCAGGAAACAGTAGTTAAGTTAACTGATCGTCTGTTGGCCCTCAGTGGGCTACATCTTCAATCAATCAATCAATCAATCAATCAATCATTGTTTAGTTTATTCTTGATCATCTGCGACGCTTGCTTTTCTAAAAGACAAACATCTTGAAAGGTTGCACCATGAAGAAAAATGGTATCCTGATTCAGTTTTTGATTGGTTTATTCAAACAATCAGACTACTTTGGAGATTTCAGTAGTATTTAGAAAAATATTGTTTAAATGTTTATTTATATATTGAGTATTAGATGTTTTCTATTTGACAAAGTTTCAACATCTTCTACAAGATAACTGCAATAGCTTCCGTCAGAATAAATAAATATGCTATTTTATAAAAACATAACCGTTGCAGAGGTTTGTTTGTTTCAGTCAATCAGATCTTACTTTCAGATTCAAACATTTCTTCAGCACAACAGAAAAGCAAGTATCGCAGATAATCAAGACTCGTTTAGTTAAAACTAATTTATCTTAGCTCAACTGCGAAGAAAGCTCAAAAGCGTATATGACTCACTTTTGAGTCTGCTTCCTGGGATATACCTTTTTATACGACTGTCTCATGCACTTTGCTTTCTTGCATGTACATATGTTTGTATATATGTTGTGTGTTTCAGGGCAAGAAACAAGTTAAAGTCTGGAAATACCGTATTGATACATGGTGCTAGCGGAGCTGTAAGTAATACAGTCTACCTAGTTTATAGTTTATGCTAATTTATTTTTGCTCGATTGCGAAGAAAACCCAGAGCCTATATGAACTGGTCTTGAGTTTGTTTCCTAAGTAGAAACAGTACTGAGTGTTGTTTTTTTAGAGGCATTTGGTTGAGTTGAGGTTTTTTACCTGCAACCTCTGGCTTAAGCGACCAACACTCTACTACACTACTGCCATGTCCAGTTTTATTGGTGGATGAAAACCAGAATGAATCGGAGTAGGACCACCGTCCTTCTGCATGTCATTGGCAAATATTTTGCATAAACCTAAGTGTTGGGAGACAAGTGGTGATTAGACGCCAGTGCATTAGACCACTCAGCCACTGTGGTCCCCAGCTCATTATACAGATACCATAATAATAATACAATATTATACTTCATTTTCGCATTTCCTTCTTTATTCAATAAAAATTATGATGCCATCTGGTCAATATATTTGTTGACTGAATGGGCCGTGTCCAATATTAAACTGGGAATAACTTCATAATTCTGGTCCAATATACAAATATTTCAAAGCAAATTAACCTTTATTAAGCAACACCTGTCTTAAAAGGACACCTTTACTTATTCCTTTGACTGGCTGCTTAAGACAGGTTTGACTGTACAAAATGTGTGAATATTTCAATATGCATTGCAAGCACATCCAAAGAGTATCATTCCTAATGGAACAACATATTTGTTATACTGTCAAACATGTGTAATTGGTCACCTCTTTTAAGCAGCCACCTGTCTGAAACAGCCATATTCTGTATTTCCCATTTCTATGCTTTTAGATTAAATTAACCTGTATTAAGCAATGACCTGTCTTAAAACTCCACTTTTGCTCCTTCCCTTGATTGGCTATTTAAACAAGGTTTGACCATATTTATATTGTGTTTGAATAATACAAGGCGTTTTGGTCTAAATCTAGGTTTACAGTCTGACTGCCCAGTGTGTTTAATCTTGTAGGTTGGTCTAGCCAGTGTTGAGTTAGCTGTGTCCCAGGGTTTAACCGTGTATGATACTGCAACTTTTGTTTAATCTTGTAAGTTGGTCTAGCCAGTGTTAAGTTAGCTGTGTCCCGGGGTTTAACCGTGTATGATACTGCAACTTTTGTTTAATGTTGTAGGATGGTCTAGCCAGTGTTGCGTTAGCTGTGTCCCGGGGTTTAACCATGTATGATACTGCAACTTTTGTTTAATTTTGTAGGTTGGTCTAGGCAGTGTTAAGTTAGCTGTGTCCCGGGGTTTAACCATGTATGATACTGCAACTTTTGTTTAATCTTGTAGGTTGGTATAGCCAGTGTTGAGTTAGCTTTGTCCCGAGGTTTAACTGTGTATGGTACTGCAACTTTTGTTAAATCTTGTAGGTTGGTATAGCCAATGTTGAGTTAGCTTTGTCTCGGGGTTTAACCGTGTATGATACTGCAACTTTTGTTAAATCTTGTAGGTTGCTATAGCCAGTGTTGAGTTAGCTTTGTCCTGAGGTTTAACTGTGTATGATACTGCAACTTTTGTTTTATGTTGTAGGTTGGTCTAGCCAGTGTTGCGTTAGCTGTGTCCCAGGGTTTAACCATGTGTGATACTGCAACTTTTGTTTAATCTTGTAGGTTGGTATAGCCAGTGTTGAGTTAGCTTTGTCCCGGGGTTTAACCATGTATGATACTGCAACATTTGTTTAATCTTGTAGGTTGGTATAGCCAGTGTTTAGTTAGCTTTGTCCCGAGGTTCAACTGTGTATGGTACTGCAACTTTTGTTTTATGTTGTAGGTTGGTCTAGCTAGTGTTGCGTTAGCTGTGTCCCAGGGTTTAACCATGTATGATACTGCAACTTTTGTTTAATCTTGTAGGTTGGTATAGCCAGTGTTGAGTTAGCTTTGTCCCAGGGTTTAACCATGTATGATACTGCAACTTTTGTTTAATGTTGTAGGTTGGTATAGCCAGTGTTGAGTTAGCTTTGTCCTGGTGTTTAACCATGTATGATACTGCAACTTTTGTTTAATCTTGTAGGTTGGTATAGCCCGTGTTGAGTTAGCTTTGTCCCGAGGTTTAACCATGTATGATACTGCAACTTTTGTTTAATCTTGTAGGTTGGTCTAACCAGTGTTGAGTTAGCTTTGTCCCGGGGTTTAACCATGTATGATTCTGCAACTTTTGTTTAATTTTGTAGGTTGGTATAGCCAGTGTTGAGTTAGCTTTGTCCAGAGGTTTAACTGTGTATAATACTGCAATTTTTGTTTAATGTTGTAGGTTGGTATAGCCAGTGTTGCGTAAGCTTTTTCCCGGGGTTTAACTGTGTATGATACTGCAACTTTTATTTAATCTTGTAGGTTGGTATAGCCAGTGTTGAGTTAGCTTTGTCCTGGTGTTTAACCATGTATGATAATGCAACTTTTGTTTAATGTTGTAGGTTGGTATAGCCAGTGTTGAGTTAGCTTTGTCCTGGTGTTGAACCATGTATGATACTGCAACTTTTGTTTAATGTTGTAGGTTGGTATAGCCCGTGTTGAGTTAGCTTTGTCCCAAGGTTTAACCATGTAGGATACTGCAACTTTTGTTTAATCTTGTAGGTTGGTCTAACCAGTGTTGAGTTAGCTTTGTCCCGGGTTTTAACCATGTATGATTCTGCAACTTTTGTTTAATTTTGTAGGTTGGTATAGCCAGTGTTGAGTTAGCTTTGTCCAGAGGTTTAACCATGTATAATACTGCAACTTTTGTTTAATGTTGTAGGTTGGTCTATCCAGTGTTTAGATAGCTGTGTCCTGGGGTTTAACAGTGTATGATACTGCAACTTTTGTTTAATCTTGTAGGTTGGTCTAGCCAGTGTTCAGATAGCTGTGTCCCGGGGTTTAACTGTGTATGGTACTGCAGGCACCCAGCAGGGTATTGATTTGGTGCTTAAACAAGGTGCGAAGGCAGTTTTCAACCACAGGGAAGATGGATACACTAACAAAATAATGGTAAGTGACTTAGTTATCCTTAATCCATCTATACTTAACAGAACAGTTAACAAGATATTGAATATCATTATACAGATTTTTACAAGATGTTAACAGACAATTATGTATTGATTTTTCATAGACTAAATGTTCTTTCTGATTTAAACTCCAATTCCAAAGAAATTGCTTTCATACTTTTGAGAAAAGACATAAAATGTGTTTGGTACATAAAATATCGGGTGGCGGGGTAGCTGTTCCATTCATTATATGTGTCAAAATCCTTTTAAACAATCCTCATTCGTATGCGGAACGGTCATACCAGAGTCTTGAAAAATGGTTTCAGAAGCTTCCTTGCTTGATACTCAGCATTTAGGGGATAGTTCTAGATGTGGTTGTCGTGGTGTCAGTATAATGTGACTTGGTTGGGTATCATACCATGTGTCTGCAGTATGATATTACATTGTGGCAGAGGTTAGACTTCTGTCTCAAGTAGACATCATCATGATATACATGTGACTGACAAATTGTTGAAAGTGAAGCTAGACACTGTTGTGATAGGACTATAAAAGTATTAAAAGTGACACTGAACTTCATATAACTACAATACACAAATTTCAATAATTTGAGTGATTAGGTATAAAATGTAACTTGTGTTATGTACCAGTTAGCCATAAAATATACACCCATGGTTGTAATTCAGCATAGATCACAGGGTTTTCATTTTTAACTGATAGCCGATTGAAATCATCGGTTAAAATCAGGTTTGGATCGGTTGTTTTTCCAGAAACATCGAACATTTGCCCTCTTGACCCCCAGTCTGATCTGTTGTTTTTCTCTTTCAATCTGTTGTTTGATTTTAAAATGAAAACCCTGGATTTTAAAATGAAAACCCTGGATCAACCTATATTAAGAAGTATAAGTATGGGATATAGGAAATATGAAAACCCAAAACAGGTGACTACTTTTGTTTATTAAAGTAGTGTACCTTCACTTTAATAAATAAAAACATTTACCTTTTTAAGCTTTCATATCTCCTATCTATAATCCCATGTTTATATTTTAGTATTGATCAACATCTATTAAGCAGTCACATGTTTTAAGCTTTCATATCTCCTATATCCCATGTTAATATTTTAGTATTGATCAACCTCTACTAAGCAGTCACCTGTTTTAAGCTTTCATATCTCGTATATCCCATGTTTATGTTTTAGTACTGATCAACCTCCATTAAGCAGTCACCTTTTTTAAGCTTTCATGTTTCCTATATCCCATGTTTACATTTCAGTACTGATCAATCTCTATTAAGCAGTCACCTGTTTTAAGTTTTCATGTCTTCTATAATCCATGTTAATATTTCAGTATTGATCAACCACTATTAAGCATTCACCTGTTTTAAGCTTTCATGTTTCCTATATCCCATGTTTATATTTTAGTATTGATCAACCTCTTTTAAGCAGTCAACTGTTTTAAGCTTTCATATCTCCTATATCCTATGTTCATATTTCAGTATTTGTCTACCTGTATTAAGCAGCCATATCTATGTCTTCAACATAATACTGTATAATGCCTACATTTCTTTCTTAATTATCCTCCTCTATAGGAATGGTCATATCCTGTGATTTCACGTCTGCTCTGTATCTCCTAAACTCATTGGAGGATTTTGCTGAAACTTTGGTCAGATGTTCAGCTCCTTGAGACAACGTGCACAACCTACTTTCAAATCAGTTCAAGGTCAAGTTCACAGCTTTAACTGAAATGTTTTCAGCTTTGTTTTAGCCATGACCTCGTGTCAGTCCTGTATCTCCTAAACCCCTTGTACTATTTACTTTCTTCAGGAAGAAACAAATGGAGAAGGTCCTGACATTATCATAGAAATGCTGGCTAATGTTAACCTGGAAACTGATCTCAAACTTATCAAGAAAAACGGTACTATTGTGGTATGTAGTAGTATGATCTTGTTTAAGTTTTATTATTTGATTTAGAGAACATCATTATAGCTGTCTATTTATAAGCTTACATGAACACAAAGTGCTCATGGTCAGCTATTGTGTCTGTCATCGGTCGTTGTCTGCAGTGTCATCAATTATTAATTAAAACAACATCTCCTAAACCGCTCGTTGAAGGTCAACCAAACTTCACAGGATTATTTTTTATAATAAGAAAATTTATTAATTGTTGTTCTTTTCATTTTTTCAATAGGCTGTTTATGTAAAAGTTATCATTTATTTCAGCGGAATATAAAATCCATGTACTTCAATATTCGTAAAGAAAGAAAGTTTTACACAACATTTATTTTCTAACAGCAGCTGATGTAATTGGTTCTAAGTAGGTTTGTTTGAATATTTAGCATCATTTTGTGTCATCCAGGGCAAACAGTCAGTTAACCGAACCATTCTCTCCTGGGATTCTGGAAGATTAAGCAGTACTCAAGCACACACCCATCTCCACAAGTAACTGATGTTTTCTCATTTGAATAAGTGGTGGGAGATCAATGACAAGTGACAAGAGGAGAGTACATTTGATTGACATGTATACATGAGTCAGTTGTGCTTAAGCGGATATCTGGGGTTGTATTCATCAACCATTCTTAAGAATATTCTTAGACTTCAACTCAAGAATGAATTTTGAGAAACACACGTGGAGACCATTTTTAGACCAAAATTTGCAAGCATGTTGGGGCACCTATATATATAGTTGAAATTTGGATTTTCAAGCTTGAGTCTAAGAATATTTTCAAGAATGGTTGGTGAATACGACCCCTTGTAACTGTGACATTGAAGATGATTTTTATGCCCCTGTATTTGAAGAACTTATGGTGAAGGGGCTTTAAATGTTACCCTGTCTGTATGTGGCTTTATAATCATAAAATACAGGTTTGATATTGGCAATGTCGGTGAAATATTACCGGAGTTATGGCTTTTTATGACCTGATTTTCTGGTTTACTTTTACTAGCAGGGGCATTTGTGTCCACAGACATATATCTGGTTTACTTTCAAGTTGCATTTATTGCAGGTTGTTGGTAACCGTGGCAGTATAGAGATCAATCCTAGACTCACCATGCAGAAGGAATGTATAGTAACAGGAATGGTGCTTATGAATGCTTCACAGGTAACCATGGTGATAGATTAACAATAGTTAAAGTATCATTAAAGTTGACACATGTAATAATATATAGTTGATCTAGCAAATGTAAGTAGGATCAATGTCTATTTATTCTAACAAAAGTATTTAATGTTAAACAATTACCACAGTCATCTGGAATGGAAAAGGGTGTTCCATGGCCATGATGTCTAATGAGATGTCATTAAATGACTGCATAACTCTCAGCTGAGGTTATGGATTTGAGCCCAGCATGGTCCAAAAACTTCATGTGAGAAAGTTTGCCAGTTAAATGTGAGAGAACGGTGGTTCTATTCAGATTCATTCTGAAGTGTTTCTCCAATAATAAAACTGGATATACCATTTATAACCTGTCATGTGTTGAAAATGGAGGTAAACCCATATATAAAATGAACGAAACAGAATATGTTGGACATATTGATAAGCACAATAAAGTTCAGTTACTAAAAGTCATACACACACATACAGCCTTGCTTGTCGCAACCCACTATTTCCCCCAAGTGTTTTAAAGCAATCAATACTAAGCAATCGTCATATTATGATAAGAAAGGGAAGGATACAAATAATTAAATATATTTAAACTAATGTCTGTTTGATTAAGCGCAACAGTGTCATATAACTGCAATGTCGTGAATATCGTTAGTTCAATTCTTACTTCGAGTGCCAGGCCGGAGAGCGAGTCTTATGATTAGATCGTTGTGTTGTGTTGCTGCGTGTAACCAGAGACAGCAATTTAGACACTGTTGTAAGAGCGGGGTTATGATAAGTCAATTATCAATCACACTTCCACCCAATACCCACAGAAAATATATTTACCGAAGAAAGTCATATTGTACAAAATAAAACTACCTGTGCGTTGACATGAGTATTTTACATATTCATTTACGATATTACGATGACCGATTACAATTGAAAATTAGTTGGTTAAAGATTGTGATTTCTACAGTAATGTTGTTAGTTTAATGTTAACTTTCCAAAAAAAATTTTAGTTATTAAAATCTTACAATATTACTTAAACAGATTGTATTATTGAAAGTCAGTTGCTTTTTGTTCGATTATCAACAGTAAATTTATTTCTGATTTCCAACTATAATATTCATTCAAGAATATACATCACTTGATGGCTGCAGCAGTACTGTGGATAGAATGTCCACACACTCTAGAGGTCGCGGGTATGACTCCATGCTCAAACCGATGGGCACTCAAATACAAAACAAATTACTGGTTCTACCCAGAAAACGGAATCAATAGTAATTCATATAAACTTGGAGCTTCTTCACAAGCGAGCCGGGCCCAATATGCTCAGTCGTTAGCGCATCTGACTGTCAATCCAGTGGTCGTGAGTTCAAGTTCTCGCCTGGCCACAATCTCCGTAATAATTGATATATGACATTACGTTTCATTATCATTCGTCTCTCACTGCTGGTTCAAGTGGGAAAGTTACCAGTTACTAGCAGAGTGTGGGGTATGCTCAAGTACTGATTAAACTTCCAGGATCCCAGGAAACAGTGGTTAGGTTAACTGATCATCTGTTAGCCCTCGATGGCATAAAAATAACTTTCCCACTTGAATCAGTGGTGAGAGACGAATGATAATGAGACACAATGTCGTATAGCAATCATCATGGAGACTGTTGCTTGGGCGGGATTCAAACTTATGACCCCTGGATTGATAGTCAGATGTGCTAACAACTGAGTTAATCAGGCCCGGCACATGTAATACATTGTAACTCAAAAATGTTCAGGTATCAATACAAATGATGTTATTTTAGAACTTGACATATTATACATGTATGGTAACTCAATTTACTGTATGTAAGAGAATATTAATACAATGTCATGCATACAGTTTCTCGTAAATTCTATTTCTTATCTTTTCTCCACTCTTGGTACTTTCTCTAAACCGTCTTTGCCTCTACAACTCTTTACACTCATACATAAAAATGTTACTTGTAAGACATCGTATTAATGTTCTCCTATATACAGTTACCATGTAATATGTTTAGTTTCAAAATTATAGTGTTTGTATTGATACCTGAATATTTTTGTATAACATTGTATTATGTCTTACATGGAATAAAATATATTCATCACAAAAAAAACATGCAAGTAACCTTTTAAGTGTGTATTATAAAGAAATAAAGAAGGAAAGACGAATGAAAGAAAGTAAAAAAGGAGAAAAACAAAAAATTTGCATAAAGCTGTATGCATTATAGACAGATAGTACTGGTTCTTCTCAGGAAGACTTTGAGCAAGATTTGTATAAGTTGTGTTGTTGTATGGTGTATAGCGTGGCTTTCAACAATTTTTCAGTCATATTGGGACGGTGTCTACTTGAGACAGTATTCTAAGCGGTGTCACACTGGAGTATCATGCCACAGACACATGGTATGATACCCCACCCAGTCACATACTGACACTGGGTCGACCAGACCTAGAATGCTGAGCGTCAAACGCGGAAGCTTCCAGTACTATTTTTAGAGTCTTTGGTATGACCTGACCAGGGATCGAACCCATGACCTTCCGCATGCAAGGCAGACGCTCTACCACTAGACCACGCTGCAGTCTGGATGGGTTGTGAAACATATTTCAAAGTCGATGTAAAAAGATATGTCTGTTTGTAGCAAATTTTGACTGGGATTTTTATATATTCACTGTAATGATATGTCATCTATGACTGGGTGGTCTAACATTCTGTTTCCAGATAATTTTGCCAGGCTCGGTTAGCTAAGTTGTCTAATGCTTCTGACTATCAGTCAAGGGATCATGAGTTTAAATCCCCACCTGGCAACAGTCTCTGTGGTGTTTGATAAATGGCATAGCATCTCATTGTCATTTGTCCCTCACTGCTGATTCAAGTGAGAAAGTTACAAGTAACTTGCGGAGATGGGTGTTTTCGAGTTCTGATTAACCTTCTGGGGTCTCAGGAAAGAGTGGTTAGGTCAACTGATCATATGTTAGCCCTCGTTGGTATAACAATGACGCCATATTAAAACAAACAAACAGTCCAGATAATTTGCCTTTCACGAATAAGATCATGGGTACAAGCTTTTGTCAGTGCCAAAATGTATGTGGGAATGTTTGTCAGCTACGTGAGGAAGGGCAGAGGCTCTACTCAGATAAATTCGGAAAGATTCATCGAGCAATACATTGTAGCACTGGGAACCATTGAGTCGGTAATATATTGAATGGTGTGTAGAAAGGTCAAATTTAGTATGATGTTTAGACAGCGTAACAGTGACATACATTGTGGTTTTATAATTTGCAGGATGAATGGATGGAGATGCATGCAGGTATTGGAGAAGGTTTGAATGCTGGTTGGCTACAACCGCACATATGCAAGGAGTATGCTTTAGAAGAAGCCCCTTTGGCTCATGATGAGGTCATCAATTCATCTGGAACATTGGGAAAACGAGTATTTGTATTGTGATAAAGGAAGATTTATGTCTATGTCCTGCAATAAGAAGAATGTCGAAGGAGCATTAAGTGTTATACCTGTCCATCCGTTTGTTTGTTCATCTGCCTGGCTTGCATGCCGTTAAATTGGTTTATGATGAACAACTTGTGAAAGGGCCTCTGTGTTTAGTTTATATTTGATGCGTAACTGTATAATTATAAAACACAGATAAATCTCAATATTTGCGAACATCTGCCAAATTTTACGGCAGCTATGGGCCCGTTTCAAATTCGTTTTTGGTAAAAGTTGGTAACATTATAGCAGGGGCATTCATGACACATTTCTAGTTGTGTCTGGAATATTGAGAAAATAATTTTTTCTTTTGTGATAAAGTAAGAAAGCTTTTTTTTCCTTCTGGAATATAAGGCAAATATCATGTTTTTTTGTATTGTGATATAGGAGACATTTATTTGTTGTGACTTAATTACAGGGACTGGCAGGCTAATACATGTATCTATATCATATACATGGCTAAAATATGGGGTGGCACCTTGAGTATTTCTTTGATAACTATTTGAATCTTTGTCTCAATTAGATAATTTTAGTTCAAAAGTAAAGCTGATAAAAATTATGACTCTTTCCAATTATCAATTATTTAATATTTTACAAATGAATTTAAATTTTTACGGAAAATGAAAATTGTTAGAATTTTTACCGTTTTCTTATTTTTTTAATAAAAATTGTGAAATTTTGTATGAATTAAAAAAAAATTGTTTTGAAAAAAAGCAAATTATTTAAAATGTATAGATTGTGATATGTAATTGTCATGTCTTCCATATGATTGAAAATTATTGTAAATGAATTATAAATGTGTGTTGATTGTTCGCCAATGAATTTGAATTGAACTGGTTAAAATGACAGATTATTTTTATTGAGAAAATACACATAAAAAATTGTATTCTTTTCAGTGGAAAATTGAAGTAGTTTTATTACTGTGATAAAAAGATAAGAGATATTCTTTCCATCATGAACACACAACAGCTATGTTTGGTTTCCTTGAGAAAGACATTTTATCTGCATATGCTCAGTACTGGTTCTACCGTGGAAGATTTCGCTTTTCATTTGTCTAAGTTGAAAGAATTTGTTTCACAACCAATGTAAAATAAATAAGTTTATGACAATGTATAAAAAATGCTATAAATAATAAAAAGAAAGCACTGTTAGCACTGCATATAATGTTTGATAAATCATCAGACCATTATATGTATTTAATAACTCTCAAATTGGTGCCATAGTAAAGCCGATTCATTAGTTGATAATTTCTAAACATTAATTATGGGCCCTACAGTTCCGACAGCTCTAACAGGCTGTCTCAAGGTCACTTGCCATTTCCCTTATTTTCATCAGATGTTGTGAAATAATAAAATAAAATAAAAACACAAAAAAGAACCGAAACCGAAACCAATCAAATAATAAAGACAATAATTGAGGGTACTGGGTTACTTTTTTAAGGAGTTATGAAGTTTAAACTATTTTAAAATAGGTTGTTTTAGACTTTATCTTTATTTTGCCAACATCTATGGTATTCATTATGTTCGTAATCAGGAAAAGATAAATGATATTAGTTCAAGTACATAGATTTCTTAGAGTTGTAGCCCTTTCATGAGCTTAAATATAAGTGTAAACAGTGGTAGTGGACCATAATAAGCTTCAGCTGCTTGGTTTACAGGGACTATAAGAATCTTGCATGGGTTTGTGGTTCTGATAGAAAATTCCTCCCGAGGGATAACTATTTTGATGGGAATGAGATTCTGTCGAGTTCCCGTGACAACAGTTATCACAAGGGACAGAATTTTATATCTGAATCAAATAAGACGTGAATGATTCTTTATCTTGAATACCAAACACATTGAATGATGTGTTTCAATCAGTTCATCATTATATTTTACCAATATCATTTTTAAGACGTTAAATTATATAATCTATGTCGTGTAGTTTAAGATGGTTATAATGTCATCGTGCAAGAGTTTTATCTCAGACCTAGGGTGAGACAAAAATATCTAGCCATTATAAAAAAAGCTGATATTATTATACGCTATGTAAGAAAAGTATTTGTTTAATTTATGTAGATACAAATGATAACTTTTTAGATATCACTACAATTATGTTCTTTATCAAATAAGGTCATTATAACTGTTTTTGCAAAAATAAAAGTTTTTTAAGTACTTTTAAGTTATGTAAACTTGATTGCTATTTTATTGTTAATTCTGATAAGCATTGTATGTTTTGATGTGATTTATAATGTAAACAAATATATTTCTAAAACAGTTGTTGATGTTTAGCGTTGTTTTCAACAATTGTTCAGTTAAATCATGACGGTATCTTCTTGAGAGAGTATTCTAAGTGCTGCCGCACTGGAGTATCATACCACAGACACATGGTATGATACCCCACCCAGCAACATTATACTGACACCAGGCCGACCTGACTATCCTCTAAATGGTGAGCGCCAATCTTTGGTATAACCTGGCCGGGAATCGAGCCCACAACCTTCCGCATGAGTGGTGCACACTCTCTACTCCTAGACCACAGCTGCTATTTCTAAAACAGATTACTATGTAACACTGATATTTATTTCCTGTCAATAAAAAGCTGACAGCTGACCATAGGCGTAGGTGCGTTTCAGTCAATGGGAGTGGGGTATGCAATTTGAACTAGAGTGTGGGAAGGGCCTTCTACACACCAACACCCCATACACAAATACACACGCAAAACATCCTATAACATGTATTTAAATAAAGTAAACCTCCACTGGGTTTTAAACTCGGGACCCCATGCACTGCTAGCCAAAAATGATGGAAGGGACTCCGATACGGGGGCCTCCGGTGAAATTTTTTATATTCAAAAACTAAAATCTTCATTCTAGTGAATTTTAAGACAAATTAAAATATGTATTGTTGCTGTATACTCAATATCTTTGGTAATTTGTGATATTAAACATCTTTATCAAAATATGTGGGTATTGGCAATATAGATATGCTGTCACCCCACCCCCACCCCATCTCCAGCTCCTACACCTATGAAGATTTTAAAAACAGTGTGTGATTTTCGCATTCACAACATTTCTGAGATGTTGAGATATTAAATAGTGAAAAAAAGAGTATTACTTGGATTTATACCTTAATTTCTAATGAGAAAATGTCAGATGTTTGCATAGTATTAAGTTAAAAGAAATGTGTATATTGGAGGACATAGAAAGTTTTGACATAAATGAGGCATGTTGGTATAGACTGGGTGCATTAATAATATAATTCAACAATACGGCTGGGTCAGGTATCTGCAAGAAACTTTATATACTTAGTAATGGTCTATCCAGGAAGACTTCAAGCGTGATTTTTTGTCTCGCCGCGACGAAGAAGAGACGCGATTAAGGTGTTGCTTTTCCATCAACGGCGGCGTCAAACATTTATATTTATCTCCAACGTTAAGTTTTTACACTATTTCTGAACAAGTACAATTACTAGGACACTCATACTTGGATCATGGTTACAACTAACACCCTGCATCACATTATATACTGCAGATGCTGAGTGTGACCTACATTTCATTGTCCATTGACATTGTTTGATGCTGAATTTTGCATTTACCTCCAACGTTAAGTTTTCATTTTTACACCATTTCTCAATAAGTACTAGTGCTATGACACTCATACTTGGATCATAGTTACAACTAACACCCTGCATTACATAATATAATGCATATGCTAAGTACTTTCTTTTTTTTTTAATTTTTTTTTCTTTTTTTTTAAATATGTTCTACTTAGAAATAATGGTTGAATTTTTTTGTTTGTTTTTTACATATGTTTTACTTAGAAATACTGGTTAAAGTTTTGTGTGCAACTACCATGAAGTTCATATCTCAAAAATCACTTAATGTATTTGATCGAAACTTCACACAATACTTCCTACAATATTTCTTAGTCATTAAACCTATTACATTAACCAAGTTAGATAACTCTTGCATGAATATAATATTTTAATTTTTTTCTCTCCCATGTAACGGTCAAAGCGGACACGGCGAGACATATCATTCTGCGGAATTCTTGTCTATTATATAAAGATATAAGAACTTGTTTATAATGTTGTTAATAATATATTTAAAATATTAAATACGATATATGTCCGTATTATATGAATATTGTTCAAGTAGCACTGATAAAGCAAAGTTCTGCTTCTTTACCTTCCAAACAGTGATAATGACGTCATATTGAGGCGACCGTCTTTGTACAGTAAATACATTTCATCTGAAAGGGTAAAAAAAACGTGATATTGATAATCATTAAATGAATGCTAGTATTGGCCAGGAATTTATATTTTAAATACTGATCAAGATTAACTTTAATAGTTGATTAATGTATTTGAACAATACTACACTAAAGTTTACATCTAGGGCTACATGAAAATGCATTCAAAATATTACCTTCAAAAGTCTATACTCTGTGATCATACTTTTATCCAAGCTTCCACATTGCAATTGACAAATGGAATTTACTATTCCACTTCTTTATCCTACATACAAGAGTGTGGCATGTGTTGACCAATATCATACACTTCTATAGCCTAAATACCTACATACAAGAGTGCAGCATGTGTTGACCAATATCATACATTTCTATCTCCTACATACAAGAGTGCGGGATGTGTTGACCAATATCATACACTTCTATAGCCTACATACAAGTGTGTGGTATGTGTTGACCAATGTCATACACTTCTATAGCCTACATACAATAGTGCGGTATATGTTGACCAATAGAATGCAATTCTATAGCCTACATACAAGAGTGCGGCATATGTTGACCAATAGAATACACTTATATATATATGTCTTACTGCCCAATTTCCTCCCCTTTGTGATGGTAACAAGATTATTGCGCCCCCCCCCCCCCAAAAAAGCAATCTAATCAACCCCGTGTTTTTATTCCAGCATAATATTATTTAGACCAAGAGTTTATGAAAACTAGACACTTTTAGATCCATTGGCAATGTGTTCGGTGTTCCATAAGTGCATGTCTCTATATGTAGAATGGTACAACAATAATTGGTATGTGAGACGTATAATAGTGCTATGAGCTGACATCATTATCTTCAATAGGCTACATAAGATAATGCTATAATTCGATATAATTCACCACTATAAGTGCTATTATTTGATTACATATGCTGCCATATTCTTACTAAAAACACTTACATTAACCGATAATTAACCAACATTACACTGTCATGGGTTATCTACAACATCGACATTAACTAATAAATTCCCTTAATTGCATTGCCTGCTGACATTAAGAAAATTAATAAGATAAATCACTTTAAAAGTTCTGTTAAGACCCATTTATTAGCCAGAGCTAGGAAAGCATAGTTTATTTATTGGTCACTTGTTGACTAGATATGCTCAATGTTTTTAATTGTAATATTTTTAAACAAAATTGGAATAAAAATAATATATTTTTAAACGGCAAAATTTTGGAAACATTCCATGTGGTAACTTCCAAATTCCAAAGTCTTCAACTTTATATTATGTTTAGTTAATTTAATTGCAGTTTTGTAATGTATACTCTTAGTAAGTATAGTACCAAGGACCTCATTGGAAATAAGCCTTCGGGCTTTATGGGCAATCTAAGGTTATTACACACTTGTATGTATGTCCAATGTTGCATTAACTGAATACTTCTTTGAGAGTTGCCATTCAGTTCATTTAAGTTACCACAGTTTTCTATAGAATATTTTATTGTGATATATCATTAACTTTTTTACACTGGATTTTGCCAAAACAGTAGTACATAATCGCATTCTGTGATTCTTTATATTTAATAAGTTGCAATACTTAATTAGTTTTATGTAATATGGTTGATAGTTATAAAATTACCTTACTAATGTATCTATTTTTTTATTTGTAATTGAGTTTGTATATTTAATGTAACCTGTATAGGAGTGTTTTAACATGAATTAATATCAATTTACCGTAGTCTACCTAAAAGAAGTCCATTAACAAATAGAATATCCTACTATAGACTAACCAGCAGAGTGCAATTAACCAAGGACTAATAGAAGTCCGTGAATTAACTAATATCACAAATAGGCTACCTAATAAATTGGATTAATTCACCGAAGTATAACATAAGTTACTGCAACGGGCAAGACTCTAGATAAGTCTTTTCAACCCGAAATATAACCAGATTTGACTTCTACGCCAGTTTAAAATTGATGGAAAATAGAGACAGACAAATAAATAGTTTCAGTTTACAGAATACTATTTAATTAGAAAAGCCAAGGACTTATATAGAGATATTTTAAAGTAATTTAAAGACTGAAGAGAGAGAAGGAGGGGCGAATAATCAGAAAGGCATTAAGTTTGACTCGTCGATCTTATATACTCGGTACCAGGTTCTTGTCTACTCGTGTGTGCAAACGCAGTACAGTAATGCACTGTAACTGGTAACCAGACCTTAACGCCTGGCTGCGTTCAGCACCGTTCAACAGCAAACACGGATAATGTCTGGTTCCCTAAAATTGTTGCATACTCTGTGTAAATTTGAGGTTGAGCCAGTGTCCAGGAATATATGTTAGCTAATGTTGTAAAACGTTTAATCGAACTGTACGCAGCGCTGATTAATGAACTTTATAAATGTGTGTGCAGAGTAACAATAGAACAGTATGTCCCTTACATTACCAACCAATTAATGTGCTATTAACTGATAACCTAACTTACGTTTTAGCTCATTACATGATTTCGTGTTACACAGATCGTCGCCACAGCATATGTCACACATGTGTATAGCTCTACTACCATGATGGGGTTCGATTGAATGTAGGTACTGCATAATGTCCTTGGTAAGAATAGTGCACGCCTGCAGAATAATATTAAGAAATGTGTAAATGACGAGTCGACTATTACATGTATTCAAAGATTTATATATAGTCTTATTTATACACCTGGAAAAAAGTTAAGCACCCTCTGAATGTTCCCGCAATTTTAACGCGACCACAGCTGCAATTTCTAAAATTGGTTTGGTAATGGTAAGAACATCATAATAATGGTAAGCTCTGCAACGTGAATGGCAAAATTTACTTTAGGACCTCATCCCACGTGTTACTGGTGTCATAAGAAGGAGAATTGAGGCTGTACGTGTACGTGGAGGCTATTCACGTTATTGACGGTTGAGTCACAGTATGTCATGTTTGGGTAATACCCGTCATTTTTAGTGAAAACATCCACTTGGAAACGCCTCTACAGCTCCCATATTTTTTTGGTAAAAAAACCACAAATTTGTTCTCGCTACACACCACATTAGTCTTTCTTAGCTCAATTTGTCAGTCATCTCATGACAGCACTTGAGTTCTCATTCATTGTCAATTTTCCGATGGGGATGTCAGAACGTTTAACTTATTTCCAGGTGTATATAAGTCCTTGGCGTATTACACTTTGATTTATACCTTTTTGAAAACATTCTCTGAGACCAAACATATTTACACATTATATATCTCTGCGACGCAGTAGTCTAAGGATGATGTCTCAGGAAATAAATCAAAACTGAAATAATAATATTATACTTTTAAATTAGTACTTTCTCAATATTATACAAGTATACTTTAGGAAAGGAAGGTAACAAACATGTATACCATAGCCGTGGATACTACGGAACTCATACCACAATTATCTCCCTTGAATACTCCGGAAGTATGAAGGAGGTAGACATAAAACTTTAGTTCTCTTTTTATTCTTTTTTCAGGGCTTTGTATTGTAGTGATTCATTCTTTCCTACCATATGTTAAATGATGTTAGAAATCACCACTGAATATTTGATGCTGACACCAGACTTCTAGGCAATTAAGTGTCATTTTAGAATTGTTCGTTCAAACCGAATATTTGACATATTATTACTCTGAAAATCACAAAACCATTGAATTAAAGCCCAGACACATGTTGCAGATTGTGTTTGTTCACTGTGTTTTGAACATACATGTTACAATGGAGCCCTATGGGAAATGTAACAGTGGTGTGAGACATGTAGAATGGACCCAGTCCTACCTGCTTGGATCCGTCACATATCAGTGAGATTAGAGTACGCTGAATGGTTAATTGATTTAGCGGATGTTGAATGACATCACATTTTTGGTATATTGTTAATATACTAGCTTGTAGAAAGGACCCAGGTCTCCCCGATTGGATCCGTTATATAGCAGTTAGATAAAACCACGCTGATTGGTCAGTTGCTTCAGTTGATGTTGAATGACGTCACATTTTGGCAAAGTGCTAGACTCAACTCTCCCCGATTGGATCCGTGACATAGCAGTCAGATATGAGCACGCTGATTAGTCTGTTGCTTCAACTAAATTTTAATGACGTCACAGCTTTGGCGAGCGTGAAAGTACTATGAATTATGGGACAGACTTTAAATTCCCTAATATATCATTGGGGTTGAATACACATTATTCGGGAGACAGCATGACTTTGAATAGATTGTTACAGTGCTAACAGTTATCGAATTCCCTGTATTTCGATTTGTATATTAATAAACCTGATTCGGGAGACAGCAGGAACTGGAATAGATTGTTAAAGTGCTAACAGGCATCGAATACCCTGTATTTCCATTGGTGTATTAACAAATCTGATTCAGGAGATAGCCGGAACTGGAATAGATTGTTAAAGTGCTAACAGGCAACGAATTCCGTGTATTTCCATTGGTGTATTAACAAATCTGATTCAGGAGACAGCCGGAACTGGAATAGATTGTTATAAGTGCTAACAGGCATCGAAATCCTGTATTTCCATAGGTGTATGAACAAATCTGATTCAGGAGACGGCCGGAACTGGAATAGATTGTTATAGTGCTAACAGGCATCGAAATCCTGTATTTCCGTTGGTGTATTAACAAACCTGATTCAAGAGACAGCAGGAACTGGAAGAGATTGTTATAGTGCTAACATGCATCGAATTCCCTGTATTTCCATTGGTGTATTACAAATCTGATTCAGGAGACAGCAGGAACTGGAATAGATTGTTATAGTGCTAACAGGCATCGGAATCCCTGTATTTCGATTGGTGTATTAACAAACCTTATTTAGGAGACAGCAGGAACGGGAATTGATTGTTATAATGCTTACAAGCATCGAATTCCCTGTATTTCCATTGGTGTATTAACAAATCTGATTCGGGAAACAGCAGGAACTGGAATAGATTGTTAAAGTTCTAACAGGCATCGAATTCACTGTATTTCCATTGGTGTATTAACAAATCTGATTCGGGAGACAGCAGGAACTGGAATAGATTGTTAAAGTGCTAACAGGCGTCGAAATCCTGCATTTCCATTGGTGTATTAACAAATCTGATTCAGGAGACGGCCGGAACTGGAATAGATTGTAAAGTGCTAACAGGCATCGAATTCACTGTATTTCCATTGGTGTATTAACAAATCTGATTAGGGAGACAGCATGAACTGGAATAGATTGTTATAGTGCTAACAGGCATCGAAATCCCTGTATTTCGATTGGTGTATTAACAAACCTTATTTAGGAAACAGCAGGAACTGGAATAGATTGTTATATTGCTAACAGGCATCGAATTCCCTGTATTTCCATTGGTGTATTAACAAATCTGATTAGGGAGACAGCATGAACTGGAATAGATTGTTATAGTGCTAACAGGCATCGAAATCCCTGTATTTCGATTGGTGTATTAACAAACCTTATTTAGGAAACAGCAGGAACTGGAATAGATTGTTATAGTGCTAACAGGCATCGAGATCCCTGTATTTCCATTGGTGTATTAACAAATCTGATTCGGGAGACAGCAGAAACTGGAATAGATTGTTAATGGGCTAACAGGCATCGAATTCCCTGTATTTCCATTGGTGTATTAACTTAACTGATTCAGGAGTCAGCAGGAACTGGAATAGATTGTTATCGTGCTAACATGCATCGAATTTCCTGTATTTCCATTGGTGTATTAATAAACCTGATTCGGAAGACAGCAGGAACTGGAATAGATTGTTATAGTGCTAACAGGCATCGAAATCCCTGGATTTCGATTGGTGTATTAACAAACCTTATTTAGGAGACAGCAGGAACTGGAATTGATTGTTATAGTGCTAACAGGCATCGAATTCCCTGTATTTCCATTGGTGTATTAATAAACCTGATTCAGGAGACAGCCGGAACTGAAATATATTGTTATAGTGCCAACAGGCATCGAATTCCCTGTATTTCCATTGGTGTATTAACAAATCTGATTCGGGAGACAGCAGGAACTGGAATAGATTGTTATAGTGCTAACATACATCGAATTCCCTGTATTTCCATTGGTGTATTAATAAACCTGATTCAGGAGACAGCCGGAACTGAAATATATTGTTATAGTGCCAACATACATCGAATTCCCTGTATTTCCATTGGTGTATTAACAAATCTGATTCGGGAGACAGCAGAAACTGGAACAGATTGTTAATGGGCTAACAGGCATCGAATTCCCTGTATTTCCATTGGTGTATTAACTTATCTGATTCAGGAGTCAGCAGGAACTGGAATAGATTGTTATCGTGCTAACATGCATCGAATTTCCTGTATTTCCATTGGTGTATTAACAAACCTGATTCGGAAGACAGCAGGAACTGGAATAGATTGTTATAGTGCTAACAGGCATCGAATTCCCTGTATTTCCATTGGTGTATTAATAAACCTGATTCAGGAGACAGCCGGAACTGGAATTGATTGTTATAGTGCTAACAGGCATCGAATTCCCTGTATTTCCATTGGTGTATTAATAAACCTGATTCAGGAGACAGCCGGAACTGAAATATATTGTTATAGTGCCAACAGGCATCGAATTCCCTGTATTTCCATTGGTGTATTAACAAATCTGATTCGGGAGACAGCAGGAACTGGAATAGATTGTTATATTGCTAACAGGCATCGAATTCCCTGTATTTCCATTGGTGTATTAACAAATCTGATTCAGGAGACAGCAGGAACTGGAATAGATTGTTATAGTGCTAACATTCACTGTATTTCCATTGGTGTTTTAACAAATCTGATTCGGGAGATGTGACTAGTGGGTAAACGAATTACATTTTGCATTGTTAAATCAAGTACAGTGATGTTCGATATTGTCTAAATTGTAACATACCGTAGCAGATAAACAGCTGGCGGAGTAAGACGTGGTGAACAAATTGGCCATGTCAGAAACATGGCATAGCTGGAATTAAAATAAACAAACCTAATTTTTCAATTATACATTCACATTGTTACAACAACTGAATTTCTATCGTCCAATTAGTAGGAGGTACTAGTGGCTTTAGCAATATTTTAGAAATAACAACCTTCACAAGTTTTCCGTTACTATAAAATTTCATATATATTTTGTGACTGTTAGCATTCACGTATTTGGTTTTGTGAGAATGTTTCAGCTGTCATTCGGTTTGTTTGAGAGATTATCAACTTTTACTTGAGTTTGTTTGTGTGGTTATCAACTTTTGCATGATTATATCCGAGAAGTCTGAGTCGGCTTTCTCTCGACTTTGTGTGAGGGATTATTATATCTTACTTGTTATAGGCATTTTGTGAGAGGGTATAATTTTTCACTCGATGTTTTAGGATGTATTTTCAGCTTTCATTCAGCATTTTTAATTGCACTCGGTGTTGTGTGACATATTTTCAGCAATACGTTAGGAGTTTCCAGATTCACTCGTTGTTGTACTGCAGATTTTCAGCTGTAACTCGGCCATGATATAGAACTAGTCAGTTTCACTCGGTGTTGTACGATAGACTTTTAGCTTTCATTCGGCCATGTTTGAGATGTTATCAGTTTAAATTCGATGTTATCAACACCGAGCAATATAACGAACGACATCATTTGTTAGTGATTATATTACAAATAATGAGTGTTATGTTAGTTATGTGATAAAGTCACTTTTCACATTAGAATAAATGTTTTTCATACCTCATTGGTTTGGCAGGTGGTCACGTGACACGTGTCAAGGGAATTGGTTGAACTGCAAGATCTACACTGCAGTGAATCGACGACTGAAAAAAACCACAAACCAGCCCATTAATTTATGTATAACATGACGAATTCGAGTTTCGTAACTAATAAAAATGAAACTTTGAAAAAATGAAAATTTAATCCGTCAATTAAAAATATAATGTACGGGCAAATATCTATAAGAATTGTTAACAAGCAAATGGTCAGGTGCTGTAAGATCACTTACCTCTTACCGCTGTCTGAAATCGTGGGATCGAGCCCAGCATGGTTCAAAATCTATAAAGGGACTGTTTGCCAGTATCTGGCGGAAAGAGGGTAGTTATTTTCAAATTTATTCAGGACCTCAGACAGCGATGACAGGTAAGTGATCTTGAGACAGCGCATTACAACACTCGGTCATTTGCAACCGACTGAGTTTACGGGACCCGTGATGAGGTTACCATCATAAAGAAGTATGCACAATAACAGAGTCTGAGTTTTGATAATAACACAATAATATCCGTATTTTTTCTTGTCCAATAGTCATTACATACATTAAGAAACTTACGTATGATATTTTGGATCAGCAGTCCTGTTACCATTACGTATATTATGTCTGTAAATATAGAAATATGCTATAATAATACACGGAATAATTTTTAGTTCATGTACATGTGACACGCAAACGTAGAGAGAAAAGCCCGAAATGTTACGTGATAGTTTATTGTTGCGCACATGCGCGATAAATATATAGTGATATATACACAAAAGTGGGAAATATGACGTGATAGTTATATATATATTCCGGATATTACTGTTGTACACATCTATACAAAATAGCGGGATATATGACGAGAAAGTTATATATATTCCGGACATTATTGTTGTACACATGGGTGAAAAATGTGATATCTATACACAATAGTGACAAATATGACGAGATAGTTATATATATTACGGACATTATTGTTGTACACATGAATGAGAAGAGTTAGATCTATACACAATAGCGGGATATATGACGAGATAGTTATATATATTACGGACATTATTGTTGTAAACATGAATGAGAAGTGTTAGATCTATACACAATAGCGGGAAATATGACGTGCTAGTTATATATATTCCGGCTATTATTGTTGTACACATGAATGAGAAGAGTTAGATCAATACACAATAGTGGGATATATGACGTGATAGTTATATATATTCCGGCCATTATTGTTGTATACATGGATGAAAAATGTGATATCTATACACAATAGTGACAAATATGACGAGATAGTTATATATATTCCGGCCATTATTGTTGTAAACATGAATGAAAAGTGTTAGATCTATACTCAGTAGCGGGAAATATGACGAGATAGTTATATATATTACGGACATTATTGTTGTACGCATGAATGAGAAGAGTTAGATCTATACACAATAGCGGGAAATATGACGAGATAGTTATATATATTACGGACATTATTGTTGTAAACATGAATGAGAAGTGTTAGATCTATACACAATAGTGGGATATATGACGTGATAGTTATATATATTCCGGCCATTATTGTTGTACACATGAATGAGAAGAGTTAGATCTATACACAATAGCGGGAAATATGACGAGATAGTTATATATATTACGGACATTATTGTTGTAAACATGAATGAGAAGTGTTAGATCTATACACAATAGCGGGATATATGACGTGATAGTTATATATATTCCGGCCATTATTGTTGTATACATGGGTGAGAAGAGTTAGATCTATACACAATAGCGGGAAATATGACGAGATAGTTATATATATTACGGACATTATTGTTGTACACATGGGTGAAAAGTGTTAGATCTATACTCAATAGTGGGATATATGACGTGATAGTTATATATATTCCGGCCATTATTGTTGTAAACATGGGAGAAAAGTGTTAGATCTATACACAATAGTGGGATATATGACGTGATAGTTATATATATTCCGGAAATTATTGTTGTACACATGGGTGAAAAGTGTTAGATCTATACACAAAAGTGGGAATTATGACGTAACAATTATATATCAGAACATATTGTTGTACACATGGATGAGAAGAGTTAGATCTATACACAATAGTTGGATATACATATATTCAGGACATTATTGTTGTACACATGGATGAGATGTGTTAGATTTACACACAATAGTGGGATATATGACGTGATAGTTATATATGTTCCGGACATTATTATTGTACACATGGATGAGAAGAGTTAGATCTATACACAATAGTGGGATATACATATATTCTGGACATTATTGTTGTACACATAGATGAGAAGTGTTAGATCTATACACAATAGTGGGAAATATGACGTGATAGATATATATTCCGGACATTACTGTTGTACATATCTATACACTATAGTGAGAAATATGACGTGATAGATATATATATTCCGGACATTTTTGTTGTATACATGGATGAGAGGTGTATCATCTATACACAATAGTGGGAAATATGACGTGATAGTTATATATATATATATATTCCGGACATTATTGTTGTACACGTGGATGAGAAGTGTTAGATCTACACACAATAGCGGGATATATGACGTGATAGTTATATATATTCCGGCCATTATTGTTGTACACATGGATGTAAAGTGTTAGATGTAAACACTATAGTGAGAAATAGGATGTGATAGTTATATATATTCCGGACATTATTGTTGTTCACATGGATGAGAAGAGTTAGATTGATACACAATAGTAAGAAATATTACGTCATAGTAAAATATATTCCAGACATTATTGCTGTATACATGAATAAAAAGTGTTAGATGTAAACACTATAGTGAGAAATAGGACATGATAGTTATATATATTCCGGACATTATTGTTGTTCACAAATTTATAGTGATATATACACAAAATAGGGAAATCTGACGTGATAGTTATATATATATATATATATGCCGGATATTACTGTTGTACACATCTATACAAAATAGCCGGATATATGACGAGATAGTTATATGTATACAAAAAGTGGGAAATATGACGTGAAAGTCAAATATATTCCTGACATTATTGTTGTACACATGGATGATAAGTGTTAGATTTATACACAATAGTAAGAAATATGACGTCATAGTTATATATATTCCCAACATTATTGTTGTACACATGAATAAGAAGTGTTCGATGTATACACTATAGTGAGAAATAGGACATGATAGTTATATATATTCCGGACATTATTGTTGTTCACATGGATGAGAAGTGTTAGATTTATACACAATGGTAAGAAATATTACGTCATAGTTATATATATTCTAGACATTATTGCTGTATCGTGAATAAAAAGTGTTAGATGTATACACTATAGTGAGAAATAGGACATGGTAATTATATATATTCCGGACATAATTGTTGATCACATGGATGAGAAGTGTTAGATTTATACACAATAGTAAGAAATATGACGTCATAGTTATATAAATTCCGGACATTATTGTTGTACACATGAAGGAGAAGTGCTAGATTTATATACAATAGTAAGACTTATGTCGTCATAGTTATATATATTCCGGACATTATTGTTGTACACATGAATGAGATGTGTTAGATCTATACATAATAGTAGGAAATATGAAGTGATATTTATATATAATCCGGACATTATTATTGTACAAATGAATGAGATGTGTTAGATCTATACACAATAGTTGGACATATGACGTGATAGTTATATATATTCCGGACATTATTGTTGTACACATGGATTAGAAGTGTTAGATCTATTAACATTAGTTGGACATATGACGTGATACTTATATATATTCCGGACATTATTGTTACACACATAGATGAGAAGTGTTAGATTTATTCACATGATGGGAATTATGACGTGATAGTTATATATATTCCTGACATTATTGTTGTACAGGCGTGAATGAGAAGTGTTAGATCTATAGACAACAGTTGGAATTATGACTTGATAGTTTTATATACGAACATTACTGTTTTACACATCTATACACAATAGTTTGAAATATGACGTCATATAAATTCCGGACTTTATTTTTGTAAACTTGAATGAGAATTGTTCGATTCATAATAATAGTGAAAAAATATGACGTCATATATCACTGACGTTATTGATGCAAACATGAATGAGATGTGTTAGATCTATACACAATAATGGGAATTTTAACTTTGTGGTTATAGTATATTCCGGAAATTGTTAATATGAGCAATAAAGAAAATTGCATCGGAAACGTGTTATACACAATAGCTGGAACTATTGACAATGGCTGGAAATATTGATATGGATGATGCTTAATATTCCTGACATTATTGTAAATATCTGTAAATATTTTTTGAATTGCATTTTCTACACATTTTCAGATTGTATTAAGTTTATTGTAGTAAGAAGACCTCAGAATGAATTTGAGCAGAACAACCGTCTTGCCGCGTGTAAATGACACACTTTCTGATACGAAGGTTTTGGAGGGAGCGGGAATCCAACCTACGACCTTAGCGGTGACAGGTAAGTGATCTTGAGACGGCGTCTTAGACCATTTGGTCACTGAGAATCCCTAAATATCGGTAAACAAAGCACACAATGAGGAAATATCACTTACTGTGACACATCTCTTCTTATCCGTTAGTATACGTTGGCTATTTACAGGATTGTTTGATCACGTATTCCTATTTATGCAGTAGAAATGATTGCGACTGATAACAACGCCCTAGTAACCGACCGACAATCGTGAGGTACAGACAGTGGCATTGTGTCTGTAGTAGTCAAATTATTAAATGTTGAAATAATCTATAATTATCTGACATTCAATGAGATTTTTGTAAAGTGGTCAAGTGGTTGACCACTTATTCCAAGAGCTGCCTTGTGAATCACTCAAGAATGGAAAATGTTTGATTTCCGGTCGTTTATCATTAGTAGAGACAATTGTAACAAAATGTGGCCAATGAGATTTCGGAAGATCTAAGCAGTTACGGTGTTCGTAATCTACGCCTGGCCCGATTAGCTCAGTCGGTTATGCGTCTGACTATCAATCAAGGGGTTTTGAGTTCGAATCCCCTCCCAGCAACAGTCTTCATCTCATTATCATTCGTCTCTCACCGCTGATTCAAGTGGGGGGAAGTTATCAGTTACTTGTGAATATGGGGTGTGCTCGAGTACCGGTTAACCTTTCAGGATCAAAGGAAATAGTGAATAATTTGACTGATTGACTGTTTGACCTTGATGGCATAATATGACGCTAAATACTCAATCAATTAATCAATCGTAATCAACGCTTATCATCTGCCTCGGAGCTCTAAAAGGGGACGATCGCATATTTTACATATATATCCGACATACCTAATGTCATTAATACGTAAGAGATATACTCCAGGAAAGGAACACATCAGATTGTTTTATTTGAACTCGATAGTGAAGAAACTTCAAAGCAGATTACACAAGCTTTAAAAGCTTTTTCCTGTTTCCTTTCCACACTAATTGTTAAATGTATGACTTTCTTGCTTCATTGTTAAATGTAAACATAATTTGTACTAATGTGAATACAGTATTGTTTAAACTAAACAAAATTAATAAAGTTCAACGTTTACAGTAACCGCTCTCGAGTCCGCTTACTGAATAGAACCAGTAATGAGTGTTGTTATTTGGGAGGCATCGCCTCTATCTTAAGAGATCGAACCGCAACCTCTAGCATGAACGGCCACTACATCATCGTCCCACTATACATGGCAGTTTTTCAAGGATTTTATAAGAAGGTTTTCGAATATATATTGGTGTTGAGTAAATGATATCAAAAAGGTCAAAGGTGAAGAATAAATGATCAAATGATGAGACATTGTGAAATATAATCAAAGAACAAAAATCATGACAGACCGAATGACCAGGACCGGACCCATTCGACCTCCAGTCTTTGCTGAAATGTACACAGGTTAAAATGCCACGTATGTTAAACGTATGTTGGACAAAACATATGTTGAATACATGTTAAACGTATGTTTTACGTGCGTTTTGATTAACATGCGTTTCAAAACATATGTTCAACATCGTGGTACTATTTCAATGAATAACGTACGTTTTGATCGTACGTTAAACTGACTTTTAACATACGTTAAACATATGGCAGAAACAGGTTAAATGCGCGTGGTACTGTTTACCAAGAAGCGTACGTTTTGGACCGTATGTTAAACGCACGTAAACATGCGTGGCTTTTATACCTGTATAGATCAAAGTGGTGTGTTGCGTCAAAGAAGTAACTATTATCAGACTCCTGCGTCGTTCAATCACCAGGCTTCTGTGTTTTTCAAACATATACTTAAAAACTTAAATCTACGAAAAGCAGCCAGATGATCATGATTTAAGACTGGTTACAGTTAAACTGCATATTGTTTTATGGCTCTGTTTTATATGATAGATAAATAATCAGTCAAAATTTATATAAGTTATGTTTTAAATATATTAGTTTTTAAGTAAAATGTCGGTCTCCTTCATCTAACCCCACGGGTCGCCAACCACGGTCAACAGGAGTGTTACACTTTTGATTGGATCTAACCCCTTTTGCTTGAAACAAACAGTTGGTGTATTCTGATCCATACCATCCGGGGAATGGGGAATAGGTAATTGTGTAGGTTACATTTGTGCAATGGTAGTGCATTGATCAAATTACCTTGTGTAAGTGAATGTGCTTGTGTTGTTTTCAATCTCACCCCATGAATTCGATTATATATATTTATGATATGTGGAGGGTATTGGTGATTCTTTTGGCCTTATAGAGCGCATGCTCTAGTAGTGTAGTATTGAACCTAGGATCGGAGGGTCGTTGGTTCGATCCTCCATCACGGCTCTTAAATTGTGTTCTTGCGTAAGGCACTTTATCTTACACCCCTGCAACAGGCTGTCTATCATGATTTTCTTTACAAAACTTAGCAATTACAGTTTAAACTTTATATAAAGATTCAAACACTATTCGGGCACCTTCAAGAAGACTACTGTAGTGGCTCAGTATATTCTATAAAAACGTAAATTCTATAATCCTATAACTACGCAAATGAATGCTACGTAGATGATATTTTATACAAACGCGCACGAATTTATTCACCAAGCAGGTGTTCCTTAAAATGTGGATACAGTGAGTTTTTCACGTAGGATAAATGCATGCATGCTTTTTTTCAATGCCAAATCAGAGAGTCTAATCTGGGTGTAATATATAATATAGTATGTAGCTTTAAGTAAAATTGTTCCTCATTACAGAGTGGTCTAAGGCGCCGTCTCAAGATCACTTACCTCTCACCGCTAAGGTCGTAGGTTCGAGTACCGCTCGCTCCAAAAAATATTTATGTGAGAAAGAGGATGGTTCATCCCGTGGTCTTCTTCCACAAATTTATTGGATACTAGTATGTCATACATATATATCTGAAATGTGTTGAAAATCGCGTAAACACCACTCTAAAAACAGATATTTACAATAATGTCCGGCAACTTTATAGTACACTCTATAGCTATCGCATTTGTGTATACCATATTTTCGAAGCACTTCAAATTATTGTTCATAATAGCTATGTCCGAAGTATACTATATTCATAACATTACATTTCTCACTCTTATCTTAATGCTTGGGAGGCTAAAAATATCGTGCATTCGTGCACCCGATCTCGCTCTTTCCTCCGTAGTCACATCTTAAAATAGGAGTTGCGGTGGCCTATTAGTTATCATGCTTGCTCCAAAACCCAGAGGTACCCAGTCTACTATATATTATATTAATATATACTTAACTACTTAAAAACTTGAATCTAAGAAAAACAGCCAGATGATCCTGATTTTAGACCGGTTTCAGTTAAACTGCACATGGTTTCATTGTTATTGTGTATATAATAGATAAATAACAAGTTGTTCAGTTTTTAAGTATTAATGAGTAAAATGTTGGTGAAGCAGACGCCTGATCGATTCCCGTAGGAGTTTTGTCTGGAGTTGTTTAAACGCCCTCTCACAGTATCTTATTAGGGCACGGCACTGTGAAAGCATGCTTCTCATTGGATGAGATTTAAAGCAGATGGCCCGTGTACAGGGAGAGTCGTACCCAATGCACGTAAAATATGTCACAGAACTTCTGTGTTAATCAGTGATTCACATGCCCGTAAACATGTGCACTTTGTGCTTGCACGAAATTCTCACAAGAGGGTGTTTCAGTATACGGACACACATACAGACAGACGGATGGACGGACGGACGGACGGACGGACGGACGGACAGACAAACAGACATACGGACGGTCGTTCTGGTGGAAGTGATGTTGTGGGGTGCGGTTTTTATATGTTATAAAACATCTTTTTATTCATAAAACAAAACAAAACCTATTTTCTTACAAACCTTGAGATCCAACCCTAATGACACTAAAAAAGAATGAAAAAAAGGAGAAAAAAAGCAAAAGAAAAATGTGAAAAAATGGAATTAACCCCACAATGCCATTTGGACGCATTTGCACACCCCACAAGTACCAAAAAACCCCACAATGCCATTCTGTACTGGCAACGCAACCCACAACTGCCGCTCCAGACGTACGGACGGACGGACGGACGGACGGACGGACGGACGGACGGACAGACTAAAACAAGATTTAATATAAGTTAAGTTGTAGCATTTTTATTCATTTCAATTTTTTTAAATTCAGCTTTTAATAAGACTCCGATTTCTATTTTGTATGTCGATATATTTTGCTTGTATCTCATATGGTAATGAAATTTTAAGGGTGCGACCGACAGTTAGATTGAAATTATATATATGTATATGTGTTGATGGTATACAATTATATACTAAACTACGAATGACGGTCCTCAGATCAGAGTGTTGTACATCTGGACAATACCACGACACTTTCTCTATGTCTAGCTATTTATATTGACAAGGCACACCTGTTACTATTTCAGGGTCAATGACAGAAGTACATTGAAGATGCTTCAAAATATAGGCTAAGATTATATATTATATTATTGCTAGTTTTAAAGGGATATTGATGGCATTTAAAGCCGCATTAGCTTTAATATTAATAGTCGTTTTTTTATAAAAAAATTCATTGATTAATGTATTTCCTTAGGTATTGTTTTTTTTTATCGAATGGGGTTTAACGCCATTTTTAAATCATGACAGGTTATGTGTGTATCTACCAAACTTTCTCACATAAAGATTTTGGACCGAGCAGGACTCAAACCTACGACCTCAGCAGATAACACTGTAGCCTACTAGGTCATTGAAGATCCTTGATGGATGATTTGATTATCCATACAATTTAGACAGCATTATTGAACTAAGAACCTTCTAAACATTCGGAAGCAGGTGGCAAAGGAGGGAAACACGTGTTATAGTTACTGCCTTCGTTTAAACATATCTATTTATAAAAATGTACATATATACCGTCTTCCGTGGCCTAGTGGTTAAGGCGTTCGCCTCGGAAGCGGGAGGCCAAAGGTTCGAATATCGGTGGAAGCACTTTCTGATGCGGCCGGTTGCTCACTGGCGCCTGGCATGGGTATAGCTTTCGGGAAGTAACTGTGAACAGCATAAAGTTGTCTCATAAGCACATTGTGGCTGGCCTTTTCGTAATATAATAAACAAACACTTTATCTTACTTTACAAATCAGTTTAACTACACATGTTAGTATGGATGAGAAAGGAATATGTGTCTCCAGGACAAACATTATATGTGAAATATTTGACCGATCAGTAACAATCTACATTTGTTCTATCGAATATGTTTAAAAAAACTTTGAAAGAAAATGAGCGAATACTTCAAAAAGAGATAAGTGATTAAAGTTATGCATATATTAATATAGTATACGAATTTGCGTACTAACGCGATGATATAAGTCAAACTTGTCTTAAACAGCCACTCAACGGAAAGAGTGAACCCTTAAGGCAGGTGTTTGTTTAATACAGGTTGATTTGAACTAAAATTATAAAAGTGGCAAGTAGAAAAAGTGGATGTTTGAAACAAGTGGTTGTTTAATAGAGGTGACCGCTAAAACAGGTACGACTATAGTTATGATAAATAATATTTTATAGATAAGCAGAAACGAAAAACGACAACAAAGCAACAAAATAAAACAGATGTTAAACTCTTGAACAAGCCGCATTTTCCCAGCAGAAAGAGAAAAATATCCGAGCAGAACAGGATATAATACAAGTGTTATTTGTTAACTTGTTTTTTGTGTGAGTGTGCGTGAGGGGAGGTGCAAATCTTTTAAAATCTTAACTTCAACCAATAAGAGTTGCTACAAAACCTAATAAAAAAAGAAAGAACACGTCAGATAAACGATGACGAATTGCGCCAGGGAATATATTCCGTCAATGTTTTTATCAAGTGTTCAGATCAAACGCAGTAGAAAGGAATGTCTGATATTTGCTGTGCCATGTTAAAGGGATACGGCAATTTTAATATAATTATTTTCACTCTTTGCCTAACATAAATTGTACGTAAAATTAAATTAAATCGGTATGTGTGCAATCCCTTAACTTATTTATTTATTTGTTTATTTTCAATTAGGAGAAGGGCAACTCATGTTAATGGAATATTGGAGTTTAAACATATGTAAACCTATACATTCGAACTTGTGTTAGTGGACACCTCTATTAAGCAACCATTTATTTTAAACAGCCACATTTCCTACTTGCATATTCTTTCATTTTAGTTTAGATTAACCTGTATTAAGCAGCCACCTGCCTTCAGGGGTCACTGTTACTCTTTCCCTTGAGTGGCTGCTTAAGAAAGGTTTTACTCTACGGTGAATGGCACGTTATCTTGGTCATATAAGACAAAAGGTGTACCAAATGGCCTATTTCTTTTTCGGTTATTCATTCTAAAAAAACAAAATAATCATTAATTTGTATTTTAAAATGCTGGTTTTCATATTTTCAAAAGTAGAGTGACTTCGCCAGTTTTATATAAAACAATAGTTTATCATTTTTAAATATTGAGTTTCAGACAATAACACTTGGAGATAAATAGTGTTCATACGCGTATAGATTGATTCGAGTGAAAAAGTGAAATTTGATTTTTTAACATAGTCTTCTGCCTCTTTAAAAGTATAACGAGAAAAATGCTTTAACTCTCTGATGGTGGAGATTTTATATCCAAAAACAATTTGCCTACTTCAAATGTATTTTCAACGTTTTTTTTGTGCCCATAAAGATGCCATTTCTCAGAAAATCCAGCAATATCAACTTTTAATATTTATTTATTTTCCAACAATTCTTACAATAAATCGCTGTCGATGTCTTCCTGGGTAGAACCAGTTCTAAGCGTTATGCGAATAAAGTGTCTTGCCCAAGAACACCACAAACATATGTTGCCAAGGATGGAACTCACGACCCTCCTTCCTTGGATCCGATGTTTTACCACTTGACAACGCTATCCATGTGCAATAACAACTGACGTAAGTTCCGGGTCTTGTTTTTGTAGGACCCTTCCTTCCAACATCAGCAACAATTACTGGCAAATTGTTTGTCCAGATACAAACTTTATTCTGTGGAACTCTATCTACATCATATTTTCAATCAAGCCTCGTTTGTTGGATTATTCAGTCAATGTAGAAATGGGAAAAAGTAAAAGTGGCTGCGTAAGACAAGTGTTTACTCAGTAGAGGTGGCCGCTTATATAGGCTTAAATGTAACTTCATTTTGACTGGTTTCTTTCATATTCTTTAATTAATGTCAATAAAACCAAATCCTGTTTTTCTAGATTTATAGAGCCAGTCTTCAATCACGATGACTTGGATGCTTTTCTTTCATTTAAGTTTATGTATGTGAGTATAAAGTTAAATATGTTAAAACAGGAGTCTTGAGTATGAATTCAAACTGATTATTTTTCATTTGGTAACTCATAAATATTTTGCATTAAAAGTTTCTAAGGACACAAAGTTTACGTATTTCAACATAATAACTGACAGTGATATTGAAACTGTATACATACTCATACTAATCAAATGTGGTATATGCAATTGTGTAATCATCAATTGAGATGTTTTGTAAATACGAGTCCTAATATAGGAAACGATAATACTTGACATTCTGGCTTCTGTTTTACCAACATTTATCCTTAAAAAATATCTAAGAAAAGCAGCCAGGTGATGATGATTTTAGATTGGTTACAGTAAAACTGCATATGGTTTCATTGATATTGATTATATTATAGATAAATGACCAGTCAAAATTAAGTTAGATATTTAACTACAAAGGTATTTAAGTAAAATGTTGGTGCAACAGAAGCAAAAAAAAAACTGGAAGCAAACTCCAGTTTCACCAACATATACTCAAATACTTTAAAACTTAAATCTAAGAAAAGCATCCACTTGATCATGATTTTAGACTGGTTCCAGTGAAATTGAGTATATTTGCACTGATTCTGATTATATACAAGATAAATGACCAGTCAAAATTGATTTAAATAATGAAGTATTTAAGTAAAATGTTGGTGAAACAGAAGCAAAAAATAAACAACATTGGAAACAGGCTCCTGTTTCACCAACATATACTTACACGTAAAACATTAAATCAAAGAAAAACAGCTATGTGATCATGATTTTAGACAGGTTCCATTAAAACTGCCTATTATCTCACTATAATTGGTTATATAACAGCAAAATAACCAGTGGAATCTTTGTTAAACTTTTATGTATTTAAGTAAATTTTTGGTAAAACAGAAAGATGGCAAAAGGCCCAAAGGTGTATAAATCATAATGTTCAAAGGTTTGTATACAACAAAAAATTAAACAATAATTAAACACACACACACACAAACACACACACACACACACACACACACAATAAAAACAATGCAAGTTAATTGTTGAAAATAGAGACCAGTAATCAAGTGGTTGCAAAACATTTTAGAAGCCTATCCTTATACAGCATTTGTTTCAGTTGTCCGAGAGAATTATGCCAGCATTTCCCCTTTAAAAACAATAATATTCTCAGAGCGTGAATGACAACTGTATGCCACGTATTCATTTGCAATAGGAAATATATACCTAACACAACAGTGTGTCAATCGAGCGAAAGGGAGAGAGAGAGAGAGAGAGAGAGAGAGAGAGAGAGAGAGAGAGAGAGCGGCGGGGGGAGGAGGGAAAAGAAAACTATAGGACATATAAACGTTAAAGAGAAACATGACATAAAAAGATAGGGAGAAAGATACTGAGAAAGAAAGAAATCTGAAAAAAGAAAATGAGATATAGAGAGTAAGAGAGGTGGGACTCTAAGATAACAGAAACAAAGTGCTATATGAGAATAGGCACAAAGGTCGCTAAATGCTGTTCTGCAACCAGTTGAATATGAATACTTGGTTCCTTTTTTTATAACAATTAACATGCATTGTTTTTGTTGTGTGTTTTCTAATTATTGATTCATTTACTGTTGTATACAAGTCTTTGAATATTATAATATATACGCCCTTGAACTCTTAGCTAGCTTCCAGACTTCACCAACATATGACTTAAATACTTAAAATTCTAACTAAGTTTCGACTGGTTATTTACTTTCAATTCATTTTATTCCTAAATTATATACAACATATCCCACAACATCCATAGTAAAAGGATTGAAACGAAAAAAATAATTCTTATATAGTTTCTTCCCTTCCTTTCTCTTCTCTTTACTTCAAATACATGTAACTTTGAATATATTTAACTATAAATACATGTAGTTTTAATATCTCACATTCCTATCATAAACAGCAAAAAACTGATTACAAATGGTAATGGATTCAGTACTGTTTAAACTTGAAGATATAACGCATATCTTAAATATAATTGAAAACAATAGTTCCCTGAGATTCAAATCCGGTTGACACTTGACAATTCTTTTAGTGAAAACAATGTTGGCGCTTGTACCACAATGTACGTGCATACCATCATAAACAAAAGAGATCTGTATTATATATAAACACGTGTCTTGTGAACCCGGCAGTTTGTCTGCATCATGTAACACTAGGTGGCACCACTGTGGGAATGCCATGTACTGATTAACAATGAGGTCTGAAATAAAACATAACTTATGCACCATAACTATCAGCATCAACATTACGAACCATGTCTTTTTACCTATAAAGTGTTGGACCACGTGGAGTGAATTTAAAATACATTTTGTGTGTATTTCGTTTGATACAGTTTACACAATTATACGTTAAAATAAACAAATATAAATAATATAGAGTATAATAATTAATGTAGATTTCTATATCTTATCACGATTCAAAGTTCAGCAATTATACATAGTTATTGTTGTGTTTTGATAAATTAATTCAGTCATAAGGTGATGACGCGAATGCTGGATCCAACGTCATTTATGGTCTGGTGTTTTACTTACCTTGAAGAGGGAACCAGTTAGAACCAATGCTGGATCCCGGGTCATTTATGTACTGGTGTTTTAATTACCTTGAACAGGGAACCAGTTAGAACCAATGATGGACCCCGGGTCATTAATGTAATGGTGTTTTACTTACCTTGAACAGGGAACCAGTTAAAACCAATGCTGGATCCCGGGTCATTTATGTACTGATGTTTTACTTACATTGAACAGGGAACCAGTTAGAACCAACGCTGGGTACCGGGTCATTTATGTACTACTGTTTTACTTACCATGAAAAGGGAACTAGTTAGAACAAAAGCTGGATCCCGGGTCATTTTTGTACTGGTGTTTTACTTACCTTGAACAGGGAACCAGTTAGAACCAACGCTGGTTACCGGGACATTTATGTACTAGTGTTTTACTTACCTAGAAAAGGAAACTAGTTAGAACCAATGCTGGATCCCGGGTCATTTATGTACTGGTGATTTACTTACCTTGAACAGGGAACTAGTTAAAACCAATGCTGGATCCCGGGTCATTTATATACTGGTGTTTTACTTACATTGAACAGGGAACCAGTTAGAACCAATGCTGAATCCCGGGTCATTTATGTTTTGGTGTTTTAACTATCTTGAACAGGGAACCAACGAGAACAAATAGTGTTATACATATGCGAACTTAGTGTAAAGCGACCAAATCAAATTAGTTCGCCTATAACAATTGGAATGCAGCACTATTTTTACATTGTATTACATTCACGCTTCGGTCATTCCTTGTGAGTCTTAGTTTCACCACAGAAATGATAACCTCTGGTTTTACGAAGCCTCTTTCAGGACCTGACGATAACCAATTCTGACCTATGGCCGGTGTATTATGGGAGATGTTTACAAATTAGAAACTTAAGTATATTTGATTGAACATACATGGTCATTTCTTTTAATTAAGTATTTGATTAACAACCTTTCACGCATTTCTTGTGAGACAATATTTCGTTCGCTGATAATTGAGAATGTTTATGCTATGTTTCTCCGCAGTAATCTACAATACCACTTTAAACAAAGTAATATATATATTCACAATTTATTTTCTTCTACCAAACTAACAATTATTTTCCCACGATAGTCTACATTCTAGATTGTAATTTGTGGCACTTAAAACCTCTTTCGAGTATGATGTTTTAATCAACAACATCTAAATGCTTGGATAGAAAATCAGTTCAAGAACATTTATATAATTCTGTTGCCATTAGCATTTCTGTTTCCCTATATTTAAATTAAAGTAAATTCAAGTAAACACCCAACCCATTAAAATATAAAATCAGCAATGATAAGAAAATGAAGAGCATATCAGACTTCACATCAGACCCCATAATGATAATTTTATTTTGCAATACGCCACTTGCATAAACAACATGTTTCCAATTCAAGAAAGGGGTGTTTCATATGTTTGGACTTTTAGATTATTGACTGTAATTATAGTTCAATTGCAAACCTGGAATTTAATCAAGAACATTTTTCTACTTCATTCATGACAAAGCATGTTTCAAATGACAAAATGTGTTTTTAATTACAATGAAATTTAATATCAGACATATGCCTAGTAGCGTGTATACTATGTCGACAGGCTCAGTCTCAAATCAAGCGTATTCTTATTATTATACATAAGTCAACTAATACTAATCTACCCATATTTATATTTTAGATCGGCGGTTAGTGTTGCATGTTGTAGGCTTTATCATAATTTAATTCGTTTTGCTCTATCAGTTAATATCATATATAATACAATATGGCACCAACTTATAACTCGATCCTGCCAGAGTAGGTTTCGAGTCAATGTCTTAAGAATAATAAGTAAATACCGTCGTTGTCAAGGTAAACGAGTGTAGTAATTCTGCTGGTCTATGTTAAAAACATTTGGCATTTGTTGACAATAAGGTACAGTTAAGTCATAATTACTACTTCTAATTTTAGTTACATATTGTACATGTGACAGTGTTCGACCAACCAATGAAATTGGTGCCATGTGTCCTAAGAAGAGTTTGCAAAGTCACAACAAGATGCTCAATAAGTCAACGGGTAGTGTAACGTAGATGTAGCGGGGAAATTGTCGGCTGACTAGGAATCGTAAATAAATATTAACTTTCATTGACCTGACATTTAGGAAATAAACCATGGTATTGTGGTGTACAGTAGGATTAATATATATATTTACAAATGTAAGGCGATCATTTGTGTAAGTATCTATTTTTACATGAAAGATATTTTTCATGAGCCCAAACATGCCATAGGTTAACGTCATATATGGAAACGTATCATTTGATATGTAATACTTGCACATATACAAACACGCACCCACCCACATGACATACACAACAGACAGGACGACTCAGAACTACAAATGCTATTTTGGTTATATTAAATACTATCAATTACAAATGGACAACATTGACAGTTCTACAATCTGTTATTGTCTACATGTATTTCCAAAATAGTTATACACAAAACGTATATGGTAGTATTTGTCTTATAACGAAAAACAACTTATATTTAAATTGGGTGTCTTTATTGAACGATCCTCGAGCATATCAGATATATGCTCAGATGCGTTAGAATAACGATTCAAAACAAAAACGTTTGCACGAGAGACATAGTTGTTACAATGAATTCAAATATTACTTTGTGTGTATTTCTTTGGTTTACGTGTTTGACTTCTCTTCATGTCACCGCGAACCATGAAGAACCCAAATGTGTGACCTCGCGGTATGACTTTGAATCTCAACTTCTTGAACGGTCAATTGTTCTCTCCCACGATATGAAAATTTTGAAGGAAATGGTAAATACAAATCTTGAAGAATTAAAGAGTGAAAGAGAAAGCATGAAAACAGATTTATCAACCGCGTTAAAGCAACTGACCGAGGTGCAGCAATCCAAAAACGAAGAGTTGACATCTCTTGCTGAAACTATAAACAATGGATTTCAAGATAAGCTGGAACAAACTGACAAAGCAATAAACACTATATTAGCAGAGAAAATTGCAGATATGAACAACCAGATGACATTGCACCATTCTCAGATGTCACGGATGTCAAACGATCTTAGAAAGCTCACTAACGAAACTTTAAATAACGTGAAAGGTAAGATATTTGACAATCAGTATCTGTCAAGAGACGGTTATACGTATCCAATGATACAAATTAATGATTTTATACTGAATGGTTTAAATGATTCAGCTTTTATTAAATATGAATATATCAAGCCAGTTAAAATAACGTTTATTGACTGATATGCATCGTAATGGTGTTTGCAAAATGTACTTTATTGATTTTGTCTATATAACAACTGTGGAAAACCACCTTTTTATCTCGATTATAGAATGACATCTCTCTTCTTTTTTATGAAAACACCAGAATAAATTGTGTTCACATTCATACAACATGAAAACTTATTCTTTAGAAATATTTAATTCATAATCAGTCTTGAATTGTTGAATTGTTTATACTTATTTTCAATTTAATATACCTCGATTGTTTGTTATTTAATACCATACTATGCAAACTATTTTTAAATATCAAATAAATCAAAGTGTTAACATTTATTACACCAAAATCACTTAAAATATATGTAGAAAATATATTACTAGAGAATACTGCCACAATATTTACTGAAAACGTGTACTTGCATTATTAAAGTTAGCAGGTTGTTGGTTAAATATTGTATCCAGTGTATACACAGGTGACGGTGGTGTATGCAAACTAACACCTTAACAAATACAAAATTAGTTCTGTGTTGGTGCATTGTAAATGTAAAGTTAGCAGGTTGTTGGTTAGATATTGTGTCCATTGTATACACAGGTGACGGTGGTGTATGCAAACTAACACCTTAACAAATACAAAGTGGGGGCATTGGAAATGTAAAGTTAGCAGGATGCCGGTTTGATATTGTGTCCATTGTATACACAGGTGATGGTAGTGTATGCAAACTAACACATTAACAAATACAAAGTTGGTGCATTGGAATTGTAAAGTTAGCAGGTTGTTGGTTAGATATTGTGTCTAGTGTATACACAGGTGACGGTGGTGTATGCAAACTATCACCTTAACAAATACAAAGTTGGTGCATTGTAAATGTAAAGTTAGCAGGATGCCGGTTAGATATTGTGTCCAGTGTATACACAGATGACGGTGGTGTATGCAAACTAACACCTTAACAAATACAAAACTAGTTATGTATTGGTGCATTGGAAATGTAAAGACTTGAATGAAACAATTTCATGCCAAACGGTTTTCGCGCATTCTCAAGTATCAATACATTTGTGACCATACCTTTATATACATGCAACTATAAATGCATATAACATTAAATATATGTAACTATAAATACATGTAACACTTATAAAAGTAATATCACTATTTATTCATCTATGTCCTTTGTTGCCAAACATGTTACATGTTATGAATGTAAATGTACTGCTACGGTTGTAAGCCAACTACAATGATGTGTTTCGACTAAGTCATACATATCTATATCAATATACACATAGATAATAATGGTGAATACCAACTTTCATGTTAATATCAACAATTGCTTTCTGTTGTACTTTAAAACTACATATATTTAATTGTAGTAACTTGATTATAATTATATATTCATAATACCATACAATGAGCGTATATAACCCTGTATAATTAATAATCATAATACTGTTTCATTTCTATTTATAAAGCTGTTCAATGGGTTTTTCTAACCTCTTGCAATAAATATTGATAATTCCGTAGAACAAGTATTTGTAACATTATACAATAAATATTAATAACATCCTATAATTAGTATTTGCAACACCGTACAGTAAATATTTATAACACTGTAGAATAAATATTGATAAGTCCGTATAATTAATAATTACTTGTGATTCCAACCAGTTTTACCCTGTATCATATTATTTTATTTAATGTGAACTCTTTATTACAGGCAAACAAGTGGCATTCTCCGTTACTTCTCCCGCCACACAACTTGTGAATGGCGTGTCACTATTCAACACAGTCATCACCAATATCGGAGGTGGATACAACGTACAGACGGGACAGTTCACGTGTACCGAGCCCGGAGTTTATCTCTTCTCATTAACACTTTATGTCACCAGTAACAATGCTGCTACTTACTGTTATATCAGACTTAACACATCATACAAAGCTATCAGCTATGCTTACACTGCCCGACATCAATCTTCTACTGTGAATGTGATACTTGAGTTAAAGACTGGGAACATTGTTGATGTTGGTGGTTGTGGCTATTGGGATAAAGTACAAATAGCTGCTGGATACACCGTGTTTAACGGTGTCCTCATATCATAGACCCATACATGACATATGATACGTCATCTGCTGCATTTTAATATGTGTGCTGTATAATCTGTTGGATATGCAAGTGTTTACTCGTAATAATTGCCTTTCATTAGCCATGGTATCTATTAATACGATATAAAAACAACGTTATCCCACTAGCCAGGTGATATAAACACGAAAAAAAAATTTAACACTTAAAAAATAAATGGTATTTGTGTTACAATCATGTTAAGTAATATACAAACATGCTCATATAATGCGTTATATATGAACGTAGATCAGATTGATTTTAGTGTTGGTATTACGGACAAAAGGCAGATATGCCAAATGCTTGTATGAAGGCACTTTTTTTCTAATTTTTATTTCATGGATAAAATGTCATAATAATGAATGACTATAATCAAATTGATTTAACTTGAATTTCTTTTCTATAAAAAAAATAATTATGGTAGTAAACAATTAATCAGGAACGTTACATTTAAAACAACCAAGACGCAAAAAATAAAATATAATATTAAATTGTTTTTCTATTCTATAAGATTCGTTTTACGGCTTTTCGAGATTCTTTATTTTAAAAACAAGACGGTATCAATTCTAGAGTCGGTCGGGTAACACTTAACATAGGTTGTATCAATATACTATGTACCCATTTTGAATGTTGACATATATTGTGATCAGTTATCTACAAGAGAACATGTGTATGTGAGTCTCGTGTGGGAAGAGTAATGTTTTAGCATTGAATGCACTCAATATTTCATGTACATGTTTATTTCAATGTGTGTATCTTGTAAATAATAGAGGGCAACATTGAAGATTAGTTTAAACTAAATATGTCACCATCTATAAACGAGGTCGCTTATATCATCTTATCTTTACATTTAAATTACGTCTTTTGATTTGAATACATTACTCTTTGATGGCACAGGGTTACACTTCCAAAAGAAACTAATTGTAACCACACGGTTAATAAAAGTTGATTATAAAAGTGAATATGTTTAATATTTAATAATATCTGATAAAAGGCGTACTTGGAAGAACAATACACATCCAGGAACTGAAAAGAAACATACTCGGCGTAAATACTAATCGTTTATTTAAAATCGATATTAGTCAACGACCACACACCATGAAATGATTTTTAACGTTTAATGTATTACAGTATGTATACTTAAAATAACCCCGCGATGCTATAACATCCTTACGTAGGCTAGCGTATATGTGAAATTTGTATATTGAAATAAATATATTCTCGTGAACTATTGTTTTATTGTTATATGTGTCCACGTGTATTCATCTAAGTACCTAGTATGTAACATCTTAGTCTATCCCAGTCCCTGATATTTCTCGAAACATGCATTTTTAACCCCAATGAATTAGCAGATAATTCCATGCCTATCCCATAATTCATAGCTGTGTAGTAAACGCTAACTAAATGTTGACGTCATCTAAACTTTCTCTGAAGCAACTGACTAACCACCGTGCGCAAATGAGCTCAAATATATGTACCTAACGGACTCATTCGGGACAAATCGGGATGGCTGGGTCCAGTCAACAGACTAATTCAATGGTCACATTCGTCAACCGTTAATGTAAGTAACATGATAATGTAAATATAAATTGACAAACTATTCCATACAGATAATGTTCACATTCGTCAACCGTTAATGTAAGTAACACGATAATGTAAGTATTCACAAAATATAAATCAACAAACTAGTTCATATAGATAATGTTCACATTCGTCAACCGTTAATGTAAGTAACATGATAATGTAAGTATTCACAAAATATAAATCAACAAATTATTCCATACAGATAATGTTTACAATCGCCAACCGTTAATGTAAGTAACATGATAATGTAAGTATTCACAAAATATAAATCAACAAATATTCCATACAGATAATGTTCACATTCATCAACCGTTAATGTAAGTAACACGATAATGTAAGTATTCACAAAATATAAATCAACAAACTATTCCATACAGATAATGTTTACATTCGTCAATCGTTAATGTAAGTAACACGATAATGTAAGTATTCACAAAATATATATCAGCAAACTATTCCATACAGATAATGTTCACATTCGTCAATCGTTAATGTAAGTAACACGATAATGTAAGTATTCACAAAATATTAATCAATAAACTATTCCATACATATAATGTTTACATTTGTCAACCGTTAATGTAAGTAACACGATAATGTAAGTATTCACAAAATATAAATCAACAAACTATTCCATACAGATAATGTTTACAATCGTCAACAGTTAATGTAAGTAACAGGATAATGTAAATATTCACAAAATATAAATCAGCAAACTAGTCCATACAGATAATGTTCACATTCGTCAACCGTTAATGTAAGTCACACGATAATGTAAGTATTCACAAAATATAAATCAACAAACTATTCCATACAGATAATGTTTACATTTTCTAACTTACAATTTATACTGACCATCCGTATCAAATTAAAATTTAGGGTTCTACCCAAAGGTCCTTCCGCAAGTAACTCACATACTTTCTCTCAAAATATTTTTGAGTAAACGGGACTCGAACCTGCGACATTAGCGGTGAGAGGTAAGTTATCTTGAGATCTGCGCCTTAGACCACTTGGCCAGGGAACTCCCAACTCACCCGCACACACAAAATTTGATAAAAATCCATCTCGTTATATAGAAAAAGGTAAAATGTTTACGGTAGACGGGCAAATCATCAACTCATTCGACATTAACCTAAATGTGGCACACACGGGTTACCTAGCCTCCTCGATGAATCTCATCAAAACATTCATACCATTGCATAAACACATATATAATTGATGTATATATTTCATTGAGACATCTAAACACTGCAAATCAATACCTACGTTACTGACGCCAGTTGATCAACTGTGTTTGTATAGGACGTAGGTAAGCTACTATTATAACGTATAGTAAACTAGATAAACAAAACGTTCAAAAGATAACTACATGTGGCAATAGACACAATGATAAATAATTTACTAAATCAAAGACGTGACGCCAGTTCCTTGATACATACGTGACCATCGAGAAAAGCATCGTAAGGTACGAATTAATTATGGTCAACAATACACTTATTTTAGATCCTAAATTGGTATCCAAATATTGCAATGACTTTGTCATGTATTTACTGGTTAAGTAATGTAGTTCATTTCAAGCAAGGATCTATGGTAAGAAAACGAGCAATACATACGTGACCATCGAGAACAGCCTAACATAGTACTATTTTGATCAACGATGCTTTTATTGGATTTTAAATTGGTATAAAAATTGCTATTACTTCGCCATCTATTGGTGGGCTTAGCTATACATCTCACTACACAGTTACGCCCCTTCCCCCCCCCCCCCCCCCCCCCCCCCTCTCACGGTTATATGATTATTACGCTTAAAAAAGGGCCTAGTATGTACTCTGGTTATGAAATATTTTCAAAATGGTTCATAGTGACTGTGATTTCTTGCTGCAGATGAGTAGAGCAAAAGTTGGCATAGCATATACTGCAATAAGACATCACTGGTTTTATAAAAGTGACTTTTATAGGATTTCAATATATGCATGTATTTATGAGCATTAGAGGACATCTTTTTTCAAAAAATCTCAGAGTGTCACTACACCAACATGTTCAACTTACCAGTTACTGTGCATTCTTATGTGGGTATACATTTCGGCTATGAAAAAAAATACTTTAAAAAGATTCTATGTGGAATTCAGTTTTTAACATTGAAATTCTACACCTTATTTTATATAGAACAATGCACAAAATTCAACTGTGTAGTGAAACCTTATATAGCCGCTTTCAAGCATGGAGCTATAATAAGAAAAGTACTGATGCACATTACACCTTTATTAAACGCATCGTCATTTATTTGCAATGTACGATAGCTTATGATATTTCCGTGTTTAAACAGAGCAGTTTATTTCAACAACATTCTCTTAATAAGTAGTTAAAGTCATCACATATGTGACCGATACCAGCGACATCAGTCATTTCAAAACTAAGGAATAAATACCCCTAACAGAAGCTTATAATCACGCCTTGTTGCCGAGATGGCCATTATTGTATTCAAAATAATGAAAGAAGGTCGTGTTGCTGCTAACACTCATTACATTTGTTTACAACCAAATATTTGTCAGATATCAGGATATTCAGGTACAACCCACTAAATGGCAGCTATCATTACAGTTGATCAAAACCCACTTATTGGCAAATATCATTACAGTTGAACACAACCCACTAAATGGAAGATATCAGGATATTCAGGTACATCCCACTAAATGGCATATATCATTACAGTTGATAACAACCTACTTATTGGCAGATATCATAACAGTTGATCACAACCCACTAAATGGCAGATATCATTACAGTTGATCACAACCCACTAAATGGCATCTATCAGGATATTCAAGTACAACCCTTTAAATGGCAGATATCATTCCAGTTGATCACAACCCACTAATTGGCAAATATCATTACAGTTGATCATAACCCACTGATTGGCATATATCATTACATTTGATAACAACCCACTAATTGGCAGGTATCAGATATATTCAGGTACAACCCACTAAATGGCAGATATCATAACAATTGATCACAACCCACTAATTGGCAAATATCATTAGAGTTGATCATAACCCACTAAATGACAGATATCATTAAGGTTGATCACAATATATTAAATGGCAGATATCAGGATATTCAGGTATAACCCACTAAATGGCAGATACCGTTACAGTTCATCACAATCCACTTAATGGCAGATATCATTACAGTTGATCACTATCCACTAATTGGCATATATCTTTACATTTGTTAACAGCCCACTAAATGGCATATATAAGGATATTCAGGTAAGACCCACTAAATGGCAGATATCATTACAGTTGATTTCAACCCACCTACTGGCATATATTATTACATTTGTTCATAACCCACTAAATGGCAGATGTCATTACAGTTGATCACAATCCACTAATTGGCAAATATCATTACAGTTGATCACAACTCACTAAATGGCAGATATAAGATATTCAGGTACAAATCACTAAATGGCAAATATCATTACAGTTGATTACAACCCACTAAATGGCAGATATCATGATATTCAGGTACAACCCACTAAATTGGCAGATATCATTACAGCTGATTACAACCCACTAAATGGCAGATATCATTACAGTTGATCACAACCCACTTATTGGCAGATATCATTACAGTTTATCACAACCCACTAAATGGCAGATATAAGGATATTCAAGTACAAACCACTAAATGGCAAATATCATTACAGTTAATTACAACCCACTAAATGGTAGATATCATTAGGGTTGATCACAACCCACTTAATGGCAGATATCATTAGGGTTGATCATAACTCACTAAATGGCAGATATCAGGATATTCAGGTACAACCCACTGATTGACAGATATCATTACAGTTGATCACAACCAACTGATTGGCAGATATCATTACAGTTGATCACAACCCATTAAATGGCAGTTATCATTACAGTTGATTACAACCCACTGAATGGCAGATATCATTACAGTTGATCACAACCCACTAAATGGCAGATATCATTAGGGTTGATCACAACCAACTGAATGGCAGATATCATTAGGGTTGATCACAATCCACTCAATGGCAGATATCAGGATATTCAGGTACAACCCACTGTTTGGCAGATATCATTACAGTTGATCACAACCCCCTAATTGGCAGATATCAGGATATTCAGGTACAAACCACTAAATGGCAGATATCAGGATATTCAGGTACAACCCAATAAATGGCAGATATCAGGATATTCAGGTACAACCCACTAAATGGCAAATATCATTACAGTTGATTACAACCCTCTAAATGGCAGATATCATTACAGTTGATCACAACCAACTTATTGGCAAATATCATTACAGTTGATCACAACCCACTTAATGGCAGATATAAGGATATTCAGGCACATCGCACTAAATGGCAGATATCATTACAGTTGATAACAACCTGCTCATTAGAAGATATTATTACAGTTGATAACAACCCATTTAATGGCAGATATCAGGATATTCAGGTACATACCGCTAAATGGCATATATCATTACAGTTGATCACAACCCACTAAATCGCATATATCATTACAGTTGATCACAACCTACTATTTGGCAGGTATCAGGATATTCAGGTACAACCCATTAAATGGCAGGTATCAGGCGATTCAGGTACAACCCACTGATTGGCAGATATCATAACATTTAATTACAACTTACTAAATGGCAGATATCAGTACAGTTGATCACAACCCACTAAATGGCAGATATTATTACAGTTGACCACAACCTACTAATTGGCAGATATCAGGATATTCAGGTACAACCCACTAAATGGCAAACATCATTTCAGTTGATCTCAACTCACTAAATGGCAGAAATTATTACAGTTGATCACAACCCACTAATTGGCAGATATCGGAATATTCAGGTACAACCCACTCAATGGCAGATATCATTACAATTGATCACAACCCACTAAATGGCAAATATCATTACAGTTGATCACAACCCACTAAATGACAGATATCATTACAGTTGATCACAACCAACTAATTGGCAGATATCAGGATATTCAGGTACAACCCACTAAATGGCAGAAACATGCATCATTACAGTTGATCACAACTCACTAAATGGCAGATATCATTACAGTTGATCACAACCCACTAGTTGGCAGATATCAGGATATTCAGGTACAACGTCTCACACACCAATTAATTTTGTATTGTTCTATATATAGAGACATGCACTTCTGGAACACTGGATACATTACCAGTTGTTCTAAAAGTGCCTTATTCCAGGTAGCTTTTTCACAAGTTCGATGGTTTGATGGCACCCTTTCATTTTCGACAATTCTGCCCATTTGTTGCAGTGTATCACTACGCATCTTTAAACTGTTATAGCATCATCAAACAGTTCCCAATGTCACCCAAACTTCGCAGAAATCATGAAAATGTTCCAATGTTCCCATATGCACAAATAAATATGACATTTTATGCATTTTTAACAACACAATTGCCCAACCGCTTTAAACAGATCTAATTTCTTTACCGTCTTGTAAGGGAGGTAATTCCCCAGTGAGACCACAACCAACTAAATGGCAGATATTATTACAGTTGATCACATCCCGCTAATTGGCCGATATCATTACTGTTGATCACAACCCACTAATTGGCAGATATCAGGATATTAAGGTACAACACACTAAATGGCAGATATCATCACAGTTGATCACAACCCACTAAATGACAGATATCATTACAGTTGATCACAACCCACTAAATGGCAGATATCAGGATATTCAGGTACAAAACACTAAATGGCAGATATCAGGATATTTAAGTACAACCCACTAATTGGCTGATATCAGGATATTCAGGGACAACCCACTAAATGGCATATATCGTTACAGTTGATCACAACTCACTAAATGGCAGATATCATTACATTTTATCACAACCCGCTAAATGGCAAATATCATCATGTTGATCACAACCCTCTAAATGGCAGATATCAGGAAATTCAGGTACAACCCAATAATTGGCAGATATCACGATATTCAGGTACAACCCACTAATTGGTAGATATCAGGATATTCAGGGACAACCTACTTAATGGCAGATATTGTTACAGATTATCACAACCCACTTAATGGCAGTTATCATTTCATTTTATCACAACCCACTGAATGACAGATATCATTACAGTTGATCACAAACCACTAAATGGCAGATATCAGGATATTCAGTTACAACCCACTAAATGGCAGATATCATTACATTTGTTCATAGCCAACTTATTGGCAGATATTTGAATATTGATGTACAACCCGCTAAATGGCAGATATCATTACAGTTGATCACAACCAACTAAATGGCAGATATCAGATTATTCAGGTACAACCCACTAAATGGCAGATATCATTACAGTTGATTACAACCCACTAAAAGTCAGATATCATTACAGCTGATAACGATCCACTAAATGTCAGATATCATTACAGCTGATAACGAGCCACTAAATGGCAGATATCATTAGGGTTGATCACAACCCACTAATTGGCACTAAATATTGCATGCATTCACGTGTAAGATGCCCTTTCCTCCAATATATGCACATACGTGGTGTTAACTACGCGCATATATGTTATCTATAAAAGAAACAAAGTAAAAGGATACAGTAAGGTAAAGTATGTATTCTTATTTTAAGATGCCGATATTTGCATATGATGCAGTCCTTTTGCTATACACAAGTGTATAATTATTATGAGTTGCGGTTCTTTTGATGTATGATACTGTGCATTTATTATGTGTTACACTTTTGTTATGACTGTGATGTAGTGCATTTCCTATGTGATGACGTCCTTTTTTTATATACTATTGTATATTTATTATGTGATACAGTCCTTTTGTTATATGCTATTGTTCGTTTCCTGTATGGTGCAGTCCTTTTGTTACATACTGCTGTGCATTTATTACATGATGCGGTCTGTTTGTTTTATACTGTTTTGCAATTATCACGTGACGCAGTCCTTTGGTTATATGCCGTGTGTATTTATTATGTGATGCGGTCCTTTTGTTATATGATGCTGTGCGTTTATTTTGCGATGCAGTCTGTTAAATATATACTACTGTACATTTAATTTTGTTATATGCTGCTGTACATTTAATATATGAAGCGGTCCGTTTGTTATATGCTGCTGTACATTTAATATGGGATGCAGTCCGTTTCTTATATGCTGCTGTACATTTATTATGTTATGCGGTCAGTTTGTTATATGCTGCTTTCTATATATTACGTGAAGAGGTCCGTTTGTTATATGCTGCTTTCTATATATTACGTAACGCGGTCCGTTTGTTATATGCTGCTGTACATTTATAACGTGAAGCGGTCCGTTTGTTATAGGCTGCTGTACATTTAATAGGAGATGCGGTCCTTTTATTATATGTTGCTTTACATTTATTATGTTATGCCGTTAGTTTGTTATAGGCTGCTTTCTATATATTACGTGAAGAGGTCCGTTTGTTATATTCTGCTGTACATTTAATATGAGATGAGTCCGTTTGTTATATGCTGCTGTACATTTATTTTGTTATGCGGTTGTTATATGCTGCTTTCTATATATTACGTTCAGCGGTCCGTTTGTTATATGCTGCTGTACATTTAATATGAGATGCAGTCCGTTTGTTATATGCTGCTTTCTATATATTACGTGAAGCGGTCCGTTTGTTATATTCTGCTGTACATTTAATATGAGATGCTGTCCGTTTGTTATATGCTGCTTTCTATATATAACGTGAAGCGGTCCGTTTGTTATATTCTGCTGTACATTTAATATGAGATGCTGTCCGTTTGTTATATGCTGCTTTCTATATATTACGTGAAGCGGTCCGTTTGTTATATTCTGCTGTACATTTAATATGAGATGCAGTCCGTTTGTTATATGCTGCTTTCTATATATTACGTAAAGCGGTCCGTTTGTTATATGCTGCTGTACATTTATTACGTGAAGAGGTTCGTTTGTTATAGGCTGCTGTACATTTAATATGAGATGCGATCCTTTTGTTATATGTTGCTGTACATTTAATATGAGAATCAGTCCTTTTGTTATATGCTGCTGTACATTTAATATGAGATGCGGTCCGTTTGTTATATGCTGCTTTCTATATATTACGTGAAAAGGTCCGTTTGTTATATTCTGCTGTACATTTAATATGAGATGCAGTCCGTTTGTTATATGCTGCTGTACATTTATTTTGTTATGCGGTTGTTATATGCTGCTTTCTATATATTACGTTCAGCGGTCCGTTTGTTATATGCTGCTGTACATTTAATATGAGATGCAGTCCGTTTGTTATATGCTGCTTTCTATATATTACGTGAAGCGGTCCTTTTGTTATATGCTGCTGTACATTTATTACGTGAAGAGGTTCGTTTGTTATAGGCTGCTGTACATTTAATATGAGATGCGATCCTTTTGTTATATGCTGCTGTACATTTAATATGAGATGCGGTCCGTTTGTTATATGCTGCTTTCTATATATTACGTGAAGAGGTCCGTTTGTTATTTTCTGCTGTACATTTAATATGAGATGCAGTCCGTTTGTTATATGCTGCTGTACATTTATTTTGTTATGCGGTTGTTATATGCTGCTTTCTATATATTACGTTCAGCGGTCCGTTTGTTATATGCTGCTGTACATTTAATATGAGATGCAGTCCGTTTGTTATATGCTGCTTTCTATATATTACGTGAAGCGGTCCGTTTGTTATATGCTGCTGTACATTTATTACGTGAAGAGGTTCGTTTGTTATAGGCTGCTGTACATTTATTACGTGAAGAGGTTCGTTTGTTATAGGCTGCTGTACATTTAATATGAGATGCGATCCTTTTGTTATATGTTGCTGTACATTTATTATGATATGCGGTCCGTTTGTTATATGTTGCTGTACATTTAATATGAGAATCGGTCCTTTTGTTATATGCTGCTGTACATTTAATATTGGATGCAGTCCGTTTGTTATATGCTGCTGTACATTTAATATATGATGCGGTCCTTTTGTTATATGCTGCTGTACATTTAATATGTGATGCGGTCCTTTTGTTATATGCTGCTGTACATTAAATACGGGATGCGGTCCTTTTGTTATATGCTGCTGTACATTAAATACGGGATGCGGTCCGTCTGTTATATGCTGCTGTATATTTAATATGTGATGCGGACCTTTTGTTATATGCTGCTGTACATTTAATATATGATGCGGTCCTTTTGTTATATGCTGCTGTACATTTAATATGTGATGCGGACCTTTTGTTATATGCTGCTGTACATTTAATATATGATGCGGTCCTTTTGTTATATGCTGCTGTACATTAAATATGGATGCAGTCCTTTTGTTATATGCTGCTGTACATTAAATATGGGATGCGGTCTGTCTGTTATATGCTGCTGTACATTTAATATGTGATGCGGTCCTTTTGTTATATGCTGCTGTACATTTAATATATGATGCGGTCCTTTTGTTATATGCTGCTGTATATTAAATATGGATGCAGTCCTTTTTGTTATATGCTGCTGTACATTATCGCTCTTTTGTTTATGCGCGTCATGACGACGCGGTCGCGATGTCCATTAGTTTACAAAGCGGGATTTATTCAACGATTCTGTGTTATCGGTTGGTCTAACTCTAAAAGTGTGTTAGACACAGAGGCGATGACTCCTGCCATTTGAACTGTTACTAATGGTTGTCGTCGTTGGAAGTGCGTGTAAGTGCGCGAATAGACGGGTTTGGCATATATTCCTTTCATAATTTGCTAAGAATTTATACTAAACACTATAGCACAGACTGAAAATTAATATGTTTTTTTGCCCTCGAACATGGATATTTGGCCCTGTCGTGACACGTGACATTTTATATGCACGGTAGGCTAAAATTTTATCATGCAAAAAACAAACTTAGATCGCTACTATATATAGTAACACATGTAATAATACTTTGTATATATTACGTGATGCGGTCAGTTTGTTATATGCCGCTGTACATTTAGTATGTGATGCAATCCGTTTGCTATATGCTGCTTTGTATATATTGTGGGATGCAGTTCTTTGGTTATATGCTGCTGTACATTTAATTTGTGATGCAATCCGTTTGTTATATGCTGCTTTGTATATATTGTGGGATGCAGTCCTTTTGTTATATGCTGCTGTACATTTAATTTGTGATGCAATCCGTTTGTTATATGCTGCTTTGTATATATGATGGGATGCGGTCCTTTTGTTATATGCTGCTGTACATTTAATTTGTGATGCAATCCGTTTGTTATATGCTGCTTTGTATATATGATGGGATGCAGTTCTTTGGTTATATGCTGCTGTACATTTAATTTGTGATGCGGTCTGTTCGTTATTTGCTGCTTTGTATATATGATGGGATGCAGTTCTTTTGTTATATGCTGTTGTACATTTAATTTGTGATGCGGCCCGTTCGTTATTTGCTGCTTTGTATATATTGTGGGATGCAGTTCATTGGTTATATGCGGCTGTACATTTAATTTGTGATGCGGTCTGTTCGTTATTTGCTGCTTTGTATATATGATGGGATGCAGTTCTTTTGTTATATGCTGTTGTACATTTAATTTGTGATGCGGCCCGTTCGTTATTTGCTGCTTTGTATATATTGTGGGATGCAGTTCTTTGGTTATATGCTGCTGTACATTTAATTTGTGATGCGGTCTGTTCGTTATTTGCTGCTTTGTATATATTGTGGGATGCAGTTCTTTGGTTATATGCTGCTGTACATTTAATTTGTGATGCGGCCCGTTCGTTATTTGCTGCTTTGTATATATTGTGGGATGCAGTTCTTTGGTTATATGCTGCTGTACATTTAATTTGTGATGCGGCCCGTTCGTTATTTGCTGCTTTGTATATATTGTGGGATGCAGTTCTTTGGTTATATGCTGCTGTACATTTAATTTGTGATGCGGTCCGTTCGTTATTTGCTGCTTTGTATATATTGTGGGATGCAGTTCTTTTGTTATACGCTGTTGTACATTTAATTTGTGATGCGGTCCGTTCGTTATTTGCTGCTTTGTATATATTGTGGGATGCAGTTCTTTTGTTATATGCTGCTGTACATTTAATTTGTGATGCGGTCTGTTCGTTATTTGCTGCTTTGTATATATGATGGGATGCAGTTCTTTTGTTATATGCTGTTGTACATTTAATTTGTGATGCGGCCCGTTCGTTATATGCTGCTTTGTATATATTGTGGGATGCAGTTCTTTTGTTATATGCTGCTGTACATTTAATTTGTGATGCGGTCCGTTCGTTATTTGCTGCTTTGTATATATGATGGGATGCGGTTCTTTGGTTATATGCTGTTGTACATTTAATTTGTGATGCGGTCCGTTCGTTATTTGCTGCTTTGTATATATTTTGGGATGCAGTTCTTTTGTTATATGCTGCTGTACATTTAATTTGTGATGCGGTCCGTTCGTTATTTGCTGCTTTGTATATATGATGGGATGCGGTTCTTTGGTTATATGCTGTTGTACATTTAATTTGTGATGCGGTCCGTTCGTTATTTGCTGCTTTGTATATATGATGGGATGCGGTTCTTTTGTTATATGCTGCTGTACATTTAATTTGTGATGCGGTCCGTTCGTTATTTGCTGCTTTGTTTATATGATGGGATGCTGTTCTTTGGTTATATGCCGCTGTACATTTAATTTGTGATGCGGTCCGTTCGTTATTTGCTGCTTTGTATATATGATGGGATGCAGTTCTTTTGTTATATGCTGCTGTACATTTAATTTGTGATGCGATCCGTTTGTTATATGCTGCTTTGTAGATATTATGGGATGCAGTTCTTTGGTTATATGCTGCTGTACATTTAATTTGTGATGCGGTCCGTTCGTTATTTGCTGCTTTGTATATATTGTGGGATGCAGTTCTTTTGTTATATGCTGCTGTACATTTAATTTGTGATGCGGTCCGTTCGTTATTTGCTGCTTTGTATATATGATGGGATGCAGTTCTTTGGTTATATGCTGCTGTACATTTAATTTGTGATGCGGTCCGTTCGTTATTTGCTGCTTTGTATATATGATGGGATGCGGTTCTTTTGTTATATGCTGCTGTACATTTAATTTGTGATCCGGTCCGTTCGTTATTTGCTGCATTGTATATATGATGGGATGCGGTTCTTTGGTTATATGCTGCTGTACATTTAATTTGTGATGCGGTCCGTTCGTTATTTGCTGCTTTGTATATATGATGGGATGCGGTTCTTTTGTTATATGCTGCTGTACATTTAATTTGTGATCCGGTCCGTTCGTTATTTGCTGCTTTGTATATATGATGGGATGCTGTTCTTTGGTTATATGCTGCTGTACATTTAATTTGTGATGCGGTCCGTTCGTTATTTGCTGCTTTGTATATATGATGGGATGCGGTTCTTTGGTTATATGCTGCTGTACATTTAATTTGTGATCCGGTCCGTTCGTTATTTGCTGCTTTGTATATATGATGGGATGCGGTTCTTTGGTTATATGCTGCTGTACATTTAATTTGTGATGCGGTCCGTTCGTTATTTGCTGCTTTGTATATATGATGGGATGCGGTTCTTTTGTTATATGCTGCTGTACATTTAATTTGTGATGCGGTCCGTTCGTTATTTGCTGCTTTGTATATATGATGGGATGCGGTTCTTTGGTTATATGCTGCTGTACATTTAATTTGTGATGCGGTCCGTTCGTTATTTGCTGCTTTGTATATATGATGGGATGCGGTTCTTTGGTTATATGCTGCTGTACATTTAATTTGTGATGCGGTCCGTTCGTTATTTGCTGCTTTGTATATATGATGGGATGCGGTTCTTTTGTTATATGCTGCTGTACATTTAATTTGTGATGCGGTCCGTTCGTTATTTGCTGCTTTGTATATATGATGGGATGCGGTTCTTTGGTTATATGCCGCTGTACATTTAATTTGTGATGCGGTCCGTTCGTTATTTGCTGCTTTGTATATATGATGGGATGCGGTTCTTTGGTTATATGCCGCTGTACATTTAATTTGTGATGCGGTCCGTTCGTTATTTGCTGCTTTGTATATATGATGGGATGCGGTTCTTTTGTTATATGCTGCTGTACATTTAATTTGTGATGCGGTCCGTTCGTTATTTGCTGCTTTGTATATATGATGGGATGCAGTTCTTTTGTTATATGCTGCTGTACATTTAATTTGTGATGCGATCCGTTTGTTATATGCTGCTTTGTATATATTGTGGGATGCGGTTCTTTTGTTATATGCTGCTGTACATTTAATTTGTGATCCGGTCCGTTCGTTATTTGCTGCTTTGTATATATGATGGGATGCGGTTCTTTTGTTATATGCTGCTGTACATTTAATTTGTGATGCGGTCCGTTCGTTATTTGCTGCTTTGTATATATGATGGGATGCGGTTCTTTGGTTATATGCTGCTGTACATTTAATTTGTGATGCGGTCCGTTCGTTATTTGCTGCTTTGTATATATGATGGGATGCGGTTCTTTGGTTATATGCTGTTGTACATTTAATTTGTGATGCGGTCCGTTCGTTATTTGCTGCTTTGTATATATGATGGGATGCGGTTCTTTTGTTATATGCTGCTGTACATTTAATTTGTGATGCGGTCCATTCGTTATTTGCTGCTTTGTATATATGATGGGATGCGGTTCTTTTGTTATATGCTGTTGTACATTTAATTTGTGATCCGGTCCGTTCGTTATTTGCTGCTTTGTATATATGATAGGATGCGGTTCTTTGGTTATATGCTGCTGTACATTTAATTTGTGATGCGGTCCGTTTGTTATATGCTGCTTTGTATATATTATGTGATGCGGTCCTTTTGCTATTTGCTGCTTTGTATATACATGTATAACGTGATGCGGTCCGTTTGTTATATGCTGCTGTACATTTAATATGTGATGCGGTCCGTTTGTTATATGCTGCTATGTTTATATTATGTGATGCTGTCCGTTTGTTATATACTACTGTCAAGCACCATTAACTGGATCCTACCCATATAAGCTATAAGTACATGTATATAGCATGTGAGTAGTCAAGCACCAATAACTGGATCCTACTCAAATAAGCTATCAGTACATAATTAAACGTAGGTTGTCAGTACTAAGGCACAACTAACTGGATCTTACTCAAATATGCTATCACTACATGTATATAACGTGTCAGTAGTCAGGCACAACTAAAAAAATCTATATGTACATGTATATAGCGTGTAAGTGGTTATGCACCACTAACTGGGTCCTACTCATATAAGTCATCAGTACATGTATAAAGTGTGTCAGTAGTTATGCACCACTAACTGGGTCCTACTCATATAAACTATCAGTACATGTATATAGCGTGTAAGTGGTTACGCACCACTAACTGGATCCTACTCATATAAGCTATCAGTACATGTATAAAGTGTGTCAGTAGTTATGCACCACTAACTGGATACTACTCATATAAACTACCATTCCTGTATATAGCGTGTGAGTAGTTATGTACCACTAACTTGATCTTACTCATATAAGCTATCAGTACATGTATATAGCATGTGAATAGTTATGCACCACTTACTGGATCTTACTCAAATAAGTTATCAATACATAATGATATGTAGATTGTCAGTAGTCATGCATAACTAACTGGATCTTACTCAAATATTCTATATGTACATGTATATAGCGTGTAAGTGGTTACGCACCACTAACTGGATCCTACTCATATAAGCTAGCAGTACATGTATAAAGTGTGTCAGTAGTTATGCACCACTAACTTTATCTAACTCATATAAACTATCAGTACACGTATATAGCGTGTGAGTAGTTATGCACCACTACCTGGATCCTACTCAAATAAGCTATCATTACACATATATAGCGTGACAGTAGCCAAGCACCACTAACTGGATCCTACTCATATAAACTATAAGTACAATGTATAAAGCGTGTGAGTAGTTATGCACAACTTACTGGATCCTACTCATATAAACTATCAGTACATGTATAAAACGTGTGAGAAGTTATGCACCACTACTTGTATCCTACTCATATAAACTATCAGTACATGTAATACGTGTATGAGTAGTTATGCACCACTAACTGGACCCTACTCGTATAAACTATCAGTACATATATTATGAATGTGGGTTGTTTTGCATCACTAACTGGATCCTACTCATATTAACTATCATTACATGTAAAAGCGTGTAAGTAGTTGTGCATCACTTACTTGATCCTACTCTTATAAACTATCATTACATGTAAAATGCGAGTGAGTAGTTATGCATCACTAACTGTATCCTACTGAAATAAGTTATCAGTACAGGTTCGTAGCGTGTGAGTCGTTATGCACCACTAACTGTATCCTACTGAAATAAGTTATCAGTACAGGTTCGTAGCGTGTGAGTCGTTATGCACCACTAACTGTATCCTACTGAAATAAGTTATCAGTACAGGTTCGTAGCGTGTGAGTCGTTATGCACCACCAACTGTATCCTACTGAAATAAGTTATCCGTACAGGTTCGTAGCGTGTGAGTCGTTATGCACCACCAACTGTATCCTACTGAAATAAGCTGTCAATCGTTATGCACCACTAACTGGATCCTACTCAAATAAGTTATCAGTACATGCATGTGAATCTTCCCTACAGTCCAGTTGTGTTACGTGCTACACCTGGATATATAACCTATGGTTGAAACCATTTCTTTTGAGTTGGTTGATTATATTGTCTTGTGTTATTGGTTTGTATTGTAGTCAGGCGCTTTCGGCTTGGTCTGTATAAAAAAAAATCTGGGTGTTCACAAACAACTATCCCCAATATATATATACACATATATTACAGTTTTTGCCATGGAAGACCACAAACAACTATCCTCAATATATATACACATATTACAGTTTTTGCCATGGACGACCACAAACAACTATCCCCAATATATATATACACACATATTACAGTTTTTGCCATGGACGACCACAAACAACTATCCCCAGTATCTATATACACATATTACAGTTTTTGCCATGGACGACCACAAACAACTATCCCCAGTATATATACACATATTACAGTTTTTGCCATGGACGACCACAAACAACTATCCCCAATATATATACACATATTACAGTTTTTGTCATGGACGACTACAAACAACTATCCCCAGTATATATACACATATCACAGTTTTTGCCATGGACGACCACAAACAACTATCCCAAATATATATATATACACACATATTACAGTTTTTACCATGGACGACCACAAACAACTATCCCCAGTATATATATACACATATTACATTTTTTGCCTTGGACGACCACAAACAACTATCCCCAATATATATATACACACATATTACAGTTTTTGCCATGGACGACCACAAACAACTATCCCAAGTATATATACACATATTACAGTTTTTGCCATGGACGAACACAAACAACTATCCCCAATATATATATAAATACATATTACAGTTTTTGCCATACACGACCACATAGTTATGTGTAAATAAAACGACTTTCATCTAATTACGTAAATTATGCTCCTGTCCTAAATAGAAACGAGATCAAAGTTGTGCCTAATACATTACTACAGGGTTCTTTAAAAAGCATATTTACACTAAGTAGCTATAAAATTCTCGGAAAATGCGGTTCATGAAAAAACCTCAAAGTTTACATCAAACAGTGTTATATAATTCTCTGAATAAGTGTTAAATGTCGGAAAATTCCTCAAAATTCCACATATCCTGTTCTTGTATTTCAGTCTCAGGCATTTAATCGGTTGACACAATTCTCCGTTTCTCTAAATATCAGGTCAAGGATATCAATAAGAAAACATCCTATAGCTCGATGTTCTGGCGTTGCATGACTATAAAAACCTGTTGGGCGTTTAGTTTATTAATGTTCACGCCTATGAAGTCTAACGATAATAATCGGAACATTGCTCGGTCATTTCCGCATACGATTGGTAAAGATTGGCACACAGTTAGAAGTTTATCACTGTTTTGCGTGAGGTGGGGCCGAAGTTCATAAAACTATTTTACATTCTAAACATAATATATGTGTTTGGTTTAATAGTATATGTTTCACTAGTTCAAAATATTAGTTACGCAAATTATAGTACTATTTACTGATTCTAAGGTGTCAGTATAATGTGACAGGGTGGGTTATCAGGGTATCATACCATATGTCTGTCACATGATACCCCAGTGCGGCAGCGCTAAGAATACTGTCTCAAGTTGATGCTGTCGCAAATGGACTGAAAAAAAATAAAATAAAGCGACGCTTAGCACCATAAAACAACAAAAACGATAGAATGTCCTATATATTTAGTATGTGAATTTTTTTTAGATATCCTTGTATCGACACATTTGTATTCATATATTTGTATATGGGTTTCGGATCTTCTGGAAATGGGGGAATCAACCTGTCAAACTTGTCATGAACGTTGGGTATCATTATGATAATTTTGTATAAGTAAATAGTTATATGAAGTTCCCTTAGAAGTCAAGAACATCCTCGGAAAATAGAAATTAATAGCAGAATCGATTTTCATGCATACCGGACAAGGAATTCCGCGTGTTTTAGCCATGTATGGATATTTCATCCTACATCCCCTGTTCACACTTATCCCCTAATCGCACTATAAGGTTACGCCATTCATAAATTCCTCGCGCTATGACGTGTTCATTCTGAAGAAAAAAAACACTATGGTATCATTGCGCTATTTCAAAAAATAAACCGGAACAAAAATCTTAAAAAATCACACAGTTAGGGTTGTATACAAGAACAAGTATCTTTCGTGGGGTTTTGGAATTAGAAAACTCCGCCCTCGAGGTAACTGTTTTGACCGCCGAAACAGTTATCCCTCCGGACGGAATTTTCCATCCGCTCCGAAAACCCTTGGAAGATACTTAAATAATTAAATATACACCCTACCCCCACCACCCTAATGAAGCTTAAATAAATTAGTATCTACTAAAATAGAACACCATATAATCTGTCTAATATTCAAATAAACTTATATTTCAAAATCTGCTGTTTTCATTAATGCATAGATTTGAAGCCGGTAATAATATTAGTAAAGAAACTGATATAACAAAATATTTGTAATGCAATATTTACATGCCATTCCCACGGTGTGGTATTCAACAGGATCTCATATAAAGAAAACATCTGCGAGCTGGTTTTTTTATTTCTTCATATTATTTTTACATTTGCGAACGTGGATTGCACTTGTTTATGAAACTGGTGAAACAGATTTCCATTGGCCTTGTCCTAATTCTTTACCGACAATGAATTGGTTGTTCTTGTTGTATTGGGTTGAACGTCGCTTTCAACAATTTTCGGTCATATCGCGACGGTGTCTGCTTGAGACAGAATTCTGAGTGCTGCCACATTGGAGTATCATGCCGCAGACACATTATATGATTATACTCATCACATTATACTGATACGATACCCATACCTAGAACTTTCTTCTAAGTGCTGAGCGCTGAGTGAGAAAGCTTCGAGTACTATTTTTCAAGTATTTTGGTATGACCCGGCCGGGGGCCGAACCCATGACCTCCCACATGCGAGGCGAACGCTCTACCATTAAACCACTTAACTACACATCACTGTTCATATTGTACAGACGCGTCTGACTATCAATCCAGGGGATCGTGAGTTCGAATCCCCGTCCAACAACAGTCTCCGTGACGATTGATATACGACATTGTGTCTCATTATCATTCGTCTCTCACCGCTGATTCAAGTGGGAATGTTATTAGTAACTTGCGGTGATTCGGTGTGCTTGAAAACTGAATAACTGGTTAACCTTTCAGGATCCCAGGAAACAGTGATCGTCTGTTAGCCTTCGATGACATAAAAATGACGCTAATTATTCAATTAATCAATCAATCATATTGTACAACATACACATGACCTATTCTGTAACCCCAGAGCAATCTGGACACCCATGCAGAACCATTTTCTTTTCATCTTTTCTTTTCTTCCTACTTATCATCTCCATTTCTAACTTTTAACTTTCTTTTTTTTTTCTTCTTCTTTTACAGTTAGTACACCGCGTTCATATGAACTAACAACACCAGTGAACGAACGTTAAAGTTGCAACAATAACAAAATTAAAAAAAAACATACCTGCTTTATAGATATCCTCTCGAATATTGTGAATCATTAGTAATTTCTGGGAACTAGATTCATACAAGCTAATGAGCTTTATCTAAAACGCAATTCTTAGACATTTTTGTCATTTTAATATTTTGCAAATATTATGTAATATTCTTTGTGCAGTATTTTTTGATAAAAGATTGTTTAAACCAAGAATTCTGATAAATGCGTTCTATATATCGCAACATGTTTTCCAGAAAACATATTTACGTCGTCTGGGGTTGATCTAGTACAGCTTTTTTTAACATTTTTGAAAAATGTGTTCTATATTTCGAAACATGTGCTTTGCAGAAAATATGTTTGTTTTGATTAGTGGAAAATTTGAATTAACCAATCAGATAGATGGCAGCCCCACAATTGGTCCAGAAGTCATCAGGATGTATACGTATTTATAATGTGAGTCATACATTTTCTGAACCGTCTGTTCTAAATGCATGAAATGATTTTAACATGTGTCTATGTTTACATCAGATAGAATGACGAATCGTTTTCTCTATCACACACACTGGTCGGACCCGGTTACCAGAGACGGTAGCGCATTTGCCTACATATACAGCTCGTGAGTTCGAACCCCCGCCACGCCACAATCGTCCTTATGATTAATATATGACATTTTGACGCTCGTTATCATTCGTCTCTCACCGCAATTCATGTGCGAATGTTTATGGGTGTGCTCGTACTGGTTAACCTTCCGGGATCGCAGGAGAGAGTGGTTAGGCTTACTGTTCGTCTGTGAGACCTCGATTGCATAACTGACGCTAAATGTTCAATCAACCAATCCCACTGGTTAACGCCAGTGTATTGTCGTTTGCAGGCATATTCATACTTCGGCCTTTAAGTATTTTACTATAAAAAGTATCAATGAAATTACATTGTCATCAAATGATTGAACACTTTTTTCTAAATATAGATTAATTATCTCCATATCACACCCATAACAGGGTTTTTAATAACATGTCCAGTTTAATTGGTGGAGGAAGACAAGTAAATGACAAATTTTCTCGCAAATTATGTGTTGGGCCGAGCTGGGCTCTAACCCACGACCTCAGCGAGAGAGGACCGTATTGTACTTTACTATATGGGCTATCATTATATCACAAAGCTCGAACCAACGACCTCAGCGAAAGAGGTATGTGGTGATTAGACGATAATGCCTTAGACCATGCATCGGAGGACCCTATTATACTTTACTATATGGGTTATCGGTATATCACAAAGCTCGAACTCACGACCTCAGCGGCGAGAGGCATGCGGTCATTAAACAAGTATTGAACACATTCAACTCAACGGTACACCTACATACCCACTCATCCAATGTGGTCATTCAATATTATAGGGGCTTTGTGGTGATTAGACGATAATGCTTCGGAGGACCGTATTGAACAAACTCATTTCAGTATTATCAAAGTTAACGTTGCCCCAACTGTACACCAACGTACCCACTCACCAAATGTAGTATTACTATATTATACGGGCTTTTAGTAGATCACAAAGCGATAACAGAAGAAATAAATTAATCTAGTTTATACTAATTTATCTCAGCTCGATTGCGAAGACAGCTCAGAGATTATATGAACAGCTCTCGAGTCCGTTTCCTAGGTAGAACCGGTACTGTGTGTTGTATTTTGTAGATGCATCATATCGACATGGGGATCGAACCTTCAACCCCTGGTGCGAGCGACCATCACTCTTTCCACTTCACGTCAGCCGTGTTAAGACGACTAAACTTATATTTTCTTAATGAGAAATGCAAATGGCGATTTCTGGACTATATTATACGATATCTCAATAGGTCGTGATTTAATATTCATGAAGGTACCACATCCATTAGAAATAGGAAGTGATTCCGTGGGGTAGTCGCAGAATGGCAGTGATAAATATAATCCTTGTTTCTTTTGAATATTTAAAAATGCAATTTCTTCAGTTTAATTTTGGTGATATGAATGGCACTTTTGGTGTATTTAGAACATTCTGAAAGCATGTCATGATTAAATTGTGAAAAAAAATAAAATGTTAGTTATCCTTCTTTGATATGGGTCTTTCTATGAATGATAATCCTTTGAAATGGTTTACTTACTGTAGAAATAAGTACGAAAATAACTGGCGGCTTACACCTCTATCGTTTAATAAACGTTAACTCTGACGATCTTTGGTAAACAAACGCCTAGCGTTATCTCCCTTGCATTATGTCAGACGTCTTAGACTGTGGAACGGACTCAGACCTCCCTCTTGGGTCCATACAAAGCATGGATTTAAGCACGCTATTTGGTCATTTGATTTAGAGAAAATTGAATGATGTCATAGCTTAGTAATCGTTAAATAGCTATGAATTGTGGGACACATACAGAATTCCTAGTTTTTATTGGGATTAGACAGACCTGTTATGGAAGATATCCGGGACTTGGATTGGCAATGGACCGCTAAGAAAACCTATTTGAAAGTGAAAGTTTAATTATAGACGAAAGTGATCAAATCAAAGTTGATAGAATTTGTTCCACAATCAATGTAAAATAAATAAGCTCATGACAGTGTATAAAAAATCCTATCAATGTAAAAAAAAAAAAAGGAAAAGCACTGTTAGCAATGCATATAATGTTTGATAAATCATCAGACCTTTATCTGTATTTAATAACTTTCAAATTGGTGCCATAGTAAAGCCGATTCATTAGTTGATAATTTCTAAACATTAATTATGGGCCCTACAGTTCCGACAGCTCTAACAGGTTGTCTCAAGGTCACTTGCCATTTCCCTTATTTTCATCAGATGTTGTGAAATAATAAAATGATATAAAAACACAAAAAAGAACCGAAACCGAAACCAATCAAATAATAAGGACAATAATTGAGGGTACTGGGTTACTTTTAATAGGAGTTATCCCCCATTTAAAGTTTTAACTATTTTAAAATATGTTGTTTTAGACTTTTTCTTTATTTTGCCAACATCTATGGTTACCAACTTTAGAATACATTATGTTCGTAATCAGGAAAAGATAAATGATATTAGTTCAAGTACATAGATTTCTTAGAGTTGTAGCCCTTTCATGAACTTAAATATAAGTGTAAACAGTGGAAGTGGACCATTATTACCTTCAGCTGCTTGGTTTACAGGGACTATAAGAATCTTGCATGGGTTTGTGGTTCGGATAGAAAATTATGTCCCGAGGGATAACTATTTTGGGGGAATGGAGATTCTGTCGAGTGCCCGTGAAAACAGTAATCACAAAGGACATAACTTTCTATCTGAATCAAAAGAGACATGAATTCTTCTTTATCTTGAATACCAAACACATTGAACGATGTATTTAAATCAATTTATCATTATATTTTACCAAAATCACTTTTAATACGTTAAATATAAATATAATTTACGTCGTATAGTTTAAGATGGTTATAACGTCATCGCGCAAGAGTTTTATCTCGGACCTAGGGTGAGACAAAAATATCTATTCATGGTCGAAAAGCTCATATCATTATACGGTATGCAAGAAAAGTTTTTGTTTAATTTATGTAGTTACTAATGATATTTTTTTAGATATCACTACATGGTCATTCTAACTGTTTTTGCAAAAAGAAAAGTTTTTGAAGTATTTTTAAGTTATGTAAACTTGATTGCTATTGTATTGTTAATTCTGCTAAGCACAGATGTTGATGTTTAGCGTCGTTTTCAACAATTGTTCAGTTAAATCATGACGGTATCTACTTAAGACAGTATTCTAAGCGCTGCCGCACTGGAGTATCATGCCGCAGACACATGGCATGATACCCCACCCAGCGACATTATACTGACACCAGGCCGACCTGACTATCTTCTAAATGCTGAGCGCAAAGCGAGGAAGCTTGTAGTCTTTGGTATAACCCGGCCGGGAATCGAGCCATGACCTTCCGCATGCGTGGCGAACACGCTCTACTCCTGGACAACCGCTTCTATTTTTAAAACAGATTATTATGTAACACTGATATTTATTTCCTGTCAAAAAAAGCTAACAGCTGACCGTATAAACCCATACCATACACTTCTATAGCCTACCTGAAAGAGTGCTACATGTATAAGCCCATACCATACACTTCTATAGCCTACCTGCAAGAGTGCTACATGTTTAAGCCCATACCATACACTTCTATAGCCTACCCGAAAGAGTGCTCCATGTATAAACCCATACCATACATATTATGGAAAAGAGAAAAAAAAACAATATTTAGGTGATTTTTTTTTTAAGAGAGGAAGATAGAAAAGAAGAAGAAAAAGATAGAGCGAGTTAGTTGCTGCATAAGTTTTTATACAGTTATTTTGATAGTTCACTTCTCATCTGGCACCTCCCACTAGCAGCCTGCGGCTCGTGATAAGTAATTTCAACAGAAGCAGCAGTCAACTGGCATTGACAGGTTCTACTATTTTGCAAACTTAATAAAAACAAATATGTAGAACTTAATCATTATTAATCGTTAAATCTTTTTGTTGTTTTAATAAAATCATGTACTGATTCAACAATTTTCTTATTTGCGTTTAAAGATATACTCTTATCGCCAAATAGTAGTTTTTTAAAATTAAGAGGGTGATGCAATCTAGTTGATTGAAAGAGTATTAGTTTTTTATTTCTATCAATAAAACATTTAAAGAAAAAGTGTTCTGCGTCCTCAATTGTATCGCTGCATTTACAGAATGGGTTGAATGTAAGATTGTTTATACAAAGTTCATTATTTAAATTACTGCAGTTATTTCTTAGCCTAGCATGTTAAACAGACAAATGCCGCTTGCCATGAGAAAAATGTAAAGGTATATTACTGTTATTGTGATTTTTGTTGATTTGTATTTTTTAAAACCTTAAGTGAAGGCGAGGTTCGAATTTCATTATCTAAAGAATTCCACAAAGAAATGGATGAAGGTATACATGATTTTTCATCAAATTTGTTCTACAGTGTGGGATAGAAAAATTGTTTCTATTTCTAAGTGGGTATTGTGTTGTCTCACCAACATATGATGGAGTTAAATCATTAATATAGGAAGGGACATTATTATTACGAACTTTAAACATAAAATAATTCTTTCGGAGTTCACGTCTCCATTTAACTTTCTCCCATCTACATTCCTGGTATAACTTTTCTAATGATGCAGATCGTGTGAGACCAGTTGTAATTCGCGCTGCCTCATTCTGAATTTTTTCTATGGAGTCTGAGAGGTGCACAGTGCAACCGTCCCAAACTTCAGATGAAAACTCTAAAATTTGACGCACATAGGAAAAATACATTTGATTAAAAGCATTTCTACCAAATTTTAGTCTTCTCATGACTCTTACTGCCTTTGAGGCTGAAGAAAAAATGTTTTCAATATGTGTTTTCCACTTTCCATCATAATTAAAAGTTACACATAAGTGTTTATGCGATTGAACAAACATAAGAGGAATGTCATTAAAAAACAATTTAGGAAGTGAGTCACAATTCCTTAAGGTAAAAAATACAGCTTTTGTCGTGTTCGGATTAAAATTAACCAGCCACTGGTTGGCATAAATAAACCCATACAATACACTTCTATTGCTTACCAGAAAGAGTTTGGCAAGTATTGTCCAGATGCATACACTTCTATTGCCTACCTGAAAGAGTGTGGCAAGTATTGTCCAGTTGCATACACTTCTATAGCCTAACTATAAGAGTGTGGCAAGTATAGAAAAAAGCAGACACTTCTATAGCCTACCAACAAGAATGTGGCATGTATTGACCAACAGCATACATTTCTATAGCCTACCTTCAATAGTTTTGAATTTATTGACCAGTAGCTTACACTGCTATAGCCTTCCTACAGGAGTGTTTTATGTATAGACCAAAAGCTTACACTTCTATAGACTACCTCACACTACCCTAGTATTCCAACAAGAGTTGCATACATTGATATCATGCACTTCTATAATAGCTCCCTGAAATAGTGCTACATAAATAAATGCATACAATACACATCTATAGCCTACCTGCAAGAGTGTGGCAAGTATTGAACAATAGCTTACACTTGTATAGCCTACTTACAATAGTGTGGCATGTATTGACCAAAGCATACACTACTATTTCAACCTTAAAAAGTGTGGCATGTATTGACCAATAGCTTACACTTCAATAGCCTACCTACAAGAATGCTAGATGTATACACCAAAAGCATACAAATCCGTAGCCTAAGTGTGGTATGTATTGATCAATAGTATACCCTTCTACAGCCTACCAACAAGAGTGTAGGATGTATTGACCTATAGCATACACTTCTATAGCCTACCTACAAGAGTATGGCATATATTGACTACAGGCATATACTTCCGTAGCCTACCTACAATAGTGTGGCATGTATTGACCAATAGCATACACTTCTATAGCCCACCTACAAGAGTTTAGTATGTATTGACAAATAGTATACACTTCTTTAGTCTACCTACAAGAGTGTGGCATTAATTTACCGATAGCATACACTTCTATAGCCAAACTACAAGAGTATGGTATGTAGTGACAAATAACATGCACTAATATAGCCTATCTTCAAGAGTGTGGGATGATTGTATTGACCAATAGCTTACAATTCTTTAGCTTACCGTCAAGAGTGTGACATGTATTGACCGATAGCTTACACTTCTATAGCCTACCTACAAGAGTATGGTATTTAGTGACAAATAGCATGCACTACTATAGCCTATCTACAAGAGTGTGAGATGACTGTATTGACCAAAAGCTTACAATTCTTTAGCTTACCGTCAAGAGTGTGACATGTATTGACCGATAGCATACACTACTATAGCCTATCTACAAGAGTGTGAGATGACTGTATTGACCAAAAGCTTACAATTCTTTTGCTTACCGTCAAGAGTGTGACATGTATTGACCAACAGCATATATTTCCGTAGCTTACCTACAAGAGCTTGCAATGTATAGAGCAATAGCTTACACATCTATAGCCTACCTACAAGAGAGTGGCGTGTCTTGACCAATAACATACACTTCTATAGCCTACCTACAAGAGTTTGGCATGTATTGACCAATAGCACGCATTTCTATAGCCTACATACAGGAGTGTGACATGTATTGACCAATAGCTTACAATGCTTTAACCTACCTACAAGAGAGTGGCGTTTCTTGACCAATAACATACACTTCTATAGCCTACTTACAAGAGTTTGGCATGTATTGACTAATAGCTAACATTTCTAAAGCATTCTTACAAGAGTATCGCATGTATTGACCAATAGCATCACTTCTATAACCTACATACAGGAGTGTGACATGTATTGACCAATAGCTTACACTGCTATAATCTACCTACAAGACTGTGGCATGTATTTGCCAATAGCTTACACTGATATAGCCTACCTACAAGAGTATGTCATATATTGACCAATAGCGAACACTTCTATAGCCTACATACAAGAGTGTGGCAGGTATTGGCCAATATCTTACACTGCTATAGCCTTCCTACTAGAGTGTGGCATGTATTCACCAATAGCTTACAAATGTATATCCTACCTACATGATAATGCATGTATTGATCAATAGCTTACAGTTTTATAGCATTCTTACAAGAGTGTGGAATGTATTGACAAATAGCTTACACTGATATAGCCTTCCACAATCTACCATTTTATTCCTACAAGAGTAGTATGAATCGTTATCATGTACTTCTATAGCCTACCTGAAAGAGTGCTATATGTTTAAACTAATACCATACACTTCTATAGCCTACCTACAAAAGTGAGGCATGGATTGACCAATAGCCTACACTTCTATAGTCTACCTACAAGACTAAGGCATGTATTAACCAATAGCATACACATTTATAGCCTATCTACACGAGTGTGGTATGTCTTAACCAATAGCAAACACTTTATTGAATACCTGCAAAAATTGAACAATAGCTTTCACTTGTATAATCATACAATTCTATATTCAACCTAAAAAGTATGGTATGTATTGACCAAGAGCTTACACTTCAATAGTCAATCTACACGAGTGCTACAAGTATACACCAAAAGAATACAAATCCGTAGCTTACCTACACGAGTGTGGAATGTATTTACCAACAGTATACCCTTCTATAGCCAACAGACAAGAGTATGGGATGTGTTGACCAATATAATATACTTTTATAGCCTACATACAAGAGTGCGGCATGTGTTGACAAATACCATGCACTTCTATAACCTACATACAAGAGTGCGGCATGTGTTGACCAATATCATACTCTTCTATAGCCTACATACAAGAGTGCGGTATGTGTTGAACAATACCATACACTGCTATATCCTACATACAAGAATGTGGCATGTATTGGCTAATATCATACACTTCTATAGTCGACATACAATAATTCGGCATGTATTGACCAATATAACACACATCTAAAGCCTACATACAAGGCATATGTTGGCAAATATCACTTCTATAGCCTTCATACAAGAGTGCGTCATATGTAGGCCAATATCATACACTTCTATAACCTACATAGAAGAGTGCGGCATTTGTTGATCAATCGAAGGCACTTTAATAGCCTGCATACAAGAGTACAGCATGTGTTGACCAATCGAATGCACTTTTATAGCCTGCATACAAGAGTGCGGCATGTGTTGACCGAGAGCAAAATTTCTATATCATACATACAAGAGTGCGGCATGTGTTGACCAATATCATACACTTCTATATCCTACATACAAGAGTGCGGTATGTGTTGACCAATAGCATACAGTTCTATATCCTACATACAAGAGTGCGGCATGTGTTGACCAATACCATACACTTCTATAGCCTACATACAAGAGTGCGGTATGTTTTGACCAATATCATACATTTCTATATCCTATATACAAGAGTGCGGTATGTGTTGACCATAGAATACACTTCTATATCCTACATATAAAGAGTGCAGCATGTGTTGACCAATAGCATACACTTCTATAACTTACATACTAGAGCGCGGCATGTGTTGACCAATAGAATGCACTTATATAGCCTACATACAAGAGTGCGACATGTGTTGACCAGTAGCATACACTTCTATAGCCTACATACAAGAGTACGGCATGTGTTTACCAATAGAATACACTTCTATATGTCATACCTACCAATTTCCTCCCCTTGGTAATGTTAACAAGATTATTGCGCCCCAGAAATGTGCAATCTAATCTACCCCGTGTTTTATTCCAGTATACTATTGTTTAGATCAAAAGAAGAATTTATGAAAACTAGACACTTTTAGAACCATTGGCAATGTGTTCGGTGTTCCAAAAGTGCATGACTCTATATGTAGAATGGTACAACATTAATGGTATGTGAGACGTATTACAATAGTGCTACGAGCTGTGACATCATTACCTTCAATAGACTACATAAAATAATGCTATGATTCGATATAATACACCACTATAAGTGCTGTTAATTGATTACATATGCTGCCATAGTCTTTTTAAAAACACTTACATTAACCGATAACATACACTGTCATGGGTTATCTACAACAGTGATATTAACTAATAAATTCCCTTTAATGCATTGCCTGCTGACATTAAAGAAATTAATCAAATTAGTCTCTTTAAAAGTTCTGTCAAGATCCATTTATTAGACAGAGCTAGGAAAGCATAGTTTATTTACTGGTCACTTGTTGACTAGATATACTCAATGTTTTTAATTGTTATATTTCTATACAAATTTGTGATAAAAATAAAATATTTTTAAACGGCAAATATATTATGGAAACATTCCATGACATTGCGGTAACTTCCAAATTCCAAAGTCTTCAACTTTATATTATGTTTATTTAATTTAATTACAATTGTGTAATGTATACTCTTAGTAAGTGTAGTACCAAGGACCTCGTTGGAAATAAGCCTTCGGGCTTAAATAAGCCTTCAAAGGTTATTACACACTATTATGTATGTCCAATGTTGCATTAACTGAATATTTCTTTGAGCGTTGGCATTCATTTCATTTAGGTTAATACAGTTTTCTATAGAATATTTTATTGTGATAGATCATTAACATTGTTACACTGGATTTTGCCAAAACAGTAGTATATAATTGCAGTCTGTGATTCTTTATATTTAATAAGTTGCGATACTTAATTAATTTTATGTAATATGGTTGATAGTTATAGAATTACCTAAAACTATTACTTAATAAATTGGATTAATTCACCGAAGTATAACATTAGTTGCTGCAACGGGCAAGATTCTAGATAAGTCTTTTCAACCTGAAATATAACCAGATTTGACTTCTACGCCAGTTTAAAATTGATGGAAAATAGACACAGACAAATAAATTGTTTCAGTTTACAGAATACTATTTAATTAGAAAAGCCAAGGACTTATTTAGAGATAATTTAAAGTAATTTAAAGATTGAAGAGAGGGGGAAGGAGGGGCGAATAATCAGAAAGGCATTAAGTTTGTCTCGTCGAGCTTATATACTCTGTACCACGTTCTTGTCTACTCGTGCGTGCAAACGCAGTACAGTAATGCACTGTAACTGGAAACCAGACCTTAACGCCTGGCTGCTTTTAGCACCGTTCAACAGCAAACACGGATAATGTCTGGTTCCATAAACTTGTTGCATACTGTGTGTTAATTTGAGGTTGAGCCAGTGTCCAGAAATATTTTAGCTAACGTTGTCAAACGTTTAATCGAACTTTACGCAGCCGTGACTAATGTACTTTATAAATGTGTGTGCATAGTAACAATATGACAGTATGTCCCTAACATTACCAACCAATTAATGTGCTATTAACTGATAGTACCTAACTTACGTTTTAGCACATTACATGATTTCGTATTACACAGATCGTCGCCACAGCATATGTCACACATGTGTATAGCTCTACGACCAAGGTGGGGTTCGATTGAATGTAGGTACTACATAATGTCCTTGATAACAATAGTGCACGCCTGCAGAATAATATTAAGAAATGTGTAAATGAAGAGTCGACTATTACATGTATTCAAGGATTTATATATAGAGTCTTATTTATACACCTGGAAAAAAGTTAAGCGCCCCCTGAACGTTCCAGCAATTTTAGCGCAACCACAACTGCAATTTCTAAAATCGGTTTGGTAATGGTAAGAACATCATAATAATGGTAAGCTCTGCAACGAGAATGGCAAAATTTACCTTAAAAACTCATCCCACGTCTTACTGGTGTCATAAGGAGGAAAGTTGAGGATGTACATGTACGTGGAGGCTATTCACGGTATTGACGATTGCGTCACAGTATGTCATGTTTGGGTAATACCCGTAATTTATAGTGAAGACATCACTTTGGAAACGCCTCTACAGCTCCATACTTAAAACATGTACATTTTTGGTAAAAAACACAAATTTGTTCTCGCTACACATCACATTAGTCTTTCTTAGCTTAATTTGTCAGTCATCTCATGACAGCACTTGAGTTCTCATTCATTGTCAATTGTCCGGATGCGGGTGTGTGAGTATATGAATCCTTGGTGTATTACACTTGATTTTATACCTTTTTGAAAGCTTTCTCTGAGACCAAACATATTTACATATTATATATCTCTGCGATGCAGTAGTCTAAAGATAATGTATCAGGGAATCAATCAAAACTGAAATAATAATATTATACTTTTGAATTAGCATGTTTATGTATGTTTTGATACGTGATTTCTCAATATTATTATTAAGTATAATTTAGGAAAGAAAAGTAACAAACATGTATATCATAGCCGTGGATACTGTGGGACCACAATTATATCCCTTGAATACTGCGGAAGGATGAAGGAGGTAGACATAAAACTTTAGTTCGCTTTTTATTCTTTTTTCAGGGCTTTGTATTGTAGTGATTCATTCTTTCCTACCATATGTTAAATGATTAGTATGTTAGAAATCACCACTGAATATTTGATGCTGACACCAGACTCTTAGGCAATTATGTGTTATTTTAGAATTGTTGGTTCAAACCGAATATTTGACATATTATTACTCTGAAAATCACAAAACTATTGAATTAAAGCCCAGACACATGTTGCGCATTGTGTTTGTTCACTGTGTTTTGGACATACATGTACAATGAAGCCCTATGGAACATGTAACAGTGGTGTGAGACATGTAGAATGGACCTAGCCCTACCTGCTTGGATTCGTCACATGTCAGTGAGATTAGAGTACGCTGAATGGTTAATTAATTTAGCGGATGTTGAATGACATCACGTTTTTGGTATATTGTTAAAGTACTAGGTTGTAAAAAGGACACAGGTCTCCCCGATTGGATCCGTTATATAGCAGTGAGATAAAACCACGCTGATTGGTCAGTTGCTTCAGTTGATGTTGAATGACGTCACATTTTGGAAAAGTGCTAGACCCAACTCTCCCCGATTGGATCCGTGACATAGCAGTCAGATATGAGCACGCTGATTAGTCAATTGCTTCAACTTAATTTTAATGACGTCACAGCTTTGGTAAGCGTGAAAGTACTATGAATTGTGGGACAGACTTTAAATTCCCTAAAATTTCATTGGGGTTGAATACACCTTATTCAGGTGACAGCAAGAACTGGAATAGATTGTTAAAGTGCTAACAGTCATCGAAATCCCTGTATTTCCATTGTTGTATTAACAAGCATCGAAATCCCTGTATTTCCATTGGTGGATTAACAAATCTGATTCAGGAGACAGCCGGAACTGGAATAGATTGTTAAAGTGCTAACAGGCATCGAAATCCCTGTATTTCCATTGGTGTATTCACAAATCTGATTCGGGAGATGTGACAAGTGGGTTTACGAATTACATTTACATTGTTAAATCAAGTACAGTCATGTTCGATATTGTCTTAATTGTAACATACCGTAGCAGATAAACAGCTTGGAGATGTGACTAGTGGATTTACGAATAACATTTTACATTGTTAAATCAAGTACAGTCATGTTAGATATTGTCTAAATTGTAACATACCGTAGCAGATAAACAGCTGGGAGATGTGACTAGTGGGTTTACGAATTACATTTTACATTGTTAAGTCAAGTACATTCATGTTCGATATTGTCTAAATTGTAACATACCGTAGCAGATAAACATCTGGGAGATGTGACTAGTGGGTTTACGAATTACATTTTACATTGTTAAGTCAAGTACAGTCATGTTCGATCTTGTCTAAATTGTAACATACCGTAGCAGATAAACAGCTGAGAGATGTGACTAGTGGGTTTACGAATTACATTTTACATTGTTAAGTCAAATACAGTCATGTTCGATCTTGTCTAAATTGTAACATACCGTAGCAGATAAACAGCTGGGAGATGTGACTAGTGGGTTTACGAATTACATTTTACATTGTTAAATCAAGTACAGTCATGTTCGATATTGTCTAAATTGTAACATACCGTAGCAGATGAACAGCTGGGAGATGTGACTAGTAGGTTTACGAATTACATTTACATTGTTAAATCAAGTACAGTCATGTTCGATCTTGTCTAAATTGTAACATACCGTAGCAGATAAACAGCTGGCGGAATAAGACGTGGTGAACAAATTGGCCATGTCAGAAACATGGCATAGCTGGAATTAAAATAAACAAACCTTATATTTCGATTATACACTCGCATTGTTACAACAACTGAATATCTTTCGTCTAATTTATAGGAGGTACTAGTGGCTTTAGCAATATTTTAGGAATAACCACTTGCACATAGTTTTCCGTTACTATAAAATTTCATATATATTTTGTGTGACTGTAAGCAATCACGTATTTGTTTTTGTGAGAAAGTGTCAGCTGTCATTCGGTTTGTTTGAGAGGTTATCAACTTTAACATGACTTTGTGTGAGAGGTTTTCAACTTTCATTTGACTTCGTGCAATTTAAAGTTATTATCAACTATCAACTTTTATTTGAGTTTGTGTAAGAGGTTATCAACTGATATTTCGGTTTGTGTAAGAAGTTATCAACTTGTATTTCAGTTTTTGTAAGAAGTTATCAACTTGTTTTTTAGTTGGTAAGAGGTTATCAATTTTTACTTGCGATTGTTTGTGGCGTTATCAACTTTTACTTGTCTTTGTGTGAGATGTTATCAATTTTTACTTGACTCCGTGTGGGAGGTTATTAACTTTTACTTGGTTGGATGAGAGCTTACCGACGTTTACTTGAGTTTGTGTGATAGGATATAGACTTTTACTTGATCTGTGTGAGAGAGGTAATCAACTTTTAATTGAATTTGTGTCAGAGGTTATCAATTTTCACTTAACTTTTTGTGAGGAGTTACCAACTTTCACTTGAATTCGTGTAAGGCATTATCAAAAATCAACTTCAGTATGAGTTTCTGTAAGAAGTTGTCACTTTTCATTACAGTTTGTGTAAGAGGTTATCAACTTTTATTTGAGTTTGTAAGAAGTTTTACTTGAGTTTGTGTGGGAGCTTTACAACATTAACTTGAGTTTGTATGAACTATTACCCATTTTCACTTGAGTTTGTATGAGATGTTATCAATCTTTACTTGAGTTTGTAGGGGTTATCAATTTCACTTGAGTTTGTGTGAAAAATAATCAATCTTATCTTGAGTTTGTGTGAAAAATAATCAATCTTAACTTGAGTTTGTGTGAGAAATAATCAATCTTAACTTGAGTTTGTGTGAGAAATAATCAATCTTAACTTGAGTTTGTAAGAGATGTTATCAATCTTTACTTGAGTTTGTATGAGATGTTATTAATCTTTACTTCAGTTTGTTTGGGTTATCAATTTCACTTGAGTTTGCGTGTAAGGTTATCAACTTTTTAATTGAGATTGTGTGAGAAATTATCAAACTTTACTTGAGTTTGTGTGAGACATTATCAATCTTTACTTGAGTTTCTGTGAGAAATAATCAATCTTAACTTAAGTTTGTGTGAGAAATAATCAATCTTTTCATGAGTTTGTGTGAGAAATAATCAATCTTAATTAACTTGAGTTTGTAAGAGATGTTATCAATTTTTACTTGAGTTTGTATGAGATGTTATCAATTTGTAGTTTACTTTGTGTGAGAGGTTAACAATTTTTACTTGATTTCGAATAGATGTTATCAATTTCTACTTGAGTTTGTGTGAGAAATTATCAATCTTAATTGAGTTTGTAAGATATGTTATTAATGTTTTTTCTTGAGTTTGTGTGAGAGGTTATCAATTTTTACTTGAGTTTGTATTAGATGTTATCAATCTTTACATGAATTTGTGGGAAAGATTATCAATTTTAACTTGACTTTGTGTGAGATTTTATCAATTTTTACTTGACTTTTTGTGAGAGGAAATCAACTTTTATTTGACTTTCTATGATATGTTATACATTTTTACTTGAGTTTGTATGAGATGTTATCTATCTTTACTTGAGTTTGTATGAGATGTTAACAATTTTTACTTGAGTTTGTGTGAGATGTTATCATTTTTACTTCACTCTGTGTGGGAGGTTATCAACTTTTCCTTGAGTTAGTGTGAGAGGTTATCTACTTTTACTTCAGTTTGTGTGAGAGGTTTTCAAGTGTTATTTGAGTTTGTATGAGATATTATCAATCTTAACTTGTGTTTGTATGACATGTTATCAATTTTTACTTGACTCTGTGTTGGAGGTTATCAGCTTTTACTTCTGTTTGTATAAGAGGTTATCAATTTTTACTTGAGTTTGTATGACATGTTATCAATTTCTACTTGACTATGTGTGGGAGGTTATTAACTTTTACTTCAGTTTGTGTAAGAGGTTATTAATTTTTACTTGAGTTTGAATGAGATGTTATCAATTTTTACTTGACTCTGTGTGGGAGGTAATCAACTTTTACTTCAGTTTCTGTAAGAGGTTATCAATGTTTACTTGAGTTTGTATGAGATGTTATCAATTTTTACTTGACTCTGTTTGGGAGGTTAGTAGCTTTTAATTCAGTTTGTGTAAGAGGTTATCACTTTTTTACTTGAGTTTGTATGATATGATATCAAATTTTACGTATTTTCAGCTTTCATTCGGCATTTTTTTAGTTTTACTCGGTGTTTATAACATATTTTCAGCAATGCCTTAGGAGTTTCCGTGTTCAACTTTTATTTCAGTTTGTGTAAGAGGTTATTAATTTTTACTTGAGTTTGTATGAGATGTTATCAATTTTTACTTGACTCTGTGTGGGAGGTAATCAACTTTTACTTCAGTTTGTATAAGAGGTTATCAATGTTTACTTGAGTTTGTATGAGAGGTTATCAATTTTTACTTGACTCTGTTTGGGAGGTTAGTAGCTTTTATTTCAGTTTGTGTAAGAGGTTATCATTTTTTTTACTTGAGTTTGTATGATATGATATCAAATTTTACGTATTTTCAGCTTTCATTCGGCATTTTTTTAGTTTTACTCGGTGTTGTATAACATATTTTCAGCAATGCGTTAGGAGTTTCCGTTTTCACGCGGTGTTGTATAACAGATTTTCAGCTGTAACTCGCCATGCGTTAGAACTAGTCAGTTTCACTCGGTATTGTACGACAGATTTTTATCTTTCACTCGGCTATGTTTGAGATGTTATCGGTTTAAATTCAATGTTACCAACACCGAATGATATAACAAACGACGTTCGCTAGTAAAAATATTAAAAATACCGAGTGTTATGTTAGTTATGCGATAAATTCACTTATTACATTAGAATAAATGTTTTTCATACCTCATTGGTTTGGCAGGTGGTCACTTGACACGTGTCCAGGGAATTGGTTGAACTGCAAGTTCTACACTGCAATGAATCGACGACTGAAAAAACACAAACCAGCCCATCAATTTATATATTGCATGGCGAAGTAGAGTTGCGTAACTAATAAAAATGAAATAGTTGATTTAATCCGTAAATTAAATATACAATGTACGGGCATATATATGAATGAAATGTTATCGAGCAAATGAAGAGTGTTGTAAGATCACTTACCTCTTACCGCTGTCTGAAGTCGTGGGTTCGAGCCCAGCACGGTTCGAAATCTATATGGGAACAGTTTGCCAATATCTGGCGGAAAGAGGGTAGTTATTTTCAAATTCATTCACGGCATCAGAGAGCGGTGAGAGGTAAGTGATCTTGAGACAGCGCATTACAACACTCGGTCATGTGCTACCGACTGAGCTTACCGGACCCGTGATGAGGTTACCACCATAAACAAGTATGCATATTAACAGAGTCTTGATAGTAACACATTATTTTTTCTTGTCCAATAGTCATAACATACAATAAGAAACTTACCTATATATTTTGAATCAGCAGTCCTGTTACCATTACGTATATTATGTCTGTAAATATAGAATGGTGCTATAACAATACACGGAAGAGCTTTTAGTTCATGTACACGTGACACGCAAACGCAGAGAGAAAAGCCCGAAATATTACGTGATAGATTATTGTTACAAGATTATTGTTGCGCACATGCGCGATAAATATTTGGTGATCTATACACAATAGTGAGAAATATGACGTGATAGTTATATATATTCCGGACATTACTGCTGTACACATGAATGAGAAGTGTTAGATATATACACAATAGTGGGAAATATGACGTGATAGTTATATATATTCAGGACATAACTGTTGTAGACATGGATGAGAAGTGTTAGATCTATACACAATAGTGGGATATATGACGTGATAGTTATATATCCGGACATTACTGTTGTAGACATGGATGAGATGTGTTAGATCTATATACAATAGTCGGAATTATGACGTGATAGTTATATATCCGGACATAACTGTTGTTGACATGGATGAGAAATGTTAGATTTATACACAATAGTGGGATATATGACGTGATAGTTATATATCCAGACATTACTGCTGTAGACATGAATAAGATGTGTTAGATCTATACACAATAGTGGGATATATGACGTGATAGTTATTTATTCGGACATTACTGTTGTAGACATGGATGAGATGTGTTAGATCTATACACAATAGTGGGAATTATGACGTGATAGTTATATATCCGGGCATTACTGTTGTACACATGGATGAGAAGAGTTAGATCTATACAGAATAGTGGAAAATATGAAGTGATAATTATATATATTCCGGACATTATTGTTGTACACATGAATGAGATGTGTTAGATCTATACACAATAGCGGGATATATGACGTGATAGTTATATATATTCCGGACATTATTGTTGTATACATGGATGAGAAGTGCTAGATCTATACACAATAATGGGATATATGACGTGATTGTTATATATCCGGACATTACTGTTGTAGACATGAATGAGATGTGTTAGATCTATACACAATAATGGGATAAATGACGTAATAGTTCCAGAATCAGAACATGTGGGTGAAAAACGATTGTCAAGATAAATGGAGTTTTTGTTTTAGGCATGAACGAGCTATCAGATAAACATTCCACGACTGTATTTTTTTAACTCTATACCAAATCTCTTTTTCAGCTCGGTCAGAAAACTTTATGTGAGAAAGTTTGCCAGTTTGCCAGCTACCACGTTTTCCATATACTTACATTATATTGTTGTCACTAATTGTCACTACTTTTCATCATTTTACGGACCAAAAAGTTCTATATCATATTAAAGTGCTATCCTAGATTCAAATGAAATTTCGGCAAGAAATAAACTAGATTTCACCAATATTATTTCCATACAATTTAATCAATTAAGTCAGTCAAAGAAATTCAATTCTAATATTTTATAGACACAGACATAATGCACATCTAGTTTATTGTGATCATTTGCCAGTTTGGCATTTTGATACAACCAGAAATAAACTTACTATCAAAGTATATGCCCTGAACTCCATACTTTTTCAGCCAATAGAGAACTTGTCTTCTTTTTTCAGATAATCAGAGAGCTCGTTTCAATGGTGGCAGCCAACCAGTTGCTTTCGGAAGGTCGTTGTTTCTACTTAGAGTCATGCATAAATCAATGTACAGAACTGTTAATGCAAACGCAAATTTATTGTCAATATTTCGGTTCAAAATACTTGAAAATGTTTTCCACACCGGTATACCGCAATCTGAATTCATTCATTATTCCAAAGGTCGTTCACAATTGATATGTAAATCAGAAGCAAATTGTAGTACTGTTTTCTTCTTGACACGATTAACTAAGACCAAAAATACAGTTGGCGCTGATGTATCCCCCATAATAACCGGTTGATATACTATTAAAAACAATAACGCGAAATGATCAAGTTGGCGATCAAAGTCGGACGTGCAAACAATTTCGCCGATTGCACAATGAAGTGTTTATGCTGGTGACATGGGGTGTAATATATATAGAGTATGTAACTTTAAGTAAAATTCAATTCTTCTCCGTTACCGAGTGGTCTAAGACGCCTCTCAAGATCACTTACCTCTCACCGCTAAGGTCGAAGGTTCGAGTACCGCTTGCTCCAAAATATTTTATGTGAGAAAGAGTATGGTTCATTCCGTGGTCTTCTTCCACAAATTTACTAGATACTAGTATGTCATATATATATATCTGAAATGTGTTGAAAATCGCGTAAAACACAACTCCAAAAACAGATATTTACAATATTGTCCGGCAATTTTATAGTACACTCTATAGCTATCGCATTTGTGTATACCATATTTTCGAAGCACTTCAAATTATTGTTCATAATAGCTATGTCCGGAGTATACTATATTCATAACATTACATTTCTCACTCTTACCTTTATGCTTGAGAGGCTGTAAATATCGTGCATTCGTGCACCCGATCTCGCCGAGCAGAACAGGATATAATACAAGTGTTATTTGTTTACCTGTTTTTTTTTGTGTGAGTGTGCGTGTTGGGAGGTTCAAATCTTTGAAAATCTTAACTTCAACCAATAAGAGTTGCTACAAAACCTAATTAAAAAAACAAAGAACACGTCAAATAAACGATGACGTATTGCGGCAGAGAATATATTCCGTCAATGTTTTTATCCAGTTTTCAGATCAAACACAGTAGAAAGGAATGTCTGATATTTTCTGTGCCATGTTAAAGGGATACGACAATTTTAATATAATTATTTTCACTCTTTGCCAAACATTAATTGTATGTGTCTACAAGACGCACTTGTAAAATTAAATTAAATCGGTATGTGTGCATATTTATTTATTTGTTTCTTTTCAATTAGAAGAAGGGCAACTCTTGTTAATGAAAGATTGGAGTTTAAACATAGAATTGCCATATAAACATATGTTAAATGTTTTTCATATAAATCCTATACATCCGAACACCTCTATTAAGTTACCATTTATTTTAAACAGCCACATTTCCTACTTGCATATTCTTTCATTTTAGTTTAGATTAACCTGTATTAATCAGCCACCTGCCTTAAGGGGTCACTGTTACTCTTTCCCTTGAATGGCCGCTTAAGAAAGGTTTTACTGTACGGTGAATGGCACGTTATCTTGGTCTTATAAGACAAAAGGTGTACCAAATGGCCTATTTCTTTTTCGGTTATTCATTCTAAAAATCAAAATAATCATTAATTTGTATTTTAAAATGTTGTATTCATATTATCAAAAGTAGAGTGAATTCGCTAGTTTTATATAAAACAATAGTCTATCATTTTTAAATATTGAGATCAGAAAATAACACTTGGAGATAAATTGTGTTCATACGCGTATAGATTGATTCGAGTGAAAAAGTGAAATCTGATTTTTTAACATAGTCGTCTGCCTCTTTAAAAGTATAACGAGAAAAATGCTTTAACTCTCTGATGGCGGAGATTTTATATCCAAAAACAATTTGCCTACTTCAAATGTATTTTCAACGGTTTTTTTGTGCCCATAAAGATGCCATTTCTCAGAAAATCCAGCAATATCAACTTTAAATATTTATTTATTTTCCAACGATTGTGAAACAAATTCTTACAACAAATCGCTCTCGAAGTCTTCAATGGTACAACCAGTTCTAAGCGTTATGCGGATAAAAAGTCTTGCCCAAGAACACCACAAACATATGTCGCCAACGATGGAACTCACGACCCTCCTTCCTTGGATCTGATGTTTTACCACTTGATCACGCTATCCATGTGCAATAACAACTGACATAAGTTCCGGGTCTTGTTTTTGTTGCACCCTTCCTACCAACATCAGCAACAATTACTGGTAAATTGTTTGTTCAGATATAAACTTTATTTTTTCTGCGGAACTCTATCTACATCATATTTTTAATCAAGCCTCGTTTGTTGGATTATAGAGTCGATGTAGAAATGGGAAATAGTAAAAGTGGCCGCTTAAGAGAAGTGGTTACTCAATAGAGGTGACCGCTTATACAGGTTTAAATGTAAATTAATTTTGACTGGTTTCTTTCATATTCTTTAATTAATGTCAATAAAACCAAATCCTGTTTTTCTAGATTTCTAGAACCAGTCTTCAATCACTATCACTTGTATGCTTTTCTTTCATTTAAGTTTATGTATGTGAGTATAAAGTTAAATATGTTAAAACAGGAGTCTGGAGTATGAACTCAAACTGATTATTGTTCATTTGGTAACTCATAAATACTTTGCATTAAAAGTTTCTAAGTTCACAAAGTTTACGTATTTCAACATAATAACTGACAGTGACATTAAAACTGTATAAATACTCATACTAATCAAATATGGTATGTGAACTTGTGTATCATGAATCGAGATGTTTTGTAGATACGAGTCCTAATGTAGGAAACAATAATACTTCACCTTCTGGCTTCTGTTTTACCAACATTTATCCTTAAAAAAAATATCTAAGAAAAGCAGCCAGGTGATCATGATTTTAAATCGGTTACAGTAAAACTGCACATGGTTTCATTGATATTAATTATATTATAGATAAATGACCAGTTAAAATTAAGTTTAACATATAACCACAAATGTATTTTAGAAAATGTTGGTGAAACAGAAGCAAAAAAATTGGAAGCAGACTCCAGTTTCACCAACATATACTCAAATACTTAGAAACTTAAATATAAGAAAAGCATCCGCTTGATCATGATTTTAGACTGGTTCCAGTGAAATTTAGTATATTTGCACTGATTCTGATTATAAACAAGATAAATGACCAGTCTAAATTGATTTAAATAATGAAGTATTTAAGTAAAATGTTGGTTAAACAGAAGCAAAAAATAAACAAAATTGGAAGCAGGCTCCTGTTTCACCAACATATACTTACATGTAAAACATTAAATCAAAGGAAAACAGCTATGTGATTATGATTTTAGACTGGTTTCAGTAAAACTGCCTATTATCTCATTATAATTGGTTATATAAAAGCTAAATTACCAGTGAAATCTTTGTTAAATTTTTTATGTATTTAAGTAAATTTTTGGTAAAACAGAAGGATGGCTAAAGGCCCAAAGGTGTATAAATCATAATATTCCAAGGTACAACAATAAATAAAACAATAATTAAACACACACACTCAATAAAAACAATGCATGTTTATTGTGAAAAGAGAGACAGTAATCAAGTGGTTGTAAAACATTTTAGAAGCCTGTCCTTATACAGCACTTTGTTTCAGTTGTCCGAGATAATTATGCCAGTAATTCCCCTTTAAATACAATAATATTCTCAGAGCGTGAATGGCAACTGTATGCCACGTGGTAATTTGCAGTAGGAAATATATACCTAACACAATGTGTCGATCGAGCGAAAGGCAGAGAGAGAGAAAGAGAGAGAGAGAGAGAGAGAGAGAGAGAGAGAGAGAGAGAGAGAGTGGGGGGAAAGAAAAAATAGGACATGTAAACGTTAAAGAGAATATAAAGAGATATAGATGAAGATATTGAGGGAGAGAGAATGAAAGAACGAACGAACGAAAGAAAGAAAGAAAGAAAGAAAGAAAGAAAGTAAGAAGAAAAAAGAAAGAGAGAAAATATATATATATAGGCAGGTGGCTGCTTAATGCAGGTTAATCTAAACTAAAATGACAAAAGATGCAAGTAGAAAATGTGGCTGTTTAATAAAAACACATATATTCACTTTTAGAATCAATTTTAATTGATTAACCGTGTAGCTGGCATAGTTTTTTTCTTTTGGAAGTGCAATCCTGTGCAAGGAAAGAGCATTGGATTCAAAATAAAACACGTCATTTAAATATAAATATAAGATAAGATTATCGACTTTGTTTGTTTATAGAGGGCGACACATTTAGTTAAAAACTAATCTTTCATGCGGTCCTCTACTATTTACAAGATCTACAAATTGAAATCAACATGTACATGAAATATTCAATTCAGACAAAAATATTTCTCGTCCCAAACGATATTCACACACATGTTTATTTGCAAGATGACAGACCACAGTCAACATTGAAACTTGGTACATGCTATCATGTTTATATTAATGCAAAATAAAAACCTGTGATTGGTGTTACCCGACCGACTCTAAATATGAGTTCCCATCCTAACAATTTGTTTTTTGTAGTTGAGTATAAACAAACGATATGCATACTACTGTAAATACTAACTCGATTTAAGTAATGTACCATCTATGTCAACATGTGGTGTTTGTTCCATCTGGCCATCTGTGTGTGTGTGTGTGTCTGTGTGTCTGTGTGTGTGTGTGTGTGTGTGTGCTAAGAATGGAAATAAAATATATTCCAAATTTCCGTGTTGTACGAGTCTAATCACGAGTGAGAATGTATGTTCACCAAGCATTTGACAAATCTGCCTCTCGTCCATAAAACCACTACTAAAATCACTTCTTTCTACGTTCATATATAAAGCTTCACCTGATCATATTTATTTATGAGGGTTATCAACTGCTAATATCTGTGACACCCTAACTTGTGAGATAACGTTGTGTTTATTTTGTTATTATTGATAACATAGTTAATGAGGGACACCAGGGGCTAACAGTAGTGTATACAACAAATTATACAGTAAATGTATATGCAACATATTATATAGGACATATATTAACAAGCAGTAGCAGATGATGTATCATGCGTCATGTATGGGTTTATAACATAAGGGACACCAGGAACAACATATAATATTAGCATTGCATCATATAACAAGTTACAGCATATCATAATCAATGCACAGCAGCATAGAGTATACGAAAGGACTGCATCACATAAGAAATGTACATTCTCATACAACAAAAGGACAGCATCATATAAAAATAATAAATACACGTTAGTCACATTATATAGAAGATGAACAGTATCATACGATAAAAGAACTACATCATATAACTATAGTACATCATCACATACCAAATGCACATCATCATATAATAAGAGTACTAGTCACATAAACCAGTCATGGCGTTCCATAAGCTATCGCTAAGTATATACCAAGAGGCTACACAAGTAAACGTAAATAATAAAATGTCCAAAATGTTTATTAGACACCAGTGTAAGTACAGGTAATAAAACATAATAAAAACATGTATACAAAATGCTGTTTACATATGATGATGTCACATAATCCAGTCATGGCGTTCCATAAGCTATCGCTATATATATACCAAGAAGCTACACTAGTATACGTAAATAATAAAATGTCCAAAATGTTTATCAGACACCAGTGTAAGTACAGGTAATAAAACATAATATAAACACTATACAATATGCTGTTTACATGTAATAGCTCATTCCCAAATATAATATACACTCAACCAATATTAGAACAGAAATAAAGTAGTCTTCAAAACTGTAAAAAGAAATACGTATACCTGTGGTAACTTTGTGATGACATTCGGTATACCTCGCTCAATTCAAAAAGTGCGAACAGTGGCCGAGTTCTGAATGAAAACATAGAGTTGTGTTTTACGGCTTATCTAATATTTTTAAAAAATAGATGAACGTAAAAATGAAAATCATGTACTAAAAAGTATTTTTTAAAAATAAGGTTAAATATATTGTAAACAATGATGAATAAAATGATTACATAAAGAAGAAAATGAAGTAGGTGGATAAATGATTACATTGAATATAATTGTTCTGGCACCGACTCAAAATTAGAAAAGGCTTTCAATGTCTGTAATAGCTCATTGCGTTAACTACTATACTATATTTAACTAACATTCCTGTGATATAAATGTTTCTATTGGTTACATCCAAGACCGAATACAAAAGGAAATGAATTCAGTACTTTCCTTATTTATATAATTGATCGTAGATATATACTCATATCTAAATAAAGCTGAAAACAAATGTTCTCGGAGCTTCAAATCCTGTCTGCAGTTTATTCCCGCTATTTTACAATGGTATGTAACATTTTTTAGAGATAATAATGTAAGCGCTCGTACCATGGTGTACGTGCACACCATCCTAAACAAACAGAGGGGATCTTTATTATATATAAACACATGTCTTGTGAACCCGGCAGTTTGTCTGCATCATGTAACACTAGGTGGCACCACTGTGGGAATGCCATGTACAGATTAACAATGAGTTCAGAAATGAAACATATCTTATGTACAATTACTATCAGCATCAACATTACGAACCATGTCTTTGTACCTATAAAGCATTTGACCATGAGTAAAAAAGCTTTAAAAATACATTTTGTATTTATTTCGTTTGATACAGTATGCACAATACGTTAAAATAAACAAATAAAAGTAAAATAAAGTATTACAATTAATGTATGCCTCTTCAAAGTTAAGCCATTATCCATAGTTATTGTTGTGTTTTTATAAATTAATTCAGCCATAATGAGATGACGCAAACGCTGGATCCCAGGTCATTTATTTACTGGTGTTTTACTTCCCTTGGGCAGGTAACCAGTTAGAATAAATGGTGCTATATATATGCGAACTTAAAGCGACCAAATCAAATGAGTTGTTCTGTAACAATTGGATTGTATCAATATTTGTTTCATTATTTTTTATTCTTCTGCCAGGTGTTGATGATAACTAATTCTGACCTGTGACAGGTGTATGGACGACATTTGCAAATGAATCCATTAAACAGTACAATTATGCTTCACACAACTTTAGTATATATGATTTAACATACATGGTATTTTCTTTAAAATCAGTTCTTAATTAACTTTAGCGTATTTCTTATGAGTCGATATTTCGTTCCCTAGTGATTGAGAATAGATATGCTATGTTTCTCCGCAGTAAGCTATAACAACACTACAAGTAACATAATATATAGTTCACAGTTTGTATTTCTTCTACCAAACTAACAACACATTTCCCACGATATTCTTCATTCTAGATTGTAACTAGTGCCACTTAAAACCTCTGTCGAGTATGATGTTTAAATCAACAACACCCAGATAGATTATCAGTTCAAGTACATTTACATAATTCTTGTTGACGTTGGCATTTCTGTTTCCTTATATTTAAATTGAAGTAAATTCAAATAAGCACCCTGTCTTTAAAAAACTCTAAAGTTAGCAAAGATACGTGAATGAGTGGCATAAAATGATTTCACATCAGACCCCATTATGATAATATCTTTTGCAATACGCCACTTGCACAAAAAACATGTTTCAAATCAAGAAAGGGGTGTTTCATATGTATGGACTTGTAGACTATTGACTGAAATTGGAATTCAAACAATTCGTGTTCCTTCTTCATTCACGACAAAGCTTGTGTCCAATAACAAACTGTGTTATCATGTACAATTAGTAGAAATATGCCTAGTAGCATATATTCTATGTTGACGGGCTCAGTTTCTGCCAACATCAGGCTTATTCTTATTATTATATAAAAGTCAACTGATACTAATCTAACCTATCCATCTTGTGGATTGGCGGTTAGTGTTGCATGGTTTAGGCTTTATCACAATTTAATTCGTTTTGCTCTATCAGTTAATATTATATATAATAGAATATGGCACCAACTTTGAAGTGTATTTATGAAATGTATTATGCTATAACTCGATTCTGCCAGAGTCAGGCGATCATTTGTTTCAGTATCTATTTTAAAATGAAAGATATCATTTTTTCATAAGCCCAAACAAGTCATTGGTTAACGTCATATATGGGAACGTATCATTTGATGTAATACTTGCACATAAAAAAACGCACCCACCCACATGACACATACAACAGACAATGCGACTCAGAACTGCAAATGCTATTTGGTTATATTAAATACTAGAAATTACGAATGGACAACATTGACAGTTCTACAATCTGTTATTGTCTACATGTATTTCCAAAATAATAATACACAAGACGTTTATGGGAGTGTTTGTCTGATAACGAAAAGCAACTTACATTTAAATTGAGTGTCTTTAATGAACGACCCTCGAGCATATGGGATATATGTTAAGATGCGTTAGAATAACTATTCAAAACACAAACGTTTGCACGAGAAACATAGTTGTTACAATGAATTCAAAAATTACGTTGTGCGTATTTCTTTGGTTAACGTGTTTGACCTCTCTTCCTGTCATCGCGAACCATGAAGAACCCAAATGTTTGACCTCGCGGTATGACTTTGAATCTCAACTTCTTGAACGGTCAATTGTTCTCTCCCACGACATGAACATTTTGAAAGAAATGGTAAAAACAAAACTTGAAGAATTAAAGAGTGAAAGAGAGAGTATGAAAACAGATGTATCAACTGCGTTAAAGCAACTGACCGAAGTGCAGCAATCCAAAAACGAGGAGTTGACATCTCTAGCTGAAATTATAAACAATGGATTTCAAGATAAGCTGGAACAAACTGACAAAGAAATAAACACTACATTATCGGAGAAAATTACAGATATGAACAACCAGATGGCATTGCACCAATCTCAGATGTCACGCATGTCAAACGATCTTAGAACGCTCACTAACGAAACTTCAAATAACGTGAAAGGTAAGATATTTGATTATCTTTTTAGAGTCGGTTATGCATATCCAATGATACAAATTAATGATTTGATACTTAATGGTTTAAATGATTCAGCTTTTATTAAATATGAATATACCAAGCCAGGTAAAATAATGTTTATTGACTAATGTACATCATAATGGTATATGAAACATTTGTTGCACTGTATTGATTTTGTCTATATAATCACTGTGGAAAACCACTTTTTTATCTCACTTATAAAATGACTTCTCCTAACCTTTTAATGAAAACACTAGAATAAAAAGTGTTCACATTCACTAAATATATTTAATCCATAATTAATCTTGAATTGTATATACTTATTTTCAATTGAATATGCCTTGATTGTTAATTATTTAATACACAATATGCAAACTATTTTCAAATATCAAATACATCAAGTGTTAAAATTTATTACACCACATTCACTTTAAATCTGCAAGTGTCAAAGAAAATATATTACTAGAAAATGCTGTCACAATATTTACTGAAAATGTGCGGCATAACAAATGTATTAAACGACGTTTTAATATTGATAAGATACATTTGTTCGTTTACTTGCATTATTAAAGTTAGTAGGACGCCGGTTAGATATTGTATCCATTGTATACACAGGTGACGGTGGTGTATGCAAACTAACACCTTAACTCATACAAAGTTGGTGCATTGTAAATGTAAAGTTAGCAGGATGCTGGTTAGATATTGTATCCATTGTATATACTGGTGACGGTGGTGTATGCAAACTAACACCTTAACAAATACAAAGTTGGTGCATTGTAAATGTAAAGATTTGAATGAAACAAATTCATGCCAAACGGTTTTCGCGCTTTCTCAAGTATCAATACATTTGTATTTATACCTTTAAATGCAGGCAATTATTAATTACGTTTATCTTTAGATATAAGTAACTATAAATACATGTTATAATTATGAAAGTAATATCATTATTTAGACATCTATGTCCTTTGTTGCCAAACATGTTACATGTAATGAATGTAAATGTACTGCTACGGTTGTAAGCCAACTACAATGATGTGTTTCGACTAAGTCATACATATCTATATCCATATACACACAGATGATAATGGTGCATACCAACTTTCATGCTAATATCAACAATTGCTTTCTGTTTATACTTTAAAATTACAAAGATTTAATTGTAGTAACTTGATTATAATTAAATATTCATAATACTATACAATGAGCGTATATATCCCTGTACAATTAAAAATCATAACAACGTATACTTAGTATTTATAAAACTGACCAATGTGTATTTCTAACATTGTCTAATAAATATCTATAATTCCACAGAATAAATATTTGTTACATTATACAATTAATATAGATAACACCCTAGAATTAATATGTAAAACACCGTAAAATAAATATTAATAACACCGTGCAATAAATATAAATAATTCCGTATAATAAATATGTATTTGTAATTCCGTATAATGAGTCTTTATAACATCGCTCAATACGCATTTGTAATATTATTAAATGAATATTGATGGTACCAAAGAATGAATATTATTAACACCGTATATTTACTATTTGTAACATTATACAATTAATATTTATGATACTGTAGAAAGACTATTTATAACACCGTAGAATGAATATGTATAACACAATAGAATGAATATTGACAATACCGTAGAATGTATATTTATTTGTAATTCCGTACAATGAGTATTTATAACGTAGCACAATAAGTATTTGTTACATTATTCAATAAATATCGATGATACCAAATAATAAATATTAATAACACCGTAGAATGAATATTGATAACATTATACAATTGATAGTATACCAAAGAATGAATATTTATAACACCGTAGAATGGAATATTTACAATTGATATTTATGATACTGTAGAATTAATAATTATAACACCGAAGAATGAAATATTTACAATTGATATTTATGATACTGTAGAATGAATAATTATAACACCGTAGAATGGAATATTTACATTTGATATTTATGATACTGTAGAATGAATATTTATAACACCGTAGAATGGAATATTTACAATTGATATTTATGATACTGTAGAATGAATAATTATAACACCGTAGAATGGAATATTTACAATTGATATTTATGATACTGTAGAATGAATATATATATAACACCGTATAATCAATATTTATTATTCCTTAAAATGTGTATTTGTACCATTATATAATAAATATTTGCATGTATAAAACCGTACACTGTGTTATCCATGGGGTGTTAAAAATAATTTACTTTGGTTATTAAAACGATTGTTTATAATATATCAATGTATATAAAATATGTAAAGTTATTACACATGTGTGTAGTGGAGACAAATACCACTTAGTTTTACCATGTATTTTATTATTTAATATGAACCCTTTATTACAGACAAACAAGTGGCGTTCTCCGTTACTTCTCCCGCCACACAACTTGTGAATGGCTTACCAGTATTCAACACAGTTATCACCAATATCGGAGGTGGATACAACGTACAGACGGGACAGTTCACGTGTACCGAGCCCGGAGTTTATCTCTTCTCATTAACAATCCATGCCAACAGTAACAACGATATGACTTACTGTTTCATCAGACTTAATACATCAAACAAAGCTCTCAGCTATGCTTACACTGCCAAGTATCAATCCTCTACTGTGGATGTGATACTGGAGTTAAAGACTGGGGACATTGTTGATGTTGGTGGTTGTGGCAATTGGAATAAAGTATACAAAGCTGCCGGATGCACCGTGTTCAACGGTGTCCTCATATCATAGTTCCTTATTAATATATGTGCTGTATATGCTGCAGTATAAACAAGTGTAAACTCGTAGTACTTACATTACATTAGCGATGTTATCAATTAATACAATATAAAAACAACGCTATCCCACAAGTCAGGTGGTACAAACACTTAAAATAAAACGTATTTGTTTTACCGTGTGTATCGTGTTACGTAATACGCAAACGTACTCATGTAATGCGTTATATATGAAGGTATAACTGATTGTTTTAAGAGTTTGAATTATGGACCAAATGCAGATATGTCTAATGCGTGGTGAATAAACATTTTCATTCGTGCTTAGATATACAACACGAACATTGTGAATCTATTTTTAATTCCATGCATAATATATATTTATGCCTCGCATACTAAATATTTGTCTCTTCGATTGATAGATTCAATAATAAATGAATCTTTATTCGCCAGAGGAAACAAAGAACAAATGTTGACAAAGATGGTAGATTGTTTAAATCAGTTGCATTTGCAACAGTAGATATATCGTTTAAACATATCCAATCTACAGTAACAAGGTCATATTCTTCAAACTACTTTATATTACACAAACCAAAGTTTAACAATACCCTGGTCCAATAATATGGAATAATCTAAGTAAATATTTAAAAAAAATGGCATACTTAAGCAATTTAATCTAATGGATACAAAATGTGTGATTTTATTTGTTTTCTGGATATGTTTGTACATGATAATGTACATAGTTACATACTTCAACGCTTTGTAAATAAATGTTTTAATGGCCAAAAACGTGCTTTGGGTTACTTGTCCCAAACAAACAGGACAGGTTGGTAGGAAAACTGTTATTTGTGGAGAAAAAGCCATAATGAACTGTTTAAAGCAAATTGATTTTAACTTTTTTTTTCTATACTATGAAAAGCAATATTTTTTTTATATTATTATGATAGTGTATCAATAAGAAACAATACAAATATAATTCACTAGACACATATAGTAGATTCGCTTCGCAGATTTTCGTACTACTACATGTTTTTTAAAAAAAATCAAGTAACAAAGAAATATAAGGTAGGGATTCAATTTAAGGGTCGATTGGGTTAACACTTTACATAGGTTGTTATTTTTCTGGCCTATATAAATGTATATACATTCTGCAAAATAACACGTGTGTGAGTTGCGCGTGGGAAGAGATGTTTTTAACATTGTCTGCACTTGGTATTACATGTACATGTTTTTATAAAGCCGCACGTAAGATTAGTTTTAAACTAAATGAGTTACCATCTTTGAACAAAGGCGCTAATGTTTATCTTTAGCATTTAAATTACGTGTTTTAATTTGAATCCAATACTCGTTGATGGCACAGGGTTACACTTTCAAAAGAAAATACATGCTAACTACACAGTTAATAAACTAAAAGTTGATTTTAAAAGTGAATAAACGAGTATTTATTATATAATAATATCTGACAAAAGGAGCATTTGGAAGAATATTACGCAACCGGGAAATGACAATAACAGACTCGCCGTCAAATATTAATCGTTTATTTAAAGTGGATATGAGACAACGAACGCTCACTATAAATGACTTTTTATGTTTAATGTAATACACTGTGTTTACTTTAAACAACACCGCGGTGCTATAACATTCTTACGTAGGCTAGCGTATATGTGAAATTTGTATATCGCAATCAATATATTCATTACATCTCGTGAAATATTGTTTAACTGTTATATGTGTGTGACCATGTGTATTTATCTAAGTACCTAGTATGTAAATTGTTAGTCTTTCCCGTTCCCTGATATCTCTCGAATCAGGTCTATGTTTAACCCCAATGAGAAAGCAAGAAATTCCATGCCTGTCCCACAATTCATAGCTGTTAAACGCTTACTAAATGTCGACTTTCTCTGAAGCAACTGACTAATCAATCTGCTCGAATGAGCTTAAATCTCATTGCTACATATCGGACCTTACTGGACCGAATCGGGAGAGCGGAGTCCGTTTTACAGACTAATGAAATGTTCACATTCGTCAGCCATTAATGTAAGTAAGCAACATCAACATAAAATCAACGAACTATTTTTTACAGAAAATGTTTACATTTTCCAACTGACCATTTATACTGACCGTCCACATAAAATTGAAATTGAGGGCTCAACTCAAATACTAGCCTATTCTAAATTCATACTTGAATCACGTATAAATGTAAATTTTAGAAAGAGGTTTAAATAAAAAATATAAAAATTACCGAGTGTCCCTTTAAAAATTAGAACTTCTTTCGGACAAGCAAAAAGAAACGTGAACATTATAGTACTTCAAAGCCACATGAATCTCTCTATGACAGTGGAAATTAACTAGTTTTATTCAAACTAGTCAAAGGAATAATGTTGGTAATCAAATTGTAAAATTTGGTTTAATTTCTTATAATCAATTAATACAATAAACCGAAGATAAATTAAGGCCATTTTTAACATATTTCAGGTTATATATGGCATATCCAGTTTTGTTGGTGGACGAAGACCTCAGAATGAATCTGAGTAGAAACGCCGACCTTCTGCAAGTATCTGACTAACTTTCTCACGTAAAGTTTTTGGAGCGATCGGGACTTGAACCTGACACCTTAGCAGTGAGAGGTGAGTGATCTTAGGACGACGCCTTAGACCAATCGGCCACGGAAGAAACCCCACAGTTTGACGAAAATCCAATACATGTATTTTCATTTAGTCTTTATACATATAATAGTGTTAAAGGTAGGTGGGCATATTATCAACTCATTTGACATCAAACTCAATTTCACTAATAAAGCACAAATGGGTATTCTTTTACATAGCCTCGCCCTTGAATCTCATCAAAACATTCATATCATTGCTTGAACACATAGCCATATGATGTTGGAAACTGGCTTAATACTTTAAAACAGTTCTTGCCGACGGGTATCTTTTATTTAGAAGTCTAAAAAGCGCATATCAAAACATACGTTACTGACGCCAGTTGATAAATTATGTTTTGAAAAGGCCCTTGTAAATTACTAGCATAGCGTATGGTGAAAGAGATAAACTAAATGTTCAAAAGATAACTACATGTGTCAAATGACACAATAGTGAATTATTAACAATATTATGTACAATTTTTAGCCGACACCTGTTTACCTTGATACAAACGTGACCATCGAGAATAATCTTGCATAGTAATAATACATTTTTGGCAACGATGCACTTATCGGCTCCTAAATTGGTATTAAAATAATGTTATAACTTCGTCATGCATTTTTTGGTTTAGTAATATAGATGCTTTTAAGCTCGGATCCATGGTTCTTAGATATTTTTATTTTTTGGGAGCCAATAACTTTTAGGAGTGAGCTAGAGAGAATGCATATAAGGAACGCCAAAAGGTGGAAAGGACGGGTTGTCTAGGACAGGATTTGATAAGACTGTGTAAATAGTATATCCCTACAAAAGACCTTGTACCTATTAAGAAATGTGAGAGAAACAGAAAAATTAAACTGAGAGACAGAGCGACACTGTTAAGAAATAGAGATCGAGCTAATGCACTAAGCGTTCAGACAAATGGTTAGGAAAGCGAGAGGCCGTGTGACGTGATGACACCAGAGATACCAGAACCATCGCCTCTGATAGTAAAATTAACATATTTTAACGAAAAAAAATAGTGCACAGGGTATGGATAAGGTAGAAGTTTGAGCCTTAGCTGTAACATATAAAGTAAAAAGGCATTACTATACAGGTTGTAAACCACAGCGGCCATTATATATCTTACTTATAAGCATTAGACGTGCTTATTCTGGAATTGGACATTTAAGTGCAAATATTGTCCGAGATACGGTTTTTAGTACACCCGTTACCATGTGGGAATCTGTAAAGATGTCAAGTTAATGTTTGTTATATGACTGAGATCATCCATTTATGTATGCAGTTAAACCCATTAAAAACAAGCGTGAATACATTCAATCCGTTAGCAGTAATTGATATCTTTATTACCTCTACTGAAAGGAGAGCGACATAATACAAACATATACAGGCATATACAGAACAGAACGGGCACATATATACACGCTGATACATAACGATTACATGCGAAACTGTACAATTGTTCCCACTAATAACACAAAACATATACAGAACAGAAAGGTCACATATATATATACAACTGTACAATTGTTCCCACTGATGGAGAAACACAAGACTTAAACTTGGGACACGCAGATACATAATGATTACATGAACATGCAGAACTGTGCCCTTTTTGATAACTAGTTGTACCCACTAACTGAGTCTTAACGAGAAGAAACACAATACTCAAACGCGGTACAAACTCAATTTGTAATAAAATACCTATACATGTATTTACACTTGTAAGCTTACAAAATCAAATGCACACACAAGCACACACGAACACACACACAGAATTGCAAACATACACATACACGCCTCTCTCACACACACACACACACACACACGCACACACGCACACACACACAAACGCACACAAACACACACATACGCACACTCGCAGACACCCACACACACACAAACATATACGCACACATACACGAACGCACAAATACACAAGCTGACACCCATACATTCACGCACACACAAACATGTACGCAGACACATACGCACGCACTCACGCACATATAAACCTATACGCAGACAGACATACACACACACGCACGCACGCACGCACACACAAACATATACGCAGACACACACACACACACACACACACACACGCGCGCGCGCACGCACGAAGATACAGTCATACTTACTGACACACACACGCACGCATACACTCACGCACATATATTAAAAAAGGTTTTAAAATTGATTGGATGAGTAAACATGAGTGGAAGGGAATTTCAACATTGTTGCGTATACCTTTAACACTCGCCAATGAGGGAGTCACGTGATAACATTAAAATAAAATAACCAAGACGACCGAAACACCCATACGTTTGCACAATGAAAGTGGTTTGGGTTTATTATTAGGAATAGCTACCTTGTGAATCGTTCGTGATGAAAACATAAACCTACTGCCATTGGAAACAGCTTTGTGTACGCTCATGACATCTGGTTGGAATAATTAGAGTTTGTAGCCAGTACTGTGTATATAATTTATTCAATCTTCGCACCTCTGCCTTTGGATACCATTTTCCACTTTTATCAGCTCGTCTGGCCACTAGGGTTTAATATCAAATGACTTATTAATTTGTTCGCCTACCGTAAACATGGTATTTTTACATATAAAGACTAGATGAAAATATTGGATTTTTATCAAACTGTGGATATAATGTAGCTATATATAAAAGTAAGATATCAACTAATGTCGAATATCGGTCTATTTTAATTTCATAGATGGAGTTGTCAGTCCCTGCATCCTAAAAAATACGATAAGTCTTGGTAATCAAATTTTATTTTCTATGGTTTACTATAATAATTTTGTTTTTATGGAATAAAAAACAAGTTACAATCAATTTGCTGAAATGTAACCTTATTTAAACACGTCGTTTTCTGGCCTTTAAAAACGATTATTAATTATGTAAATATTTACATGATCCTGTACACACATACACAGAAAACAAATTTTAACCCCAATGAATAAGCAGATAATTCCATGCCTATCCCATAATTCATAACTATGTAGTTAACGCTAACTAAACGTTGACGTCATCTAAACTTTCTCTGAAGCAACTGACTAATCAACGTGCTCAAATGAGCTCAAATATATGTACCTAGCGGACTCATTCGGGACAAATTGAGATGGCTGTGTCGGTGTTACAGACTCATTCAATGGTCACATTCGTCAACCGTTAATGTAAGTAACACGATAATGTAAGTATTCACAAAATATAAATCAACAGACTATTCCATACAGATAATGTTTAAATTTTCTAACTGACCATACATATAAATTTGAAATTTAGGGTTCTACTCCAAATATTAGCCTAATCTAAGTGATACTTGAATCACATATAAATCTAAATTTTAGAAAGAGGTTTAAGTAAAAAAATATCAAAATTGGCGAGTGTCCCTTTAAAACTTCAATTAGAACTTCGTTTGAGCAAGCAAGAAGAAAAGTGAACATTTCAGCACTAGAAGATACATGAACATTTCAGCACTAGAAGATACATGACCTCTCTATGGCAGAGGAAATAAACTAGTTTTCTTCAAACTAGTCAAAGGAATACATTTTGGTAACCAATTAATCCAATTAATACAATTTATGGAAGTTTAATTAAGTTCATTCACAAAGAAAGCTTTTTGATTATCAAGATGAATTGTGGTATTTAATATGGATGCAATGGCTGACAACTACATCTATGACAACTGAAATAGGTCGATTTCCGAGGATGTCTTATTGTTATATAAACAATATCAAAATTGTTTATAGTTGTTTTTAGTGAGGTTTAACGTAATTTCCAACACATTTCAGGTAATATATGGCGTGTCCAGTTTTATTGATGGAGGAAGACTTAAGAAAAAGTAGGACCATCGTCCCTCCGCAAGTAAATCACATACTTTCTCTCATAATGTTTGAGGAGCGAGCGGGACTCGAACCTGCAACCTTAGCGGTGAAAGGTAAGTGATCTTGAGATCGGCGTCTTAGACCACTTGACCACCGAACCCCCACCCCCCACAAACAAACTTTAATAAAAATCCATCTAGTAGTTATATAGTAAAAGGTAAAATGTTAACGGTGGACGGGCAAATGACATTAACCTAAATGTCACTAATAAGGCACACACGGGTTACCCAGCCACTTCGTTGAATCTCATCAAAACATTCGTAGGAATAAACACATATACAATTGATGTATATTTAATTGAGACATCTAAACACTGCAAATCAATACATACGTTACTGACGCCAGTTGATAAACTTTGTTTGTATAGGAAGGTGGTTAACTGCTATCATAACGTATAGTAAACGAGATAAACTAAATGTACAAAAAATAACTACATGTGGCAATAGACACAATGATAATTAATTTACTAAATCGAGGACGTGACGCCAGTTCCTCGATACATACGTGACCATCGAGAATAGCATTGAATAGTATGAATAAATAATGGTCAACGATACACGTATTCGTAATTTATTAACTGGTTAAGTAATATAGTTGATTTCAAGCAAAGATTTATGGCCATTATTCTACTCCAAATAATAAAAGAAGGCCGTGTTGCTACTGACACTCATGTTCACAAACCACTAATTGGCAGATATCATTACAGTTGATCACAACCCACTAATTGGCAGATATCATTACAGTTGATCACAACCCACTATTGGCAGATATCATTACAGTTGATCACAACCCATTCAATGGCAGATATCAGGATATTCAGGTACAGCCCACTAAATGGCAGATATCATTACAGTTGATCACAACCCACTAAATGACAGATATCATGATATTCAGGTACAAACCACTAATTGGCAGATATCAGGATATTCAGGTACAATCCACTAATTGGCAGATATCAGGATATTCAGGAATTGGCAGATATCAGGATATTCAGGTACAGTCCACTAAATGGCAGATATCAGGATATTCAGGTACAACCCACTAAATGGCAGATATCATTACAATTGATCACAACCCACTAAATAGCAGATATTAGCATATTCAGATACAACCCACTAATTGGCAGATATCAGGATATTCAGGTACAACCCACTAATTGGCATATAATATTAGAGTTGATCAGAACCCACTAAATGGCAGATATAAGGATATTCAGATACCACCCACATAATGGCAAATATCATTAGAGTTGATCACAACCCATTAAATGGCAGATATCAGGATATTCAGAAACCCCCCACTAAATGGCAGATAATAGGATATTCAGGTAAACCCCACTAAATGGCAAATAGCATAACAGTTGATCACATTCAACTAAATGGCAGATATCATTATAGTTGATCACAACCCACTAAATGGCAGATATCAGTATATTCAGGTACAACAAACTTATAAGCAAATATAAGGATATTCAACTACAACCCACTAATTGGCAGATATCATTACAATTGATCACAACCCATTAAAAGTCAGATATCATAACAGTTGATCACAACCGACTAAATGGCAGATATCAGGATATTCAGGTACAACCCACTAAATGGCAAATATCACGATATTCAGGTACAACCCACTTAATGGTAGATATCATTATAGTTGATCACAACACACTAAATGGCAGATATCAGGATATTCAGGTACACCCCACTAAACGGCAGATATCATTACAGTTGATCACAACCCACTAAAAAGCAGTTATCAGGATATTCAGGTACACCCCACTAAAAGTCAGATATCATTACAGTTGATCACAACCCACTAAATGGCAGATATCAGGATATTCAGGTACAACCCATTAAATGGCAGACATCATTACAGTTGATCACAACCCACTAAATAGCAGATATCAGGATATTCAGGTACACACCACTAAAAGTCAGATATCATTACAGTTGATCACAACACACTTAATGGCAGATATCAGGATATTCAGGTACACCCTACTAAAAGTCAGATATCATTACAGTTGATCACAACCCACTAAATGGCAGATATCAGGATATTCAGGTACAACCCATTAAATGGCAGATATCATTACAGTTGATCACAACCCACTAAATAGCAGATATCAGGATATTCAGGTACACCCCACTAAAAGTCAGATATCATAACAGTTGATCACAACCCACTAAAGTGCAGATTTCAGGATATTCAGGTACACCCACTAAAAGTCAGACATCATTACAGCTGATCATAACCCGCTAAATAGCAGATATCAGGATATTCAGGTACACTCCACTTTGCACCACTAACTAGATCCTACTTAAATATCATTTCAGTTCATGTATATAGCGTGTGAGTAGGTATGCACCACCATCAGGTTTCCACTCGAAAAAGCTATCAGTATATGTATATAGCATGTTAGTAGTTATGCACCACTTACTGGATCCTACTTAAGAAAGCTATCAGAACATATATATAGCGTGTGAGTAGTTATGAATCACTAACTGGATCCTACTCAAGTAAACTATCAGTACATGTATATAGCGTGAGTAGTTATGCACCGCTAACTGTATCCTACTCAAACAAAATATCAGTGCATGTATATAGCGTGTGAGTAGTTATGCACCACTGACTTGATCTTACTCATATAAGCTTTCAGGACACGTATATAGCGTGTCAGTAGTCATGCACCACTAACTGTATCCTACTCATATAAACTAGCAGTACATGTAAAACGCGTGTGAGTAGTCAAGCACAACTAACTGGACTCTACTCAACTAAGCTATTAGTGCATGTATATAGCATTTGAGTAGATATGCATCACTTACTGGATCCTTCTCAAATAAACTATCAGTACATGTAAAACGCGTGTGAGTAGTCAAGCACCACTAACTGGATCATACTCATATAAACTGTCAGTATATGTATATAGCATGTGAGTAGCTATGCATCACTTACTGGATCCTATCTATTCAAATAAACTATCAGTACATGTATAATGCGTGTAAGTAGTTATGCACCACTAACTGGATTCTACTCAAATATTTAATCGTTACATGTATATAGCATGTGACCAAAAAAAGATAATCAAATAAGCCATAAGTACACTTCGTAGCGTGTTAGTAATTTATGCACCACTAATTTGACCCTACTCAAATAAGTTATCAGTACACGTTCATAGCCTGTTAGTAGTTATGCATCTCTAACTGGATCCTACTCAAATAAGTTATCAGTACATGCATGTAAATTGTCACTACAGTCCAGTTGTGTTACGTGCTAAACCTGGATATATAACCTATGGTTACAACCATTTCTTTCGAGTTGGTTGATTATATTGTCTTGTGTTATTGGCTTGTATTGTAGTTAGGCGTTTTCGCCTTGGTCTGGTCTGTGTATAACAATCTTGATGTTCACAAACAGCTATCCCAAATATATATAAATATTTTACAGGTTTTGCCATAGACGACCACATAGTTATGTGCGAAATAACTTTCATCCAATTACGTAAATTATGCTCCTGTCCTAAATAGAAACCAGATAAAAGTTGTGCCTGATACATTACTACAGGGGGTCTTTAAAATTCATATTTACACTAAGTAGCTATAAAATTCTTGGAAAATGCGTTTCATAAAAAAACTCAAAATCCCACAGATTACATCAAGCAGTGTTATATAATTCTCTGAATAAGTGTTTACTGTCGAAAAAATCCTGAAAATTCCACATATCCTGTTCTTGTATTTCAGTCTCAGGCATTTAATCGGTTGATACAATTCTCCGTTTCTCTAAATATCAGGTCAAGTATATAAATAAGAAAACATCCTATAGCTCGATGTTCTGGCGTTGCATGACTATAAAAACCTGTTGGGCGTTTAGTTTATTAGTTTATTAATGTTCACGCCTATCACGTGTTAAGATAAAATTCGGAACATTGCTCGGTCATTTCCGCCTACGATTGGTAAAGATTGGCACAAAGTAACAAGTTTATCACTGTTTTGTGTGAGGTGGGGTCGAAGAAAAGCCACGAAGTTCAGAAAACTATTTTACATTCTATACATAATATATGTGTTTGGTTTAATGTACGTCTAAGTGGTATATGTTTTACTAGTTCATATTATTAGTTACGCAAATTATAGTACTATTTACTGATTCTAAGGTGTCAGTATAATGTGACAGAGTGGGTTATCAGGGTATCATACCATATGTCTGCCACGTGATACCCCAATGCGACAGCGCTAAGAATACTGTCTCAAGTTGATCCTGTCGCAATTGGACTGAAATAAAAAAAATAATAAAGCGACGATCAGCACCATCAATAACAAATACGATATAATGTCGTATATATTTATTATGTGAATTTTTATTAGATATCCTTGTATATACACATTTGTATTCATATATTTGTATATGGGTCTCAGATCTTCTGGAAATGGGGGAGTCAACCTGTTAAACTTGTCATTAACGTCGGGTCTCATTATAATAATTGTGTTTAGGTAAGTAGCTGATACAAAATTCCCTTAGAAGTCAAGAACATCCTCGGAAAATAGACATTAGTAGCAGAATCGGTTTTCATGCATACCGGACAAGGAATTCCGCGTGTTTTAGCCATGTATGGATATTTCATCCTACATCCCCTGTTCACACTTATCCCCTCATCGCACTATAATGTTACGCTATTCATAAATTCCTAGCGCTATGACGTGTTCATTCTGAAAAAAACACTATGGTTTCCTTAAAAATAAACCGGAACAAAAATTGTAAAAAATCACACAGTTAGGGTTGTAATCGTGGGTTATTTTAGTCCGGAATGAAAATTCTGTCTCTCGAGGTAACTGTTTTAGCGAGTGACCGCTGGAACAGTTATCCACCCGGACGGAATTTTCCATCCACTCCGAAAACCCATGGAAGATACTTAAATAATTAAATATACACCCTACCCCCACCACCCTAATGAAGCTTAAATAAATTAGTATCTACTAAAATAGAACACCATATAATCTGTCTAATATTCAAATAAACTTATATTTCAAAATCTGCTGTTTCATTAATGCATAGATTTAAACCCGATAATAACATTAGTAAAGATATAACAAAATATTTGTAATGCAACATTTAAATGCCATTCCCACGGTGTTGTATTCAACAGGATATCATATAAAGAAAACATCTGAGCTGGATTTTTTTATTTCTTCATATTTTTTTTACATTCGCCAACGTAGATTTCACTTGTTTATGAAACTGGTGAAACGGATTTCCATTGGCCTTGTCCTAATTGTTTACCGACAATGAATTTTCGGTCATATCGCAACGGTGTCTGCTTGATACATAATTCTGAGTGCTGCCACACTGGAGTATCATGCCGTAGACCCTTTATATGTTCATACTTATCACATTTTACTGATACGACACCCGGCCAGAAGTATTTTGGTATGACCCGGCCGAGGGCCGAACCCATGACCTCCCACATGCGAAGCGAACGCTCTACCATTAAACCACTTAACTACACATCATTGTTCATATTGTACAGACGCGTCTGACTATCAATCCAGGGGATCGTTAGTTCGAATCCCCGTCCAGCAGCAGTCTCGGTGACGATTGATATACGACATTGTGTCTCATTATCATTCGTCTCTCACCGCTGATTCAAGTGGGAATGTTATCAGTAACTTGTGGTGATGGGGTGTGCTTGAAAACTGGTTAACCTTTCAGGATCCCAGAAAACAGTGGTTAGCTTAACTGATGGTCTGTTAGCCCTCGATGACATAAAAATGACGCTAAATATTCAATTAATCAATCAATCATATTGTACAACATACACATTACCTATTCTGTAACCCCGGAGCAATCTGGACATCCATGCAGAACCATTTTCTTTTCATCTGATCTTTTCTTCCTACTTATCATCTCCATTTGTAACTTTTTTTAACTTTTTTTTAACTTCTTCTTTAAAGTTTGTACACTGCGTTCATATGAAATAACAACACCAGTGAACGAACGTTAAAGTTGCAACAATAACAAAATTAAAAAAAAACATACCTGCTTTATAGATCACCTCTCGAATATTGTGAAGCATTAGTAATTTCTGGGAACTAGATTCAAACAAGCTAATGAGCTTTATTCAAAACCCAATTCATAGACATTTTTGTCATTTTAATATTTTGCAAATATTATGTTATATTCTTTGTGCAGTATTTTATTTTATAAAAGATTGTTTAAACCAAGAATTCTGATAAATGCGTTCTATATTTCGCAACATGTTTTCCAGAAAACATATTTACGTCGTCTGGGTTTGATCTAGTACAGCTTTTTTTAACATTTTGAAAAATGTGTTCTATATTTCGAAACATGTGCTTTGCAGAAAATATGTTTGTTTTGTCTTGTGGAAAATTTGAATTAACCAATCATATAGAAGGCAGCCCCACAATTGGTCCAGAAGTCATCAGGATGTATACGTATTTATTATGTGAGGCATACATTTTCTGAACCGTCTATCCTAAATGCATGAAATGATTTTAACATGTGTCTATGTTTACATCAGATAGAATGACGAATCGTATTCTCTATCACACACACTGGTCAAGGCCGGACCCGGTTAGCAGAGACGGTAGCGCATTTTCCTACAAATACAGCTCGTGAGTTCGAACCCCGCCACGCCACATGACATTTTGAGACGCGTTATCATTCGTCTTTCACCGCTGATTCGTGTGAGAAAGGTTATGGGTGTGCTCGTACTGGTTAACCTTCCGGGATCGCAGGAGAGAGTGGTTAGGCTTACTGTTCGTCTGTGAGACCTCGATTGCATAACTGACGCTAAATGTTCAATCAACCAATCCCACTGGTTAACTCCAGTGTATTGTCGTTTGCAGGCATATTCATACTTCGGCCTTTAAGTATTTTACTATAAAAAGTATAGATGAAATTTCATTGTCATCAAATTATCGAACAAACTTTTTTTAAATATGGATTAATTATCTCCATATCACACCCATAACAGGGTTTTTAATAACATGTCCAGTTTGATTGGTGGAGGAAGACAAGAAAATTACAATTTTTCTCGCAAATTATGTGTTGGGCCGAACTGGGCTCTAACTCACGACCTCAGCGAGAGAGGACCGTATTGTACTTTACTATATGGGCTATCGTTATATCACAAAGCTCGAACCCACGACCTCAGCGAGAGAGGTATGTGGTGATTAGACGATAATGCCTTAGACCATGCATCGGAGGACCGTATTATACTTAACTATATGGGTTATCGGTATATCACAAAGCTCGAACTCACGACCTCAGTGGCGAGAGGCATGCGGTTATTAGACAAGTATTGAACACATTCAACTCAACGGTACACCTACATACCCACTCATCCAATGTGGTCATTCAATATTATAGGGGCTTTGTGGTGATTAGACGATAATGCTTCGGAGGACCGTATTGAACAAACTCATTTCAGTATTATCAAAGTTAACGTTGCCCCAACTGTACACCAACGTACCCACTCACCAAATGTAGTATTACTATATTATACGAGCTTTTAGTATATCACAAAGCGATAACAGAAGAAATAAATTAATCTAGTTTATACTAATTTATCTCAGCTCGATTGCGAAGACAGCTCAGAGATTATATGAACCGCTCTCGAGTCCGTTTCCTAGGTAGAACCGGTACTGTGTGTTGTATTTTGTAGATGCATCATATCGACATGGGGATTGAACCTTCAACCCCTGGCGCGAGCGACCATCACTCGTTCCACTACACGTCAGCCGTGCTTAAGACGACTAAACTTATATTTTCTTAATGAGAAATGCAAATGGCGATTTCTGGACTATGTTATACGATATCTCGTGATTTTATATTCATAAAGGTACCACATCCATTAGAAATAGGAAGTGATTCCGTGGGGTAGTCGCAGAATGGCAGTGATAAATATAATCCTTGTTTCTTTTTAATATTTAAAAATGCAATTTCTTCAGTTTAATTTTGGTGATATGAATGGCACTTTTGGTGTATTTAGAACATTTTGAAAGCATGTCATGATTAAATTGTGAAAAAAATAAAATGTTAGTTATCCTTCTTTGATATGGGTCTTTCTATGAATGATAATCCTTTGAAATGGTTTATTTACTGTAGAAATAAGTACGAAAATAACTGGCGGCTTACACCTCTATCGTTTAATAAACGTTAACTCTGACGATCTTTGGTAAACAAACGCCTAGCGTTATCTCCCTTGCATTATGTCAGACGTCTTAGACTGTGGAACGGACTCGGACCTCCCTCTTGTGGACAAAGCATGAGATTTAAGCACGCTATTTGGTCATTTGATTTAGAGAAAATTGAATGATGTCATAGCTTAGTAATCGTTAAATAGCTATGAATTGTGGGACACATACAGAATTCCTAGTTTTTATTGGGATTAGACAGACCTGTTATAGAAGATATCCGGAACTTGGATTGACAATGGACGGCTAAGAAACCTATTTGAAAGTGAAAGTTTAATTATAGACGAAAGTGATCAAATCAAAGTTGATAGAATTTGTTTCACAATCAATGTAAAATAAATAAGCTCATGACAGTGTATAAAAAATCGCTATCAATGTAAAAAAAAGGAAAAGCACTGTTAGCAATGCATATAATGTTTGATGAATCATCAGACCTTTATCTGTATTTAATAACTTTCAATTTGGTGCCAGAGTAAAGCCGATTCATTAGTTGATCATTTCTAAACATTAATTATGGGCCCTACAGTTCCGACAGCTCTAACAGGCTGTCTCAAGGTCACTTGCCATCTCCCTTTTTTTCATCAGATGTTCTGAAATAATAACATGATATAAAAACACAAAAAAGAACCGAAACCGAAACGAATCAAATAATAAGGACAATAATTGAGGGTACTGGGTTACTTTTTAAAGGAGTTATCCCCCATTTAAAGTTTAAACTATTTTAAAATATGTTGCTTTAGACTTTTTCTTTATTTTGCCAACATCTATGGTTACCAACTTTAGAATACATTATGTTCGTAATCAGGAAAAGATAAATGATATTAGTTCAAGTACATAGATTTCTTAGAGTTGTAGCCCTTTCATGAGCTTAACTATAAGTGTAAACAGTGGAAGTGGACCATTATTATATTCAGCTGCTTGGTTTACAGGGACTATAAGAATTTTGCATGGGTTTGTGGTTGGGATAGAAAATTATGTCCCGAGGGATAACTATTTAGGGGGATGGAGATTCTGTCGAGTGCCAGTGAAAACAGTAATCACCACGGACATAACTTTCTATCCGAATCAAAAGAGACATGAATTCTTCTTTATCTTGAATACCAAACACATTGAACGATGTATTTAAATCAATTCATCATTATATTTTACCAAAATCACTTTTAATACGTTAAATTATATAATTTACGTCGTATAGTTTAAGATGGTTATAACGTCATCGCGCGAGAGTTTTATCTCGGACCTAGGACCTAGGGTGAGACAAAAATATCTATTCATGGTTCAAAAGCTGATATCATTATACGGTATGCAAGAAAAGTATTTGTTTAATTTATGTAGTTACTAATGATATTTTTTTAGATATCACCACATGGTCATTCTAACTGTTTTTGCAAAAAGAAAAGTTTTTGAAGTATTTTTAAGTTATGTAAATTTGATTGCTATTGTATTGTTAATTCTGCTAAGCATTGTAAGATTTGATGTGATTTATAATGAAAACACATACATTTCTAAAACAGATGTTGATGTTTAGCGTCGTTTTCAACAATTGTTCAGTTAAATCATGACGGTATCTACTTAAGACAGTATTCTAAGCGCTGCCGCATGGAGTATCATGCCGCAGACACATGGCATGATACCCCACCCAGCGACATTATTCTGACACCAGGCCGACCTGACTATCCTCTAAATGCTGAGCGCAAAGCGAGGAAGCTTGTAGTCTTTGGTATAACCCGGCCGGGAATCGAGCCACGGCCTTCCGCATGCGTGGCGAACACGCTCTACTCCTGGACAACCGCTACTATTTTTAAAACAGATTATTATGTAACACTGATATTTATTTCCTGTCAAAAAAAGCTGACAGCTGACCGTAGGCGTAGGTGCGTTTCAATCATTGGGAGTGGGGGATGCAATCTGAAGTAGAGTGTGCGATGGGCCTTCTACACACCAACACCCCATACACAAACAAACACGCAAAACATCCTATAACATGTATTTATAATAAAGTAAACCTCCACTGGGTTTTAAACTCGGGACCTATACACTGCTAGCCAAAACATGATGGAAGGGACTTGTAGCAATACGGGGGCCTCCAATGAAATGTTTTATATCAAAAAACTAAAATCTTCATTCTAGTGAACTTAAGGACAAATTAAAATATGCATTGTTGCTGTATAATCCATATCTTTGGTAATATGTGATATTAAACATCTTTATCAAAATATGTGGGTGTTGGCAAAATAGATATGCTGACACCCCATCCCCAGCTCCTACACCTATGAAGATTTTAAAAACTATGTGTAATTTTAGCATTCACAACATTTCTGAGATGTTAAGACATTCATAGTGAAAAAAATGTATAACTTGGATTTATACCTTAATTTCTATTGAGAAAATGTGAGATGTTTGCATAGTATTAAGTTATAAGAACTGTGTATATTGGAGGACATAGAAAGTTTTGACACAAATGAGGCATGTTGGTATAGACTGGGTGCATTAATAATATAATTCAACAATACGGCTGGGTCAGGTATATGCAAGAAACTTTATATACTTCGTAATAGTTCTATCCAGGAAGACTTCAAGCGTGTTTTTTCTATAATATAAAGTTATAAGAACTTGTTAATAATATATTTAAAATATTAAATACAATATATGTCCGTATTATATGAATATTGTTCAAGTAGCACTGATAAAGCAAAGTTCTGCTTCTTCACCTTCCAAACAGTGACAATGACGTCATATTGAGGCGACCGTCTTTGTACAGTAGATACATTTCATCTGAAAGGGTAAAATTAACATGATGTTGATAATCATAAAATGAATACTAGTATTGGCCATGAATTTATATTTTAAATACTGATAATGATTAACTTAGTTGATTAATGTATTTGAACAATACTACACTAAAGTTTACATCGAGGGCTACATGAAAATGCATTCAAAATATTATCTTCAAAAGTCTATACCTCTGTGAGCATACTTCTATCCAAGCTTCCACAATTTAATTAACAAATGGAATTTACAACAATATTATATATGCAGGAGTGTCAATAAACGGTTTCATACATTTCCGTAGCCTACCTCAACCTACCATAGTACTCCAACAAGAGTGACATGCATCGATATCATGCACTTCTACAGCCTACCTGAAAGAGTGCTACATGTATAAACCCATACCATACACTTCTATAGCCTACCTGAACGAGTGCTACATGTATAAACCCATACCATACACTTCTATAGCCTACCTGAAAGAGTGCTACATGTATAAACCCATACCATACTCTTCTATAGCCTACCTGAACAAGTGCTACATGTATAAACCCATACCATACACTTCTATAGCCTACATGAAAGAGTGCTATATGTACAAACCCATACCATACACTTCTATAGCCTACCTGAAAGAGTGCTACATGTATAAACCCATACCATACACTTCTATAGCCTACATGAAAGAGTGCTACATGTATAAACCCATACCATACACTTCTATAGCCTACCTGAAAGAGTGCTACATAAATAAACCCATACAATACACTTCTATTGCCTACCTGAAAGAGTGTGTCAAGTATTGACCAATAGCTTACACATCTATCAGCTACCTTCAAGAGTATGGCTTGTATTGTCCAGTTGCATACACTTCTATAGTCTAACTACAAGAGTGTGGCAAGTATTGAAAAAAAAAGCAGACATTTCTATTGCCTACCAACAAGAATATGGTATGTATTTACCATCAGCATACATTTTTATAGCCTACCTACAATAGTTTGGCATTTATTGACCAGTAGCTTACACTGCTATAGCTTTCCTACAGGAGTGTTTTATGTATTGACTAAAAGCTTACACCTCTATAGACTACCTCACATTACCATAGTATTGCAACAAGAGTTGCATACATCGATATCATGCACTTTTATAGCCTACCTGAAAAAGTGCTACATCAATAAATCCATACAATACAGTTCTATAGCCTACCTGCAAGAGTGTTGCAAGTATTGAACAATTGCTTACACTTATATAGCCAACTTACAATAGTGTGGCATGTATTGACCAAAAGCATACACTACTATATTCAACCTTAAAAAGTGTGGCATGTATTGACCAATAGCTTATACTTCAATAGCTTACCTATAAGAATGCTACATGTATACACCAAAAGCATACAAATCCGTAGCTTTAGTGTGGTATGTATTGACAAATAGTATACCCTTCTACAGCCTACTAACAAGAGTGTGGGATGTATTGACCAACAGCATACACTTCTATAGCCTACCTACAAGAGTATGGCATATATAAACTAATAGCATTCACCATTTCTATAGCCTATCCACAAGAGAGTGGCATGATTGTATTGACCAATAGCATACACAACTTTAACCTACCATCAAAAGTTTGACTGAATTGACCAAAAGGATGCACTTCTATAGCCTACCTACAAGAGTGTGAAATGTATTGACCAGTAGCTTACACTGCTATAGCCTTCCTACAGGAGCTTTTACTTCTATAGACTACCTCAAACTACCAAAATATTCCTATAAAAGGTGGTATGCATCGATATCATGCACTTCTATAGCCTACCTGAAAGAGTGCTAAATAAATAAATCCATACAATATACGTCTATAGCCTACCCTAACACGTCTAAAGCCTACCTATATGAGTGGAATTTATTGACCAATATCTTACACTGCTATAGCCTACCTACTAGAATATCACATGTATTGACCAATAGCATACACTTCTATAGCCTACCTACAAGAGTTAGGTGTGTATTGACCAATAGCTTACACTTATATAGCCTACCTAAAAGAATGTGGTATGTACTGACCTATAGGTTACACTTCTGTAGCCTACCTAGAAGAGTGTGGCATGTATTGACTACAGGCATACACTTCCGTAGCCTACCTACAAGAGTGTTGCATGTATTGACAAATAGCATACACTTCTATAGCCCACCTACAAGAGTTTAGTATGTATTGACAAATAATATACACTTCCTTAGTCTACCTACAAGAGTGTGGCATTTATTGACCAATAGCATACACTTCTATAGCCAAACTACAAGAGTATGGTATGTAGTGACAAATAACATGCACTAATATAGCCTATCTACAAGAGTGTGGGATGATTGTATTAACCAATAGCTTACAATTATTTAGCTTACCGTCAAGAGTGTGACATGTATTGAGCAAAAGCATACACTTCCATAGCTTACCTAAAAGAGTGTGCAATGTATAGATCAATAGCTTACACATCTATAGCCTACCAACAAGAGAGTGGCGTGTCTTGACCAAAAACATACACTTCTTTAGCCTACCTACAAGAGTTTGGCATGTATTGACCAATAGCATACACTTCTATAGCCTACATACAAGAGTGTGACATGTATTGACCAATAGCTTACACTGCTTTAGCCTACATACAAGAGACTGGCGTGTTTTGACGAATAACATACACTTCTAAAGCCAAGCTACAAGTGTTTGGCATGTATTGACCAATAGCTAACATTTCTAAAGCATATCTACAAGAGTATCGCATGTATTGACCAATAGCTTACACTTCTATAGCCTACATACATGAGTGTGACATGTATTGACCAATAGCTTACACTGCTATAGTCTACCTACAAGTGTGTGACATGTATTGGCCAATAGCTTACACTGTTATAGCCTACATACAAGAGTGTGGCAGGTATTGGCCAATAGCGTACACTGCTATAGCCTTCCTACTAGAGTATGGCATGTATTCATCAATAGCTAACAAATATATATCCTACCTATATGATTATGCATGTATTGACCAATAGCTTACACTGATAAAGGCTTCCACAATCTACCATATTATTCCTACAAGAGTAGTATGCTACCAGGTATTTCTATAGCCTACCTGAAAGAGTGATACATGTTTAAAACAATACCATACACTTCTATAGCCTACCTACAAGAGTGTGACATGTATTGACAAATAGCCTACACTTCTATAGCCTACCTACAAGAGTATCGAATGAATTGACATATTAGCATACACTTTTATAGCCTACCTACAAGTGTGGCATGTATTGACCAATGGCTTACACTTCTATAGCCTGCGTACAAGTGTGTGGAATGTATTGACAAATAGCCTACACTTCTATAGCCTACCTACAAGAGTGTGGCATGCATTGACAAATAGCCTGCACTAATATAGCCTACCTACAATAGTGGCATGTATTGACCAATAACTTACACTTCTATAGCCTACCTACAAGAGTGTGGCATGTATTGACAAATAGCCTACACTTATATAGCCTACCTACAAGAGTGTGGCATGTATTGTCAAATAGCCAACACTTCTATAGCCTACCTACAAGTGTGGCATGTATTGACCAATAGCTTACACTTCTATAGCCTACCTACAAAAGTGTGACATGTCTTGACCATTAGCATACACTTTTATAGCCTACCTACAAGAGAGTTGCATGTATTGACATATAGCTTTCACTTCTTTTATCTACCTACAAGAGTGTGGCATGTATTGACTTATAGCCAACACTTCTATAGCCTACCTACAAAAGTGTGACATGTCTTGACCAATAGCATACACTTTTATAGCCTACCTACAAGAATGTGGCATGTACTGACCAATAGCCTACACTGATATAGCCTTCCTCAACCGACAATAGTACTTCTAAAAGAGTAGTATGCATCGTTAGAATGTACTTCTATAGCCTACCTAAAAGAGTGCTACATGTTTATACTAATAGCCTACACTTATATAGCCTACCTACAAGAGTGGCATGTATTGACCAATAGCTTACACTTTTATAGCCTACCTACAAGAGTGTGGCATGTATTGACAAATATCCTACACTTCTTTAGCTTACCTACAAGAGTGGCATGTATTGTCCAATAGCTTACACTTCTAGAGTGTGGCATGTATTGACCAATAGCATACACTTTTATAGCCTACCTACAATCTACCATACTATTCCTATAACAGTGGTATGTATCGATATCATGCACTTCTATAGCCACCCTGAAAGAGTGCTACATGAATAAACTCAGACCATACACTTCTATAGCCTACCTACAAGAGTATGGCATGTATTGAACAATTGCTTACACTTCTATAGCCTACCTCAAACTACCGTAGTATTCCTATAATAGTGGTATGCATCGATATCAAGCACTTCTATAGTTTACCTGAAAGAATGTTAAACGTATAAAACCACACCGTACACTTCTATAGCCTACCTATAAGAGTGTGACATGTCTTGAACAAAAGCATACACTTTTATAGCCTACCTATAAGAGTGTGGCATGTATTGACCAATAGCTTATACTTCTATAGCCTACCACAACCTACCACAGTATTCCTTTAAAAGTTGTATGCATTGATATCATGGACTTTTATAGCTACCTAAAAGAGTGTTACACGTTTAAACCCATACCATACACTTCTATCGCCTACCTGCAAGAGTGGACAAGTATTGACCAAAATCATACACATCTATAGCCTACATCTAAGTGTGCTACATGTAAATAACCTACCTACAAGTTTGTGGCATGTATTGACCAATAAGATACACTTCTATATCCTACTTACAATAGTGTGGCACGTATTGACCAGTAGTTAATACTTCTATAGCCTACATACACAAGTTTGACATGTGTTGACCAACATCATACACTTCTATAGACTATCTACAAGAGTGTGACATGTATCAACCAATAGCATACACTTCTATAGCTTAACTTCAACATTCTGATATAAATGATCAATATCATACACTCTTCTATAGCATACCTACACGCATACACTGCTTTACTCTACCTATAAGAGTGGCGTGTATTGACCAATACCATACATATCTATTGCCTACCTACAAGCATAATTTTTTAAAGCCTGGTTTCAAGATAGTGGCATGTATTGGCCAATACCATAGACTTTTATAGACTACCTACAAGAGTGTGGCAAATATTGACCAAAACCATACATTTCTATAATCTACATACAAGCAAACACTTCTATAGCCTACTTTGAAGATAGTGGCATGTATTGACCAATAGCATACACTTCTATGGTCTACCTACAAGCTTACACCTACAAGAATGCGGCATGTATTGGCCAATAGCATACATTTCTATAGCCTATCTACCAGAGTATGCCATTTTTTGACCAATAACTTACATTTCTATAGCCTACATACAAATGTGCGGGATGTGTTGACCAATATAATAATTTTATTGTGATATATCATTAACTTTTTTACACTGGATTTTGCCAAAACAGTAGTATATAATTGCATTCTGTGATTCTTTATATTGAATAAGTTGCAATACTTAATTAATTTTATGTAATATGGTTGATAGTTATAAAATTACCTTTTACTAATGTATCTATTTTTTGATGTGTATTTGAGTATGTGTATTTATTGTAAACTGCATAAGAGTGTTTTAACCTGAATTAATATCAATCAAAATCAATCAATTTACCGTAGTCTACCTACAAGAACACCGTTAACAAATAGAATTACCTACTATAGGCTAACCAGCAGAGTGCAATTAACCAAGGACTAATAGAAGTGCGTGAATTAACTAATATCACAAATAGGCTACCTAATCAAGTCTTTTCAACCCGAAATATAACCAGATTTGACTTCTACGCCAGTTTAAAATTGATGGAAAATAGAAACAGACAAATAAATAGTTTCAGTTTACAGAATACTATTTAATTAGAAAAGCCAAGGACTTATATAGAGATAATTTAAAGTAGTTTAAAGATTGAAGAACGAGTGAAGGAGGGGCGAATAATCAGAAAGGCATTAAGTTTGACTCGTCATGCTTATATACTCGGTACCAGGTTCTTGGCTACTAGTGCGTGCAAACGCAGAACAGTAATGCGCTGTAACTGGAAACCAGACCTTAACACCTGGCTGCGTGCAGCACCGTTCAACAGCAAACACGTTTAATGTCTGGTTCCCTAAAATTGTTGCATACTGTGTGTTAATTTGAGGTTGAGCCAGTGTCCAGGAAAATATGTTAGATAATGTTGTCAAACGTTTACTCGAACTGTACGCAGCCATGACTAATGTACTTTATAAATGTGTGTGCACAGTAACAATAGAGTAGTATGTCCCTTACATTACCAACCAATTAATGTGCTATTTACTGATAGTACCTAACTTACGTTTAAGCTCATTACATGATTTCGTGTTACACAGATCATCGCCACAGCATATGTCACACATGTGTATAGCTCTACTACTATGATGGGGTTCGATTGAATGTAGGTACTGCATAATGTCCTTGGTAAGAATAGTGCACGCCTGCAGAATAATATTAAGAAATGTGTAAATGACAAGTCGACTATTACATGTATTCAAGGATTTATATATAGAGTATTATTTTTACACCTGGAAAAAAGTTAAGCACCCCCTGAATGTTCACGCAATTTTAACGCGACCACAACTGCAATTTCTAAAATCGGTTTGGTAATGGAAAGAACATCATAATAATGGTAAACTCCGCAACGTGAATGGCAAAATTTACATTAGGACCTCATCCCACGTCTTACTGTTGTCATAAGGAGGAGAGTTGAGGATGTACATGTACGTGGCGGCTATTCACGTTATTGACGATTGCGTCAAAGTATGTCATGTTTGGGTAATAACCGTCATTTTTAGTGAAAACATCCACTTGGAAACGCCTCTACAGCTCCATACTTATAACATGTACATTTTTGGTAAAAAAGCACACACTTGTCGTCGCTACACATCACATTAGTCTTTCTTATGTCAGTCATCTCATGACAGTACTTGTGTTCTCATTCATTGTCAATTTTCCGATGGGGGTGTGGGAGCGTTTAACTTATTTCCAGTTGTATATAAGTCCTTGGTGTATAACACTTTATTTTATAACTTTTTGAAAACATTCTCTGAGACCAAACATATTTACATATTATATATCTCTGCGACGCAGAAGTCTAAGGATGATGACTCAGAAAAAATAAATCAAAACTGAAATAATAATATTATACTTTTGAATAAGCATGTTTATGAATGTTTTGATACTTGATTTCTCAATATTATACAAGTATACTTTAGGAAAGAAAAGTAACAAACATGTATACCATAGCCGTGGATATTGTGGGACTCATACACCAATTATCTCCCTTGAATATTCCGGAAGGATGAAGGCGGTACACATAAAACTTTAGTTCTCTTTTTATTCTTTTTTCAGGGCTTTGTATTGTAGTGATTTATTCTTTCCTACCATATGTTAAATGATCAGTATGTTAGGAATCACCACCGAATATTTGATGCTGACACCAGATTTTTAGGCAATTAGAACGGTTGGTTCAAACCGAATATTTGACGTATTATTACTCTGAAAATCAATAAACTATTGAATTAAAGCCTAGACACATGTTGCAGATTGTGTTTGTTCACTGTGTTTTGGACATACATGTTACAATGAAGCCCTATGGGAAATGTAACAGTGATGGGAGACATGTAGAATGGACCTAGCCCTACCTGCTTGAATCCGTCACATATCAGTGAGATTAGAGTACGCTGAATGGTTAATTGATTTAGCGGATGTTGAATGACATCACATTTTTGGTATATTGTTAAAGTACTAGGTTGTAGTAAGGACCAAGGTCTCCCCGATTGGATCCGTTATATATCAGTGAGATAAAACCACGCTGATTGGTCAGTTGCTTTATTTGATGTTGAATGACGTCACATTTTGGAAAAGTGCTAGACCCAACTCTCCCCGATTGGATCCGTGACATAACAGTCAGATATGAGCACGCTGATTAGTCAATTGCTTCAACTTAATTTTAATGACGTCACAGTTTTGGTAAGCGTGAAAGTACTATGAATTTTGGGACAGACTTTAAATTCCCTAATATTTCATTGGGGTAGGTGTATTAACAAATCTGATTCAGGAGACAGCCGGAACTAGAATAGATTGTTAAAGAGCTAACAGGCATCGAATTCCCTGTTTTTCCATTGGTGTATTAACAAATCTGATCCAGGAGACAGCAGGAACTGGAATAGATTGTTAGGGTGCTAACAGGCTTCGAATTCCCTGTATTTCCATTGGTGTATTAACAAATCTGATTCAGGAGACAGCCGGAACTGGAATAGATTGTTAGGGTGCTAACAAGCATCGAAATCCCTGTATTTCCATTGGTGTATTAACCAATCTGATTCGGGAGACAGCCGGATCTGGAATAGATTGTTAGGGTGCTAACATGCTTCGAATTCCCTGTATTTCCATTGGTGTATTAACAAATCTGATTCGGGAGATGTGACTAGTGGGTTTACGAATTACATTTTACATTGTTAAGTCAAGTACAGTCATGTTCGATATTGTCTAAATTGTAACATACCGTAGCAGATAAACAGCTGGGAGATGTGACTAGTGGGTATACGAATTACATTTTACATTGTTAAATCAAGTACAGTCATGTTCGATCTTGTTTAAATTGTAACATACCGTAGCAGATAAACAGCTGGGATATGTGACTAGTGGGTATACGAATTACATTTTACATTGTTAAATCAAGTACGGTCATGTTCGATATTGTCTGAATTGTAACATACCGTAGCAGATAAACAGCTGGGATATGTGACTAGTGGGTATACGAATTGCATTTTACATTGTTAAATCAAGTACAGTCATGTTCGATATTGTCTGAATTGTAACATACCGTTGCAGATAAACAGCCGGGAGATGTGACTTGTGGGTAATCGAATTATATTTTACATGTGTAATCAAGTACAGTCATGTTCGATATTGTCTAAATTGTAACATACCCTAGCAGATAAACAGCTGGCGGAATAAGACGTGGTGAACAAATTGGCCATGTCAGAAACATGGCATAGCTGGATTTAAAATAAACAAACCTTATATTTCGATTATACATTCGCATTGTAACAACAACTGAATATCTTTCGTCCAATTTATAGGAGGTACTAGTGGCTTTAGCAATATTTAAGGAATAACAGCTAGCACATAGTTTTCCGTTACTATAGAATTTCATATATATTTTGTGACTGTTAGCAATCACGTATTTGTTTTTGTGAGAAAGTGTCAGTTGTCATTCGGTTTGTTTGAGAGGTAATCAACTTTAACATGACTTTGTGTGAGAGGTTTTCAACTTTCACTTGACTTCGTGTAATTTTAAGTTATTATCAACTATCAACTTTTATTTGAGTTTGTGTAAGAGGTTATCAACTTATTTTTCGGTTTGTGTAAGAAGTTATCAACTTGTATTTCAGTTTTTGTAAGAAGTTATCAACTAGTTTTTGAGTTGGTAAGAGGTTATCAATTTTTACTTGAGTTTGTTTGTTGTGTTATCAATTTTTACTTGACTCTGTGTGGGAGGTTATTAACTTTTACTTGATTGGATGAGAGCTAACCGACGTTTATTTGAATTTGTGTGATAGTTTATAAACTTTTACTTGATTTGTGTGTGAGAGGTTATCAACTTTTAATTGAATTTGCGTCAGAGATTATCAATTTTCACTTAACTTTTTGTGAAGAGTTATCAACTTTTACTTGAATTCGTGTAAGGCATTATCAACTATCAACTTCAATATGAGTTTCTGTAAGAAGTTATCACTTTTTATTTCAGTTTGTGTAAGAAGTTATCAACTTGTATTTGAGTTTGTAAGAAGTTTTACTTGAGTTTGTGTGGGAGCTTTTCAACTTGAGTTTGTATGAAATATTACCAATTTTTACTTGAGTTTGTATGAGATGTTATCAATCTTTACTTGAGTTTCTTTACTTGAGTTTGTTTGGGTTATCACTTTCACTTGAGTTTGTGTGTAAGGTTATCAACTTTTTAATTGAGATTGTGTGAGAAATTATCAATCTTTACTTGAGTTTGTGCGAGCAATAATCAATCTTAACTTGAGTTTGTGTGTGAAATAATCAATCTTAACTAACTTGGTTTTTTGTAAGAGATGTTTTCAATTTTTACTTGAGTTTGTATGAGTGGTTATCAATTTTTATTTGAGTTTGTATGAGATGTTATCAATTTTTAGTTAACTTTGTGTGAGAGGTTAACAATTTTTAATTGATTTCGATGAGATGTTATCAATTTCTACTTGAATTTGTGTGAGAAATTATCAATCTTATTTGAGTTTGTAAGAGATGTTATTAATGTTTTTTCTTGTGTTTGTGTGAGAGGTTATCAATTTTACTTGAGTTTGTATGAGATGTTATTAACATTTACTTGACTTTGTGTGAGATTTTATCAATTTTTTCTTGACTTTTGTAAGAGGAAATCAACTTTTACTTGAATTTGTATGATATGTTATAATTTTTTACTTGAGTTTGTATGAGATATTATCAATCTTTACTTGAGTTTGTATGAGATGTTACCATATTTTACTTGAGTTTGTGTGAGATGTTATCATTTTTAACTCCACTCTTTGTGGGAGGTTATCAACTTTTCCTTGAGTTTGTGTGAGAGGTTATCAATTGTTATTTGAGTTTGTATGAGATATTATCAATCTTAACTTGAGTTTGTATGACATGTTATCAATTTTTACTTGACTCTGTGTGGGAGGTTATCAGCTTTTACTTCAGTTTGTGTAAGAGTTTATCAATTTTTACTTGAGTTTGTATGATATGTTATCAATTTTTACTTGACACTGTGTAGGAGGTTATCGACCTTTACTTCAGTTTGTGTAAGAGGTTATCAATTTTTACTTGAATTTGTATGATGTGTTATCAATTTTTACTTGACTCTTTGTGGGAGGTTATCAGCTTTTACTTCAGTTTGTGTAAGAGGTTATCAATTTTTACTTGAGTTTGTATGAGATGTTATCAATTTTAACTTGACTCTGTATGGGAGGTTAGTAGCTTTCAATTCAGTTTCTGTAAGAGGTTATCAATTTTTACTTGAGTTTGTATGAGATGTTATCAACTTTAACTTGACTCTGTGTGGGAGGTTATCGACCTTTACTTCAGTTTGTGTAAGAGGTTATCAATTTTTACTTGAATTTGTATGATATGTTATCAATTTTTACTTGACTCTTTGTGGGAGGTTATCAGCTTTTACTTCAGTTTGTGTAAGAAGGTATCAGTTGTTTTTACTTGAGTTTGTACGATATGTTATCAATTCTTACTTGACTCTGTGTGGGAGGTTATCATTTTTTACTTCAGTGTGTGTAAGAGTTTATCAATGTTTACTTGAGCTTTAAATAGATGTTATCAATTTTTACTTGACTCTCTATGTAAGAGGTTATCAATTTTTACTTGATTTTGTATGAGATGTTATCAATTTTAACTTGACTTTGTATGGGATGTTAGTAGCTTTCAATTCAGTTTCTGTAAGAGGTTATCAATTTGTACTTGAGTTTGTATGAGATGTTATCAATTTTAACTTGACTCTGTGTGGGAGGTTATCGACCTTTACTTCAGTTTGTGTAAGAGGTTGTCAATTTTTACTTGAATTTATATGATATGTTATCAATTTTTACTTGACCCTTTGTGGGAGGTTATCAGCTTTTACTTCAGTTTGTGTAAGAAGTTATAGATTTTTACTTGAGTTTGTATGAGATGTTATCAATTTTTACTTGACTTTGTGTGGGAGGTTATCAACTTTTACTTAAGTTTGTGTAAGAGGTTATCAATTTTTACTTGAGTTTGTATGAGATGTTATCAATTTTTACTTGACTTTGTGTGGGAGGTTATCAGCTTTTACTTCAGTTTGTGTAAGAGGTTATCAATTTTTACTTGAGTTTGTAAGAGATGTTATCAATTTTAACTTGACTCTGTATTGGAGGTTAGTAGCTTTCAATTCAGTTTCTGTAAGAGGTTATCAATTTTTACTTGAGTTTGTATGAGATGTTATCAATTTTAACTTGACTCTGTGTGGGAGGTTATCGACCTTAATTCAGTTTGTGTAAGAGGTTATCAATTTTTACTTGAATTTGTATGATATGTTATCAATTTTTACTTGACTCTTTGTGGGAGGTTATCAGCTTTTACTTCAGTTTGTGTAAGAGGGTATCAGTTTTTACTTGAGTTTGTACGATATGTTATCAATATTTACTTGACTCTGTGTGGGAGGTTATCAACTTTTATTTCAGTTTGTGTAAGAGTTTATCAATTTTTACTTGAGTTTGTATGATATGTTATCAATTTTTACTTCACTCGGTGTGGGAGGTTATCAACTTTTAATTCAGTTTGTTTGAGAGGTTATCAATCTTTATTTTATTTTGTGTGTGTGAGGTTATCAATCTTAACTTGAGTTTGTTGGAGAGGTTATCAATCTTTTTTGGTGTTTGTGTCAGAGCTTATCAACCCTTATTCAGCTTTATGAACGGTTGTGAGCCTTTACATGATTATATCCAAAATGTCTAGGTCGGCTTTTACTCGACTTTGAGTGCGGGATTATTATATCTTACTTGTTATAGGCATTTTGTGAGAGGTTATCATTTTTCACTCGATGTTTTAGGTCGTATTTTCAGCTTTTATTCGGCATTTTTAAGTTTTACTCGGTGTTGTATAACATATTTTCAGCAATGCGTTAGGAGTTTCCATTTTAACGCGGTGTTTTCAGCTGTAACTCGCCATGCGTTAGAACTAATCATTTTCACTCGGTGTTGTACGACAGATTTTTAGCTTTCACTCGGCCATGTTTGAGACGTTATCGGTTTAAATTCGATGTTACCAACACCGAATGATATAACAAACTTATTACATTAGAATAAATGTGTTTTCATACCTCATTGGTTTGGCAGGTGGTCACGTGACACGTGTCCAGGGAATTGGTTGAACTGCAAGATCTACACTGCAATGAATCGACGACTAAAAAAACACAAACCAGCCCATCAATTTATATATTGCATGACAAAGTTGCGTAACTAATAAAAATGAAACTTTGAAACAATGAACATTTAATCAGTAAATAAAATATATAATGTACCGGCAAATATGTGAATGATTTTTTATTAAGCAAATGGCCAACTGCTGTAAGATCATTTACCTCTTACCGCTGTCTGAAATCGTGTGTTCGAGTTTAGCACGGTTCGAAATCTATATGGGAACAGTTTGCCAGTATCTGGCGGGAAGAGGGTAGTTATTTTCAAATTCATTCACGACCTCAGACAGCGGTGACAGGTAAGTGATCTTGAGACATTTTTTTTGTACACGTGGATCAGAAGTGTTAGATCTATACACAATAGTTTGAAATATGACGTGATAGTTATATATCCGGACATAATAGTTGTATACATCTATACACAATAGTTGGAAATATGACGTCATATAAATTCTGGACTTTATTTTTGTAAAAGTGAATGAGAATTGTTCGATTCATAACAAAAGTGGAAAAATATGACGTCATATATCACTGACGTTATTGATGCAAACATGAATGAGATGTTTTAGATCTATACACAATAATGGGAAATGTAACGTTGTGGTTATTGTATACTCCGGAAATTGTTATTATGAGCATTAAAGAAAAGTGCTTCGGAAGCGTGTTATACACAATAGCTGGAACTATTGACGATAGCTGCAAATATTGATATGGATGATGCTTCATATTCCTGAAATTATTGTATCTATCTGTCAATTATTTTTTGAATTGCATTTTCAACACATTTCAGATTATATATGGCGTATCCAGTTTATTGTAGTAGGAATACCTCAGAATGAATTTGAGTAGAACCACCGTCTTGCCGCATGTAACTGACACACTTTCTCATACAAAGCTTTTGGAGGGAGCGGGACTCGAACCTGCGACCTTAGCAATGAGAGGTAAGTGATCTTGAGACGGCACCTTAGACCACTTGGTCACTGAGAATCCCTAAATATTGGTAAACAAAACACACAATGAGGAAATATCACTTACTGTGACACATCTCTTCTTATCCGTCAGTATACGTTGGCTATTTACAGGATTGTTTGATCACGCAATCCATGACTGGGACTGATAACAACGCCCTAGTAACCGACTGACAATCGTGAGGTACAGACAGTGGCATTGTGTCTGTAGTAGTCAAATTATTAAATGTCGAAATAATCTATAATTATCTGTAATTCAATGAGAATTTTGTAAAGTGGTCAAGTGGTTCACCACCAATTCCAAGAACTGCCTTGTGAATCACTCGCGAATTGGGAATGTTTGATTTCCGGTCGTTTATCATTAGTAGAGACAATTGTAACAAAAAGTGGCCAATGAGATTCCGGAAGATCTAAGCAGTTACGGTGTTCGTAATCCACGCCTGGCCCGATTAGCTCAGTCGGTTATACGCCTGACTATCAATCAAGGGGTTGTGAGTTCGAATCCCCTCCCAGCAACAGTCTTCATCTCATTATCATTCGTCTCTCACCGCTGATTCAAGTGGGGGGAAGTTATCAGTTACTTGTGAATGTGGGGTCTGTTCGAGTACCGGTTAACCTTTCAGGATCAAAGGAAATAGTGGATAATTTGACTTATTGTCTGTTTGACCTTGATGGCATAATATGACGCTAAATACTCACTCAATCAATCAATCAATCGTAATCCACGCTTATCATCTGCCTCGGAGCTCTACAAGGGGACGACCGCATATTTTACATATATATCCGACATACGTAATGTCATTAATACGTAAGAGATATACTCCAGGAAAGGAACACATCAGATTGTTTTATTTGAACTCGATAGTGAAGAAACTTCAAAGCAGATTACACAAGCTTTAAAAGCTCATTCCTGTTTCCTTTCCACACTAATTGTTAAATGTATGACTTTCTTGCTTCATTGTTAAATGTAAACATAATTTGTACTAATGTGAATACAGTATTGTTTAAACTAAACAAAATTAATAAAGTTCAACGTTTACAGTAACCGCTCTCGAGTCCGCTTACTGAATAGAACCAGTAATGAGTGTTGTTATTTGGGAGGCATCGCCTCGATCTTAAGAGATCGAACCGCAACCTCTGGCATGAACGGCCACTACATCATCGTCCCACTATACATGGCAGTTTTTCAAGGATTTTATAAGAAGGTTTTCGAATATCTATTGGTGGTGAGTAAATGATATTAAAAAGGTCAAAGGTGAAGAATAAATGATCAAATGATGAGACATTGTTAAATATAATCAAAGAACAAAAATCATGACAGACCGAATGACCAGGATCGGGCCCATTCGACCTACAGTCTTTGCTGAAATGTACACAGGTAAAAATGCCACGTATATTAAACGTATGTTGGACAAAACATATGTTGAATATATGTTAAACGTAGGTTTTACGTGCGTTTTGATCAACATGCGTTTCAAAACATATGTTCAACATCGTGGTACTATTTCAATGAATAACATACGTTTTGACCGGACGTTAAACTGACTTTTAACATACGTTAAACATATGGCAGAAACAGGTTAAATGCGCGTGGTACTGTTTACCAAGAAACGTACGTTTTGGACCGTATGTTAAACGCCGTTTATATGCGTGGCTTTTATACCTGTATAGACCAAAGTGGTGTGTTGCTTCGGAGAAGTAACTATTATTAGACTCCTGCGTCGTTCAATCACCAGGCTTCTGTTTTTTCATACATATACATAAAAACTTAAATCTACGAAAAGCAGCCAGATGATCATGATTTAAGACTGGTTACAGTTAAACTGCATATTGTTTTATGGCTCTTTTTTATATGATAGATAAATAATCAGTCAAAATTTATATTAGTTATGTTTTAAATATATTAGTTTTTAAGTAAAATGTCGGTCTCCTTCATCTAATCCCACGGGTCGCCAACCACGGTCAACAGGAGTGTTACACTTTTGATTGGATCTAACCCCTTTTGCTTGAAACAAACAGTTGGTGTATTCTGATCCATACCAACCGGGGAATGGGGAATAGGTAATTGTGTAGGTTACATTTGTGCAAAGGTAGTGTATTGATCAAATTACCTTGTGTAAGTGAATGTGCTTGTGTTGTTTTCAATCTTACCCCATGAATTCAATTATATATATTTATGATATGTGGAGGGTATTGGTGATTATTTTGGCATTATAGATTGCATGCTCTAGTAGTGTAGTATTGAACCTAGGATCGGAGGGTCGTTGGTTCGATCCTCCATCACGGCTCTTAAATTGTGTTCTGGCGTAAGGCACTTTGTCTTGCACCCCTGCAACAGGCTATATATCAGGATTTTTTTTACAAAACTTAGCAATTACAGTTCAAATTTTATATACAGATTCAAACACTATTCGGGCACCTTCAAGAAGACTACTGTAGTGGCTCAGTATATTCTATAAAAACGTAAATTCTATAATCCTATAACTACGCAAATGAATGCTACGTAGATGATATTTTATACAAACGCGCACGAATTTATTCACCAAGCAGGTGTTCCTTAAAATGTGATTACAGTGAGTTTATCACGTGGGATAAATGCATGCATACTTTTTTCAATGCCAAATCCGAGAGTGAAGTTGTCCTCGTTTTACAAACTATATGTTTATGATGTGTTGATAAACGCATACTTTCTCCCGGAATCAGAACATGGTGGTGAAAAAACGATTGTTAAGATAAATGGAGATTTTGTTTTAGGCATGAACAGGCTATCAGATAAACATTCCACGACTGTATTTTATTAACTCTATACCAAATCTCTTTTTCAGCTCGGTCCGAAAACTTTATGTGAGAAAGTTTGCCAGTTTGCCAGCTAACTAGTTTTTCATAGACTTACATTATATTGTTGTCAGTAATTGTTACTATTTTTTTTCATTTTACGGACCGAAAAGTCCTATATCATATTAAAGTGCTATCCTAGATTCAAATGAAATTTCAGCAAGAAATAAACTAGATTTCACCAAATTTATTTCCATACAATTTAATCAATTAATCAGTCAAAGAAATTTAATTTTAATATTTTATAGACACAGACATAATGCACTTCTAGTTTATTGTGATCATTTGCCAGTTTGGCATTTTCATCCAACCAGAAATAAGCTTGCTAACAAAGTATATGCCCTGAACGTTATACTTTTTCAGCCAATCAGAGAGCTCGTTGTCTTTTTTTAGATAATCAGAGAGCTCGTTTTAATGGTGGTAGCTAACCAGTTGCTTTCGGAAGGTCGTTGTTTCTACTTAGAGTCATGCATAAATCAATGTACAGAACTGTTAACGCAAACGCAAATTTATTGTCAATATTTCGGTTCAAAATACTTAAAAATGTTTTCCACACCGGTATCCCGCAATCTGATTTCATTCATTATTCCAAAGGTCGTTCACAATTGGTATGTAAATAAGAGGCAAATTGTTGTACTGTTTTCTTCTAGACACGGTTAACTGAGACCAAAAATACAGTTGGCTGATGTATCCCCAATAATAACCGGTTGACATGATCAAGTTGGTGAACATTTTCGCCGATTGCACAATGAAGTGTATATGCTGGTGACATGGTGTGTAATATATAATATAGTATGTAGCTTTTATTAAATTGTTCTCTGGTACCGAGTGGTCTAAGGCGCCGTCTCAAGATCACTTACCTCTCACCGCTAAGGTTCGAGTACCGCTCGCTCCAAAAAAGATTTATGTGAGAAAGAGAGGATGGTTCATTCCGTGGTCTTCTTCCACAAATTTACTGGATACTAGTATGTCATATATATATATATATATATATATATATATATATATGAAATATGTTGAAAATTGCGTTAAACACCACTCCAAAAACAGATATTTACAATAATGTCCTGCAACTTTAAAGTACACTCTATAGCTATCGCATTTGTGTATACCATATTTTCGAAGCACTTCAAATTATTGTTCATAATAGCTATGTCCGGAGTATACTATATTCATAACATTACATTTCTCACTCTTATCTTAATAACAAACCTTGAGATCCAACCCTAATGACACTAAAAAAAGAATGAAAAAAGGTAAAAAAAGTAATGTAAGTAAGAAAAATGTGAAAAAATGGAATTAACCCCACAATGCCATTTGGACGCATTTTCGCATTTCGTGAAATGTTCACCCCACAAGTACCAAAAAAAAACACAATGCCATTCTGTACTGGCAACGCAACCCACAACTGCCGCTCCAGACGTACGGACGTACGTGTGTAATGTTCACCCCACAAGTGCGAATACCCGTGCAAATGGCATTGTGGGGTTAATTTAAATTTCTTCACATTTTTCTTTTACTTTTTTTTCACCTTTTTTCATTCTTTTTTAGTGTCATTAGGGTTGGATCTCAAGGTTTGTGATATTAGGGTTAGAAAGAAAATATTTTTTGTTTTGTTTTCTGAAAAAAAAAATGTTTTATAACATATCAAAACCTCACCCCACAAATACACTTCCAGCAGAACGTCCGTCCGTAAGGACGGACGGACGGACGGACGGACTAAAACAAGATTTAATATAAGTTAAGTTGTAGCATTTTTATTCATTTTAATTTTTTCAGCTTTTAATAAGACTCCGATTTCTATTTTGTATGTCGATATATTTTGCTTGTATCTCATATGGTAATGAAATTTTAAGGGTGCGACCGACAGTTAGATTGAAATTATATATATGTATATGTGTTGATGGTATACAATTATATACTAAACTACGAATGACGGTCCTCGGATCAGAGTGTTGTACATCTGGACAATACCACGACACTTTCTCTATGTCTAGCTATCTATATTGACAAGGCACACCTGTTACTATTTCAGGATCAATGACAGAAGTACATTGCAGATGTTTCAAAATGTAGGCTAAGATTATATTTTATATTATTGCTACTTTTAAAGGAATATTGATGACATTTATAGCCGCATTAGCTTTAATATTGATAGTCGTTTCTTTTTATAAAAAAACAATTCACTGATTAATATATTTCCTTAGGTATTGTTTTTTTTATCGAACGGGGTTTAACGCCATTTTTAAATCATGGCAGGTTATGTGTGTATATACGAAACTTTCTCACATAAAGATTTTGGACCGAGCAGGACTCAAACCTACGACCTCAGCAGATAACACTGTAGCCTACTAGGCCAATGAAGATCCTTGATGGATGATTTGATTATCCATACAATTTAGACAGCATTATTGAACTAAGAACCTTCTAAACATTCGGAAGCAGGTGGCAAAGGAGGAAAACACGTGTTATAGTTACTGCCTTCGTTTAAACATATCTATTTATTAAAATGTACATATATACCGTCTTCCGTGGCCTAGTGGTTAAGGCGTCCGCCTCGGAAGCGGGAGGCCAAAGGTTCGAATTTCGGTGGAAGTACTAGGGTATTTTACTGATGCGGCCTGTTGCTCACCGGCGCCTAGCAACGATATAGCTTTCAGGAAGTAACTGTGAACAGTATAAAGGTGTCTCATGAGCACATTGTGGCTGGCCTTTTCGTAATATAATGAACAAACAATTTATCTTACTTTACAAATCAGTTTAACTACACATGTTTGTATGGATAAGAAAGGAATATGTGTCTCCAGGACAAACATTATATGTGAAATATTTGACCGATCAGTAACAATCTACATTTGTTCTATCGAATATGTTTAAAAAAACTTTGAAAGAAAATAAGCGAATACTTAAAAAAGAGATAAGTGATTGAAATTATGCATATATTAATATAGTATACGAATTTGCGTACTAACGCGATGATATAAGTCAAACCTGTCTTAAGCAGCCACTCAAGGGAAAGAGTGAACCCTTAATGCAGGTGTTTGTTTAATACAGGTTGATTTGAACTAAAATTATAAAAGTGGCAAGTAGAAAATGTGGATGTTTGAAACAAGTGGTTGTTTAATAGAGGTGACCGCTAAAACAGGTACGACTATAGTTATGATAAATAATATTTTATAGATAAGCAGAAACGAAAAACAACAACAAAGCAACACAATAAAACAGATGTTAAACTCTTGAACAAGCCGCATTTTCCCAGCAGAAAGAGAAAAATATCCGAGCAGAACAGGATATAATACAAGTGTTATTTGTTTACTTGTTTTTTGTGTGAGTGTGCGTGAGGGGAGGTGCAAATCTTTTAAAATCATAACTTCAACCAATAAGAGTTGCTACAAAACCTAATGAAAAAAGAAAGAACACGTCAGATAAACGATGACGAATTGCGCCAGGGAATATATTCCGTCAATGTTTTTATCAAGTTTTCAGATCAAACGCAGTAGAAAGGAATGTCTGATATTTTCTGTACGATGTTAAAGGGATACGGCAATTTTAATATAATTATTTTCACTCTTTGCCTAACATTAATTGTATGTGTCTACAAGACGCACTTGTAAAATTAAATTAAATCGGTATGTGCGCAGTCTCTTAACTTATTTATTTATTTGTTTATTTTCAATAAGGAGAAGGGCAACTCTTGTTAATGGAATATTGGAGTTTAAAAATATGTGAAATGTTTTGCATATCAATGCTATACATTCGAACTTGTGTTAGTGGACACCTCTATTAAGCAACCATTTATTTTAAACAGTCACATTTCCTACTTGCATTTTCTTTCGTTTTAGTTTAGATTAACCTGTATTAAGCAGCCACCTGTCTTCAGGGGTCACTGTTACTCTTTCCCTTGAGTGGTTGCTTAAGAAAGGTTTTACTGTACGGTGAATGGCACGTTATCTTGGTCATATAAGACAAAAGGTGTACCAAATGGCCTATTTCTTTTTTGGTTATTCATTCTAAAAAACAAAATAATCATTAATTTGTATTTTAAAATGTTGTATTCATATTTTCAAAAGTAGAGTGACTTCGCCAGTTTTATATAAAACAATAATTTATCATTTTTAAATATTGAGTTTCAGACAATAACACTTGGAGATAAATAGTGTTCATACGCGTATAGATTGATTCGAGTGAAAAAGTGAAATCTGATTTTTTAACATAGTCTTCTGCCTCTTTAAAAGTATAACGAGAAAAATGCTTTAACTCTCTGATGGTGGAGATTTTATATCCAAAAACAATTTGCCTACTTCAAATGTATTTTCAACGGTTTTTTTTGTGCCCATAAAGATGCCATTTCTCAGAAAATCCAGCAATATCAACTTTTAATATTTATTTATTTTCCAACAATTCTTACAACAAATCGCTGTCGAAGTCTTCCTGGGTAGAACCAGTTCTAAGCGTTATGCGAATAAAGTGTCTTGCCCAAGAACACCACAAACATATGTTGCCAAGGATGGAACTCACGACCCTCCTTCCTTGGATCCGATGTTTTACCACTTGACAACGCTATCCATGTGCAATAACAACTGACGTAAGTTCCGGGTCTTGTTTTTGTAGGACCCTTCCTTCCAACATCAGCAACAGTTACTGGCAAATTGTTTGTCCACATACAAACTTTATTCTATGGAACTCTATCTACATCATATTTTCAATTAAGCTTCGTTTGTTGAATTATTCAGTCGATGTAGAAATGGGAAAAAGTAAAAGTGGCTGCTTAAGACAAGTGTTTACTTAATAGAGGTGACCGCTTATACATGTTTAAATGTAACTTAATTTTGACTGGTTTCTTTCAAATTCTTAAATTAATGTCAATAAAACCAAATCCTGTTTTTCTAGATTTCTAGAGCCAGTCTTCAATCACTATCACTTGGATGCTTTTCTATCGTTTAAGTTTATGTATGTGAGTATAAAGTTAAATATGTTAAAGCAGGAGTCTTGAGTATGAACTCAAACTGATTATTTTTCATTTGGTAACTCATAAATATTTTGCATTAAAAGTTTCTAAGGACACAAAGTTTACGTATTTCAACATAATAACTGACAGTGACATTGAAACTGTATACATACTCATACTAATCAAATATGGTATATGCAATTGTGTAATCATAAATTGAGATGTTTTGTAAATACGAGTCCTAATAAAGGAAACGATAATACTTGACATTCTGGCTTCTGTTTTACCAACATTTATCCTTAAAAATATCTAAGAAAAGCAGCCAGGTGATCATGATTTTAGATTGGTTACAGTAAAACTTCATATGGTATCATTGATATTGATTATATTATAGATAAATAACCAGTCCAAATTAAGTTAGATATTTAACTACAAATGTATTTTAGTAAAATGTTGGTGAAACAGAAGCAAAAAAAACAACTGGAAGCAGACTCCAGTTTCACCAACATATACTCAAATACTTAAAAACTTAAATCTAAGAAAAGCATCCACTTAATCATGATTTTAGACTGGTTCCAGTGAAATTTAGTATATTTGCACTGATTCTGATTATATACAAGATAAATGACCAGTCAAAATTGATTTAAATAATGAAGTTTTTAAGTAAAATGTTGGTGAAACAGAAGCATAAAATAAACAACATTGGAAGCAGGCTCCTGTTTCACCAACATATACTTACATGTAAACATTAAATCAAAGAAAAACAGCTATGTGATCATGATTTTAGACATGTTCCATTAAAACTGCCTATTATCTCATTATAATTGGTTATATAACAGCAAAATAACCAATGGAATCTTTGTTAAACTTTTATGTATTTAAGTAAATTTTTGGTAAAACAGAAGGATGGCTAAAGGCCCAAAGGTGTATAAATCATAATATTCAAAGGTTTGTATACAACAATTAATTAAACAATAATTAAACACACACACACAATAAAAACAATGGATGTTAATTGTTGAAAAGAGAGACCAGTAATCAAGTGGTTGCAAAACATTTTAGAAACCTATCCTTATACAGCATTTGTTTCAGTTGTCCGAGAGAATTATGCCAGCATTTCCCCTTTAAAAATAATAATATTCTCAGAGCGTGAATGACAACTGTATGCCACGTATTCATTTGCAATAGGAAATATATACTTAACACATCAGTGTGTCAATCTAGCGAAAGGGAGAGAGAGAGAGAGAGAGAGAGAGAGAGAGAGAGAGAGAGAGAAAAAGAGAGAGAGAGAGAGAGAGAGAGAGAGAGAGAGAGAGAAAGAGAGAGCGGCGGGGGAGTAAGGGAAAAGAAAACTATAGGACATATAAACGTTAAAGAGAAACATGACATAAAGAGATAGGGAGAAAGATACTGAGAAAGAAAGAAATCAGAAAAAAGAGAGATATAGAGAGAAAGAGAGGTGGGACTCTAAGATAACAGAAACAAAGTGCTATATGAGGATAGGCACAAAGGTCGCTAAATGCTATTCTGCAACCAGTTGAATATGAATACTTGGTTCCTTTTTTTATAACAATTAACATGCATCGTTTTTGTTGTGTGTTTTCTAATTATTGATTCATTTACTGTTGTATACAAGTCTTTGAATATTATAATATATACGCCCTTGAGCTCTTAGCTAGCTTCCAGACTTCACCAACATATGACTTAAATACTTAAAATCCTAACTAAGTTTCAACTGGTTATTTACTTTAAATTCATTTTATTCCTAAATTATATACAACATATCTCACAACATCCAAAGTAAAAGGATTGAAATGAAAAAATTAATTCCTATATAGTTTCTTCCCTTCCTTTCTCTTCTCTTTACTTCAAATACATGTAACTTTGAATATATTTAACTATAAATACATGTAGTTTTAATATCTCACATTCCTATTATATACAGCAAAAAACTGATTACAAATGGGAATGGATTCAGTACTGTTTAAACTTGAAGATATAACGCATATCTAAAATATAATTGAAAACAATAGTTCCCTGAGATTCAAATCCGGTTGACACTTGACATTTCTTTTAGTGAAAACAATGTTGGCGCTCGTACCACAATGTACGTGCATACCATCATAAACAAAAGAGGAAATTTGTATTATATATAAACACGTGTCTTGTGAACCCGGCAGTTTGTTTCCATCATGTAACACTAGGTGGCACCACTGTGGGAATGCCATGTACTGATTAACAATGAGTTCTGAAATAAAACATAACTTATGCACCATAACTATCAGCATCAACATTACGAACCATGTCTTTGTACCTATAAAGTGTTGGACCACGTGGAGTGAATTTAAAAATACATTTTGTGTGTATTTCGTTTGATACAGTTTACACAGTTATACGTTACAATAAACAAATATAAATCATATAGAGTATAATAATTAATGTAGATTTCTATATCTTATCACGATTCAAAGTTCAGCAATTATACATAGTTATTGTTGTGTTTTGATAAATTAATTCAGTCATAAGGTGATGACGCGAATGCTGGATCCAGTGTCATTTATGGTCTGGTGTTTTACTTACCTTGAAGAGGGAACCAGTTAGAACCAATGCTGGATCCCGGGTCATTTATGTACTGGTGTTTTACTTTCCTTGAACAGGGAACCAGTAAGAAGCAATGATGGACCCCGGGTCATTAATGTACTGGTGTTTTACTTACCTTGAACAGGGAACCAGTTAAAACCAATGCTGGATCCCGGGTCATTGATGTACTGGTGTTTTACTTACCTTAAACAGGGAACCAGTTAGAACCAATGATGGATCCCGGGTCATTAATGTACTGGTGTTTTACTTACCTTGAACAGGGATCCAGTTAAAACCAATGCTGGATCCCGGGTCATTGATGTACTGGTGTTTTACTTACATTGAACAGGGAACCAGTTAGAACCAACGCTGGGTATCGTGTCATTTATGTTCTAGTGTTTTACTTACCTTGAAAAGGGAACTAGTTAGAACAAATGCTGGATCCCGGGTCATTTATGTACTAGTGTTTTACTTACCTAGAAAAGGAAACTAGTTAGAACCAATGCTGGATCCCGGGTCATTTATGTACTGGTGATTTACTTACCTTGAACAGGGAACTAGTTAAAACCAATGCTGGATCCCGGGTCATTTATATACTGGTGTTTTACTTACATTGAACAGGGAACCAGTTAGAACCAATGCTGAATCCCGGGTCATTTATGTTTTGGTGTTTTACCTATCTTGAACAGGGAACCAACTAGAACAAATAGTGTTATACATATGCGAACTTAGAGTAAAGCGACCAAATCAAATGAGTTCGCCTATAACAATTGCAATGCAACACTATTTTTACATTGTATTACATTCACGCTTCGGTCATTCCTTGTCAGTCTTAGTTTTACCACAGAAATGATAACCTCTGGTTTTACGAAGCCTCTTTCAGGTCCTGACGATAACCAATTCTGACCTATGGCCGGTGTATTATGGGTGATGTTTACAAATTAGCAACTTTAGTATATATGATTTAACATACATGGTCATTTCTTTTAATTTAGTATTTGATTAACAAACTTTCACGCATTTCATATGAGACAATATTCTGGTCGCTGATAATTGAGAATGTTTATGCTATGTTTCTCCGCAGTTATCTACAATACCACTTTAAACAAAGTAATATATATTTCACAATTTATTTTCTTCTACCAAACTAACAATAATTTTCCCACGATAGTCTACATTTTAGATTGTAATTTGTGTCACTTAAAACCTCTTTCGAGTATAATGTTTTAATCAACAACATCTAAATGCTCGGATAGAAAATCAGTTCAAGTACATTTATATAATTCTGTTGCCATTAGCATTTCTGTTTCCATATCTTTAAATTAAATTAAATTCAAGTAAACACCCAACCCATTAAAATATAAAATCAGCAATGATAAGAAAATGAAGAGCATATCAGACTTCACATCAGACCCCATAATGATAATTTTATTTTGCAATACGCCACTTGCATTAACAACATGTTTCCAATTCAAGAAAGGGGTGTTTCATATGTTTGGACTTTTGGATTATTGATTGTAATTATAGTTCAATTGCAAACCTGGAATTTAATCAAGAACATTTTTCTACTTCATTCACGACAAAGCATGTTTCCAATGACAAAATGTGTTTTTAACTACAATGAAATTTAATATCAGTCATATGCCTAGTACCGTGTATACTATGTCGACAGGCTCAGTCTCAAATCAAGCGTATTCTTATCATTATACATAAGTCAACTAATACTAACCTACCCATATTTATATTGTAGATCGGCGGTTAGTGTTGCATGTTGTAGGCTTTATCATAATTTAATTCGTTTTGCTCTATCAGTTAATATTATATATAATATAATATGGCACCAACTTATAACTCGATCCTGCCAGAGTAGGTTTCGAGTCAATGTCTTAAGAATAATAAGTAAATACCGTCGTTGTCAAGGTAAACGAGTGTAGTAATTCTGCTGGTCCATGTTAGAATACATTTGGCATTTGTTGACAATAAGGTACAGCTAAGTGATAATTACTACTTCTAATTTTAGTTACATATTGTACATGCGACAGTGTTCGACCAACCAATGAAATTGGTGCCATGTGTCCATAGAAGAGTTTGCAAAGTCACAGCAAGATGCTCAGTAAGTCAACGGTTAGTGTAACGTAGATGTAGTGGAGAAACTGTCCGCTGACTAGGAATTGTAAATTAATATAAACTTTCATTAACAGGACATTTAGGAAATAAACCATGGTATTGTGGTGTACAATAGGATAAAAATATATTTACAAATGTAAGGCGATTATTTGTGTCAGTATCTATTTTTACATGAAAGATATTTTTTCATGAGCCACAACATGCCATAGGTTAACGTCATATACGGAAACGTATCATTTGATAAGTAATACTTGCACATATACAAACACGCACCCACCCATATGACATATACAACAGACAGGACGACTCAGAATTACAAATGCTATTTGGTTGTATTAAATACTATAAATTACAAATGGACAACATTGACAGTTCTACAATCTGTTATTGTCTACATGTATTTCCAAAATAATAATACACAAAACGTATATGGTAGTGTTTGTCTGATAACGAAAAACAACTTACATTTCAATTGAATGTCTTTATTGAACGATCCTCGAGCATATGGGATATATGTTCAGATGCGTTAGAATAACGATTCAATATACAAACGTTTGCACGTGAGACATAGTTGTTACAATGAATTCAAATATAACTTTGTGCGTATTTCTGTGGTTTACGTGTTTGACCTCTCTTCCTGTCACCGCGAACCATGAAGAACCCAAATGTGTGACCTCGCGGTATGATTTTGAATCTCAACTTCTTGAACGGTCAATTTTTCTCTCCCACGATATGAAAATTTTGAAAGAAATGGTAAATACAAAACTTGAAGAACTAAAGAGTGAAAGAGAAAGCATGAAAACAGATTTATCAACAGCGTTAAAGCAAATGACAGAAGTGCAGAATTCCAAAAACGAGGAGTTGACATCTCTTGCTGAAACTATAAACAATGGATTTCAAGATAAGCTGGAACAAACTGACAAAGAAATAAGCACTACATTAGCAGAGAAAATTGCAGATATGAACAACCAGATGACTTTGCACCAATCCCAGATGTCACGGATGTCAAACGATCTTAGAACGCTCACTAACGAAACATCAAATAACGTGAAAGGTAAGATATATGACAATCATTATCTGTCAAGAGACGGTTATACATATCCAATGATACAAATTATTGATTACATACTTAATGGTTTTAATGATTCAGCTATCATTAAATATGAATATACCAAGCCAGGTAAAAAAACGTTTAATGGCTGATATACATCATAATGGTGTTGGAAAAATGTGTTACGCTGTATTGATTTTGTCTATATAATCACTGTGGAAAACCACTTTTTTATCTCACTTATAAAATGACTTCTCCCTACTTTTTAATGAAAACACTAGAATAAAATGTGTTCTCATCTCTACATATATTTAATCCATAATCAGTCTTGAATCATATATACTTATTTTCAAATTGATATGCCTTGATTGTTAGTTATTTCATACCATAATATGCAAACTATTTTCAAATATCAAATATATCAAAGTGTTAAATTTTATTACACCAAATTCACTTTAAATCTGCGAATGTCAAAGAAAATATATTACTAGAAAATCCCATCACAATATTTACTGAAAATGTGCGGCATAACACATATATTAAACGGTGTTTTAATATTGATAAGATGCATCTGTTGGTTTGCTTGCATCATTAAAGTTAGCAGGACGCCGGTTAGATATTGTGTCCAGTGTATACACAGGTGACGGTGGTGTATGCAAACTAACACCTTAACAAATACAAAACTAGTTCTGTGTTTGTGCATTATAAATGTAAAGGTTTGAATGAAACAAATTCATGCCAAACGGTTTTCGCGCGTTCTCAAGTATCAATGCATTTGTAGTTATACCTTTAAATGCATGCAACTATTTATTACGTTCATCTTTAGATATATGCAACTATAAATACATGTTATACTTATAAAAGTAATATCACCATTTAGACATGTGTGTCCTTAGTTGCCAACCATGTTACATGTAATGAATGAAACTGTACTGCTACGGTTGTAAGCCAACTACAATGGTATGTTTCGACTAAGTCATACATATTTATATCAATATTCACACAGATGATGATGCTGGAAACCATTTTTCATTCTAATATCAACAAATGCTTTCTGGTAATAATTTAAAATTACAAAGATTTAACTGTAGTAACTTGATTATTATTAGATCTTCATAATACTATACAATGAGCGTATGTAACCCTGTACAATTAGTAATCATTACAACGTATAATTAGTATTTATAAAACTGACCAATGTGTATTTCTAACATTGTCTAATAAATATCTATAATACCATAGAATAAATATTCGTAACATTATACAATAAATATTGATAACACCCTAGAATTAATATTGATAACATCGTAAAATAAATATTTATTACACTGTACAATAAATATAAATAATTCCGTATAATAAATATGTATTTGTAATTTCGTAATTATAACATCGCTCAATACGCATTTGTAATATTATTAAATAAGTATTGATGGTACCAAATAATGAATATTAATAACACCGTATAATTACTATTTGTTACATTATACAATTAATATTTATGATACTGTAGAAAGAATATTGATAACACCCTAGAATTAATATTGATAACATCGTAAAATAAATATTTATTACACTGTACAATAAATATAAATAATTCCGTATAATAAATATGTATTTGTAATTTCGTAATTATAACATCGCTCAATACGCATTTGTAATATTATTAAATAAGTATTGATGGTACCAAATAATGAATATTAATAACACCGTATAATTACTATTTGTTACATTATACAATTAATATTTATGATACTGTAAAAAGAATATTTATAACACCGTAGAATGAATATGTATAACATGATAGAATGAATATTGACAATACCGTAGAATGAATATTTATTTGTAATTCCGTAAAATGAGTATTTATAACGTAGCACAATAAGTATTTGTTACATTATTCAATAAATATCGATGATACCAAATAATAAATATTAATAACACCGTAGAATGAATATTGATAACACCGTAGAATGGATATTTATAACATTACACAATTAATATTATACCAAAGAATGAATATTAATAACACCGTAGAATGAATATTTATAACACTGTAGAATGAATATTTACAATTGATATTTATGATACTGTAGAATGAATATATATAACACCATATAATCAATATCTATTATTCCTTAAAATATGTATTTGTACCATTATATAATAAATATGTGCATGTATAAAACAGTACACTGTGTTATCCATGGGGAGTTAAGAAATAATTTACTTTGGTTATTAAAACGACTGTTTAGAATATATCAATGTATATAAAATAGGTAAAGTTATTACACATGCGTGTAGTGGAGACAAATACCAATTAGTTTTACCATGTATTTTATTATTTAATATGAACCCTTTATTACAGACAAACAAGTGGCGTTCTCCGTTACTTCTCCCGCCAGAATTGTGAATGAAGTATCACTATTCAACAAAGTCATCACCAATATCGGAGGTGGATACAACGTACAGACGGGACAGTTCACGTGTACCGAGCCCGGAGTTTATCTCTTCTCATTGACAATCCAGGCCAACAGTAACAATGCTGTTATTCACTGTCATATCAGGCTAAATACATCACTTAAAGCTATCAGCTATGCTTACACTGCCCAGTATCAATCTTCAGCTGTGGATGTGATGCTTGAGTTAAAGACTGGGGACATTGTTGATGTTGGTGCTTGTGGCAATTGGAATAAAGTATACAAAAGTGCCGGATACACCGTGTTCAACGGTGTCCTCATATCATAGTTCCTTATTAATATATGTGCTGTATATGCTGCAGTATAAACAAGTGTAAACTCGTAGTTCTTACATTACATTAGCGATGTTATCAATTAATACAATATAAAAACAACGCTATCCCACAAGTCAGGTGTTACAATCACTTAAAATAAAACGTATTTGTTTTACCGTGTGTATCGTGTTACGTAATACGCAAACGTACTCATGTAATGCGTTATATATGAAGGTATAACGGATTGTTTTAAGAGTTGGAATTATGGACCAAATGCAGATATGTCTAATGCGTGGTGAACAAACATTTTCATTCGTGCTTAGATATACAACACGAACATTGTGAATCTATTTTTAATTCCATGCATAATATATATATATGCCTCGCATACTAAATTTTTGTCACTTCGATTGATAGATTCAATAATAAATGAACACTTTATTCACCAGAGGGAACAAAGAACAAATGTTGACAAAGATGGTGGATTGTTTAAATCAGTTGCATTTGCAACAGTAGATATATCGTTTAAACATATCCAATCGACAGTAACAAGGTCATATTCTTCAAACTACTTTATATTACACAAACCAAAGTTTAACAATACCCTGGTCCAATAATATGGAATAATCTAAGTAAATATTAAAAAAAAAACTTCAGTAATGGCATACTTAAGCAATTTAATCTAATGGATACAAAATGTGTGATTTTATTTGTTTTCTGTATATGTTTGTACATGATAATGTACATAGTTACATACTTCAACGCTCTGTAAATAAATGTTTTAATGGCCAAAAACGTGCTTTGGGTTACTTGTCCCAAACAAACAGGACAGGTTGGTAGGAAAACTGTTATTCGTGGAGAAAAAGCCATAATGAACTGTTTAAAGCAAATTGATTTTAACTTTTTTTTTCTATACTATGAAAAGTAATATTTTTTTTATATTATTATGATAGTTTATCAATAAGAAACAATACAAATATAATTTACTAGACACATATAGTAGATTCGCTTCGCAGATTTTCGTACTACTACATGTTTTTAAAAACAATCGATTGGGTCGATTGGGTTAACACTTTACATAGGTTGTTATTTTTCTAGCCTATATAAATGTACTATGTCTCCAATTTGAATGTTGACATGCACTGTGATCTGTCATTTTGCAAGATAACACGTGTGTGAGTTGCGCGTGGGAAGAGATGTTTTTAGCATTGTCTGCACTTAGTATTACATGTACATGTTTATTTCTTTTTTCTATACCTTGTAAATAATAGAAGGCCGCACGTAAGATTAGTTTTAAACTAAATGAGTTACCATCTTTGAACAAAAGCGCTAATGTTTATCTTTAGCATTTAAATTACGTGTTTTAATTTGAATCCAATACTCGTTGATGGCACAGGGTTACACTTTCAAAAGAAAATACATGCTAACTACACAGTTAATAAACTAAAAGTTGATTTTAAAAGTGAATAAACGAGTATTTATTATATAATAATATCTGACAAAAGGAGCATTTGGAAGAATATCACGCAACCGGGAAATGACAATAACAGACTCGCCGTCAAATATTAATCGTTTATTTAAAGTGGATATGAGACAACGAACGCTCACTATAAATGACTTTTTATGTTTAATGTAATACACTGTGTTTACTTTAAACAACACCGCGGTGCTATAACATTCTTACGTAGGCTAGCGTATATGTGAAATTTGTATATTGCAATCAATATATTCATTACATCTCGTGAAATATTGTTTAACTGTTATATGTGTGTGACCATGTGTATTTATCTAAGTACCTAGTATGTAAATTGTTAGTCTATCCCGTTCCCTGATATCTCTCGAATCAGGTCTATGTTTAACCCCATTGAGTAAGCAAGAAATTCCATGCCTGTCCCACAATTCATAGCTGTTAAACGCTTACTAAATGTCGACTTTCTCTGAAGCAACTGACTAATCAATCTGCTCGAATGAGCTTAAATCTCATTGCTACATATCGGACCTTACTGGACCGAATCGGGAGAGCAGAGTCCGTTTTACAGACTAATGAAATGTTCACATTCGTCAGCCATTAACGTAAGTAAGCAAAATATAAATCAACGAACTATTTTTTACAGAAAATGTTTACATTTTCCAACTGACCATTTATACTGACCGTCCACATAAAATTGAAATTGAGGGCTCAACTCAAATACTAGCCTAATCTAAGTGATACTTGAATCACATATAAATCTAAATTTTAGAAAGAGGTTTAAGTAAAAAAAAATCACAATTGGCGAGTGTCCCTTTAAAACTTCAATTAGAACTTCGTTTGGACAAGCAAGAAGAAAAGTGAACATTTCAGCACTAGAAGATACATGAACATTTCAGCACTAGAAGATACATGACCTCTCTATGGCAGAGGAAATAAACTAGTTTTCTTCAAACTAGTCAAAGGAATACTTGTTGGTAACCAATTAATCCAATTAATACAATTTATGGAAGTTTAATTAAGTTCAATCACAAAGAAAGCTTTTTGATTATCAAGATGAATTGTGGTATTTAATATGGATGCAATGGCTGACAACTACATCTATGACAACTGAAATAGGCCGATTTCCGAGGATGTCTTATTGTTGTATACACAATATCAAAATTGTTTATAGTTGTTTTTAGTGAGGTTTAACGTAATTTCCAACACATTTCAGGTAATATATGGCGTGTCCAGTTTTATTGATGGAGGAAGACTTAAGAATGAGTAGGACCATCGTCCCTCCGCAAGTAAATCACATACTTTCTCTCATAATGTTTGAGGAGCGAGCGGGACTCGAACCTGCAACCTTAGCGGTGAAAGATAAGTGATCTTGAGATCGGCGTCTTAGACCACTTGACCACCGAACCCCCACCCACCCACAAACAAACTTTAATAAAAATCCATCTAGTAGTTATATAGTAAAAGGTAAAATGTTAACGGTGGACGGGCAAATGACATTAACCTAAATGTCACTAATAAGGCACACACGGGTTACCCAGCCACTTCGTTGAATCTCATCAAAACATTCGTAGGAATAAATACATATACAATTGATGTATATTTAATTGAGACATCTAAACACTGCAAATCAATACATACGTTACTGACGCCAGTTGATAAACTTTGTTTGTATAGGAAGGTGGTTAACTGCTATCATAACGTATAGTAAACGAGATAAACTAAATGTACAAAAAATAACTACATGTGGCAATAGACACAATGATAATTAATTTACTAAATCGAGGACGTGACGCCAGTTCCTCGATACATACGTGACCATCGAGAATAGCATTGAATAGTATGAATAAATTATGGTCAACGATACACGTATTCGTAATTTATTAACTGGTTAAGTAATATAGTTGATTTCAAGCAAAGATTTATGGCCATTATTCTACTCCAAATAATAAAAGAAGGCCGTGTTGCTACTGACATCCATGTTCACAACCCACTAATTGGCAGATATCATTACAGTTGATCACAACCCACTATTGGCAGATATCATTACAGTTGATCACAACCCATTCAATGGCAGATATCAGGATATTCAGGTACAGCCCACTAAATGGTAGATATCATTACAGTTGATCACAACCCACTAAATGACAGATATCATGATATTCAGGTACAAACCACTAATTGGCAGATATCAGGATATTCAGGTACAATCCACTAATTGGCAGATATCAGGATATTCAGGAATTGGCAGATATCAGGATATTCAAGTACAGTCCACTAATTGGCAGATATCAGGATATTCAGGTACAACCCACTAAATGGCAGATATCATTACAGTTGATCACAACCCACTAAATAGCAGATATTAGCATATTCAGATACAACCCTCTAATTGGCAGATATCAGGATATTCAGGTACAACCCACTAATTGGCATATAATATTAGAGTTGATCAGAACCCACTAAATGGCAGATATAAGGATATTCAGATACCACCCACTAAATGGCAAATATCATTAGAGTTGATCACAACCCATTAAATGGCAGATATCAGGATATTCAGAAACCCCCCACTAAATGGCAGATAATAGGATATTCAGGTAAATCCCACTAAATGGCAAATAGCATAACAGTTGATCACATTCAACTAAATGGCAGATATCATTATAGTTGATCACAACCCACTAAATGGCAGATATCAGTATATTCAGGTACAACAAACTTATAAGCAAATATAAGGATATTCAACTACAACCCACTAATTGGCAGATATCATTACAGTTGATCACAACCCATTAAAAGTCAGATATCATAACAGTTGATCACAACCGACTAAATGGCAGATATCAGGATATTCAGGTACAACCCACTAAATGGCAAATATCACGATATTCAGGTACAACCCACTTAATGGTAGATATCATTATAGTTGATCACAACACACTAAATGGCAGATATCAAGATATTCAGGTACACCCTACTAAACGGCAGATATCATTACAGTTGATCACAACCCACTAAAAAGCGGTTATCAGGATATTCAGGTATACACCACTAAAAGTCAGATATCATTGCAGTTGATCACAACCCACTAAATGGCAGATATCAGGATATTCAGGTACAACCCATTAAATGGCAGACATCATTACAGTTGATCACAACCCACTAAATAGCAGATATCAGGATATTCAGGTACACACCACTAAAAGTCAGATATCATTACAGTTGATCACAACACACTAAATGGCAGATATCAGGATATTCAGGTACACCCTACTAAAAGTCAGATATCATTACAGTTGATCACAACCCACTAAATGGCAGATATCAGGATATTCAGGTACAACCCATTAAATGGCAGATATCATTACAGTTGATCACAACCCACTAAATAGCAGATATCAGGATATTCAGGTACACCCCACTAAAAGTCAGATATCATAACAGTTGATCACAACCCACTAAAGTGCAGATTTCAGGATATTCAGGTACACCCACTAAAAGTCAGACATCATTACAGCTGATCACAACCCGCTAAATAGCAGATATCAGGATATTCAGGTACAACCCACTTTGCACCACTAACTAGATCCTACTTAAATATCATTTCAGTTCATGTATATAGCGTGTGAGTAGGTATGCACCACCATCAGGTTTCCACTCGAAAAAGCTATCAGTATATGTATATAGCATGTTAGTAGTTATGCACCACTTACTGGATCCTACTTAAGAAAGCTATCAGAACATATATATAGCGTGTGAGTAGTTATGAATCACTAACTGGATCCTACTCAAGTAAGCTATCAGTACATGTATATAGCGTGAGTAGTTATGCACCGCTAACTGTATCCTACTCAAACAAAATATCAGTGCATGTATATAGCGTGTGAGTAGTTATGCACCACTGACTTGATCTTACTCATATAAGCTTTCAGGACACGTATATAGCGTGTCAGTAGTCATGCACCACTAACTGTATCCTACTCATATAAACTAGCAGTACATGTAAAACGCGTGTGAGTAGTCAAGCACAACTAACTGGACTCTACTCAACTAAGCTATTAGTGCATGTATATAGCATTTGAGTAGATATGCATCACTTACTGGATCCTTCTCAAATAAACTATCAGTACATGTAAAACGCATGTGAGTAGTCAAGCACCACTAACTGGATCATACTCATATAAACTGTCAGTATATGTATATAGCATGTGAGTAGCTATGCATCGCTTACTGGATCCTATCTATTCAAATAAACTATCAGTACATGTATAATGCGTGTAAGTAGTTATGCACCACTAACTGGATTCTACTCAAATATTTAATCGTTACATGTATATAGCATGTGACCAAAAAAAGATAATCAAATAAGCCATAAGTACACTTCGTAGCGTGTTAGTAATTTATGCACCACTAATTTGACCCTATTCAAATAAGTTATCAGTACACGTTCATAGCGTGTTAGTAGTTATGCATCTCTAACTGGATCCTACTCAAATAAGTTATCAGTACATGCATGTAAATTGTCACTACAGTCCAGTTGTGTTACATGCTAAACCTGGATATATAACCTATGGTTACAACCATTTCTTTTGAGTTGGTTGATTATATTGTCTTGTGTTATTGGCTTGTATTGTAGTTAGGCGTTTTCGCCTTGGTCTGGTCTGTGTATAACAATCTTGATGTTCACAAACAGCTATCCCAAATATATATAAATATTTTACAGGTTTTGCCATAGACGACCACATAGTTATGTGCGAAATAACTTTCATCCAATTACGTAAATTATGCTCCTGTCCTAAATAGAAACCAGATAAAAGTTGTGCCTGATACATTACTACAGTGGGTCTTTAAAATTCATATTTACACTAAGTAGCTATAAAATTCTTGGAAAATGCGTTTCATGAAAAAACTCAAAATCCCACAGATTACATCAAGCAGTGTTATATAATTCTCTGAATAAGTGTTTAATGTCGAAAAAATCCTGAAAATTCCACATACCTGTTCTTGTATTTCAGTCTCAGGCATTTAATCGGTTGATACAATTCTCCGTTTCTCTAAATATCAGGTCAAGTATATAAATAAGAAAACATCCTATAGCTCGATGTTCTGGCGTTGCATGACTATAAAAACCTGTTGGGCGTTTAGTTTATTAGTTTATTAATGTTCACGCCTATCACGTGTTAAGATAAAATTCGGAACATTGCTCGGTCATTTCCGCCTACGATTGGTAAAGATTGGCACAAAGTAACAAGTTTATCACTGTTTTGTGTGAGGTGGGGTCGAAGAAAAGCCACGAAGTTCAGAAAACTATTTTACATTCTATACATAATATATGTGTTTGGTTTAATGTACGTCTAAGTGGTATATGTTTTACTAGTTCATATTATTAGTTACGCAAATTATAGTACTATTTACTGATTCTAAGGTGTCAGTATAATGTGACAGAGTGGGTTATCAGGGTATCATACCATATGTCTGCCACGTGATACCCCAGTGCGACAGCGCTAAGAATACTGTCTCAAGTTGATGCTGTCGCAATTGGACTGAAATAAAAAAAATAATAAAGCGACGATCAGCACCATAAATAACAAATACGATATAATGTCGTATATATTTATTATGTGAATTTTTTTTAGATATCCTTGTATCTACACATTTGTATTCATATATTTGTATATGGGTCTCAGATCTTCTGGAAATGGGGGAGTCAACCTGTTAAACTTGTCATTAACGTCGGGTCTCATTATAATAATTGTGTATAGGTAAGTAGCTGATACAAAATTCCCTTAGAAGTCAAGAACATCCTCGGAAAATAGACATTAGTAGCAGAATCGGTTTTCATGCATACCGGACAAGGAATTCCGCGTGTTTTAGCCATGTATGGATATTTCATCCTACATCCCCTGTTCACACTTATCCCCTCATCGCACTATAATGTTACGCTATTCATAAATTCCTAGCGCTATGACGTGTTCATTCTGAAAAAAACACTATGGTTTCCTTAAAAATAAACCGGAACAAAAATTTTAAAAAATCACACAGTTAGGGTTGTAATCGTGGGTTATTTTGGTCCGGAATGAAAATTCTGTCTCTCGAGGTAACTGTTTTAGCGAGTGACCGCTGGAACAGTTATCCACCCGGACGGAATTTTCCATCCACTCCGAAAACCCATGGAAGATACTTAAATAATTAAATATACACCCAACCCCCACCATCCCAATAAAGCTTAAATAAATTAGTACACCATTTAATCTGTCTAATATTCAAATCACATATATTTCAAAATCTGCTGTTTCATTAATGCATAGATTTAAACCCGATAATAACATTAGTAAAGATATAACAAAATATTTGTAATGCAACATTTAAATGCCATTCCCACGGTGTTGTATTCAACAGGATATCATATAAAGAAAACATCTGAGCTGGATTTTTTTATTTCTTCATATTTTTTTTACATTCGCCAACATAGATTTCACTTGTTTATGAAACTGGTGAAACGGATTTCCATTGGCCCTGTCCTAATTGTTTACCGACAATGAATTTTCGGTCATATCGCAACGGTGTCTGCTTGATACATAATTCTGAGTGCTGCCACACTGGAGTATCATGCCGTAGACACATTATATGTTCATACTTATCACATTATACTGATACGACACCCGGCCAGACCTAGAACTATCCTCTAAATGCTGAGTGAGAAAGCTTCGAGTATCATTTTTCAAGTATTTTGGTATGACCCGGCCGAGGGCCGAACCCATGTCCTCCCACATGCGAGGCGAACGCTCTACCATTAAACCACTTAACTACACATCATTGTTCATATTGTACAGACGCGTCTGACTATCAATCCAGGGGATCGTGAGTTCGACTCCCCGTCCAGCAACAGTCTCGGTGACGATTGATATACGACATCGTGTCTCATTATCATTCGTCTCTCACCGCTGATTCAAGTGGGAATGTTATCAGTAACTTGCGATAATTGGGTGTGCTTGAATAGTGGTTAACCTTTCAGGATCCCATAAAACAGTGGTTAGGTTAACTGATCTTCTGTTAGCCCTCGATGACATAAAAATGACGCTAAATATTCAATTAATCAATCAATCATATTGTTCAACATACACATTACCTATTCTGTAACCCCGGAGCAATCTGGACACCCATGCAGAACCATTTTCTTTTCACCTTTTCTTTTCTTCCTACTTATCATCTCCATTTCTAACTTTTAACTTTTTTTTTAACTTCTTCTTTAACAGTTTGTACACTGCGTTCATATGAAATAACAACACCAGTGAACGAACGTTAAAGTTGCAACAATAACAAAATTAAAAAAAACATACCTGCTTTATAGATCACCACTCGAATATGGTAAATCATTAGTAATTTCTGGGAACTAGATTCATACAAGCTAATGAGCTTTATCCAAAACCCAATTCTTAGACTTGTTTGTCATTTTAATATTTTGCAAATATTACGTAATATTCTTTGTGCAGTTTTTTTCTTCATAAAAGATTGTTTAAACCAAGAATTCTGATAAATGCGTTCTATATTTCGCAACATGCTTTCCAAAAAACATATTTACGTCGTCTGGGCTTGATCTAGTACAGTTTTTTTTAACATTTTTGAAAAATGTGTTCTATATTTCGAAACAAGTGCTTTGCAGAAAATATGTTCGTTTTGCCTGGTGGAAAATTTGAATTAACCAATCAGATAGATGGCAATCCCACAATTGGTCCAGAAGTCATCAGGATGTATACGTATTTATTATGTGAGTCATACATTTTCTGAACCGTCCGTCCTAAATGCATGAAATGATATCAACATGTGTCTATGTTTACATCAGAAAGAATTACAAATCGTATTCTCTTTCACACACACTGGTAAAGGCCGGACCCGGTTAGCAGAGACGGTAGCACATTTGTCTACAAATACAGCTCGTGAGTTCGAACCCCGCCACGCCACAGTCGTCCTTATGATTGTTACATTACATTTTGAGATTCGTTATCATTCGTCTCTCACTCTCATGTGCGAATGTTTATGGGTGTGCTCGTACTGGTTAACATTCCGGGATCACAGGAGAGAGTGGTTAGGCTTACTGTTCGTCTGCATAACTGACGCTAAATGTTCAATGAACCAATTCCGCTGGTTAACTCCAGCGTATTGTCGTTTACATAAAAAGTATTCTAATCATATGATTGAACAAACTTTTTTAAATATGGTTTAATTATCTCCATAACAGGGTTTTTAATAACATGACCAGTTTTATTGGTTGAGGAAGACCTCGGAATAACCAGAGTATAACCACCGTTCTTCAACAAGTAAATGACAACATTTCTCACACATTTTGTGTTGGGCCGAGCTTGGCTCTAACGACCTCAGCGGCGAGAGGCATGTGGAGATTAGACGATAATGCCTTAGATCACGCCTCGTAGACCGTATTGTACTTTACAATATGCGTTATCGGTATTTCAAAAGCTCGAACCCACGACCTTAACGGCGAGAGGTATGCGGTCATTAGACAAGTATTATCAAAGCTGACGGTGCCCCAACTGTACATCAACATACCCACTCACCCAATGTAGTCATACTTTATTATACGGGCTTGTAGTAGATCACAAATCGATAACAGAAAAATTAAATTAATCAAGTTTAAACTAATTTACCTTGATTGCGAAGACAGTTCAGAACTTATATGAACCTCTTTCGAGTGCGTTTTCAGGATGGAACCATTAGTGTGTGTGTGTTTTTTAGAGGCATCATGACATTTTTTTGCGTATTTAGAACACTTTGAACGCCTGTCATGTTTGAATTGTGAAAGAAAAAGTTAGTTATCCTTCTTTGATGTGGGTCTTTTTTTTAATGAAAACCCTTTAAAATAGTTTGTTTACAATAGAAATATGAAGGAAAATCAATGGGGGCTTACACCTCTATTGTTTAATAAACGTTAACTCTGACTATCTCTAATTAACAAAACACCTATCGTTATCTCCCTTGTATTGTGTTGGGAGTTTTAAACTGTACAACGGACCCAGCTCTCTCTCTCTCTCTCTCTGTATAAAGCAATGAGATTGGAGCACGCTGATTGGTCATTTGCTTCAAAGAAAATCATAAAAGTCGCACAGTTAGGGTTTGTTTACAAAAAAAGTCTTTCATGGGGTTTTCAGGGATAAACATCAATACTATCGACGACTAGATCTGTACGCGTTGCTTTTATCATTTAAATGCAATATGGTTATCAGTCCTGTTTTACGTCTTGTATAGGGAAGTACAAGAAAATGTATAAAGCATGTCTAAGTTAAAGTTATAATAACTATAGTAATGATAATAATAAAACCTTTTACTTTCCGCGAATAACATATTTGTCTATATAGCCAATCTGACAAAAGAGACAGTTGGGACCCACGAGAACAACAAAATATCTATTACAGCATATTCTTGAACCACACAAAATTAACATTTCAAATATATAACAGTTCTTTGGTCGTTGTAAAAGTTTATTTCTGAAAGGAAGGGTCGTTTGTGGTCATTTTGTCTGAAGTTATGTCTAATGTACACTGACCTCTCACCAATGAGGTCGCAGAAGCACGGAATACATCTTACAACGTACGGTAGGTAGGAACGGACAAATCTTTCCCGCTTCTGACCGTTACATAGCAAGAACAAGCAAGCACGCTGATTGGTCGGTTGCTTCAGCGGAAGTTGAAACGCGTCACACTTTGGTAAACGAATTAGAGTGCTTTTAGAAGAAAGTGGAGTGCAGACAGGGAATTCAATGCTTGTACATTAGGGTATACCTATCAATGCCGGAATTTCGAATAGACTGCCAACGTATGTCTTTGAAAAAATATTTGTAAAGACAAAGCGATATATATTTATTAAAGTATCGACAATAAATCAATCAATCAATCAATCAAGGATAAAATGTTTTCAAAATTCAACTCCAAACAGTATTGAGTTTTCAAAATTGTGCTCAAACCTTTGAAATTCTCAAGTGTCAGATTTTAATTATTAATAGTCCATCGTTATTATTTTATTTTACCCGATTTTCATTTTGTTTACTAGTATATCGTAATTTATTTTACATAATCTTGTAGAACTGAAATATATTCATATTAATAAAGTTAAAAATATTTAAAGGGGTACCAGAAGTTTTTTCAAACCGCAAAATTTAAATCTAAATAATATACTTTCAGGATATATTTTTAAACACTGTATATTCCGTAATTCTTTATAGATTTTCGGTAACTGAAAAAGGTAAATGGTACCACCAGGTTTCTTCGAACGAAAAAAATATTGTTTTAATTTAATTGAAATGACTAGCTCAATCACTTTATAATTGATTTCAATTATCTGAACTAGATATTCTAAGCTATCTAACCATATAAAAAAAATTGAAATCGGTTAATAAATAAAGAAGTTAAAATGCACTGCCAGCTTCCGTTCCTAAAAACAATGTGAGCACTCTAGTCGCGCATTAATTTCCCATTAACCTGTATTTAACTTAAAACTGGTTATTAAGGTCTAAATTAGTTTTCAAATACATTTAAACATCATTATGTGGTCTTTTCTGCTAAACATTTTTATGAGCTTCAGCTTTTAAATGCAGTTTTCCAGTTCGATCCATGTGGAACTACTTTTCACCGCGCATATTTCTTGAGAGCCACTTTACAATTTTGTGAAGTTAGCTATAAGTGGATAGCGTCAGAGATCTGGCATTGCTACTTGGTACCAGGGCATTGGGGGCAAGCTCCAGGCAAAAGACGTAATGTGCTAACCGTATAAACTATGGTTAACTCTTGGAAATTGTAAAAAAAATACATAAACGGTTTATTTTTACAATTTATAATTACATCAAGCATACTCATCACAAAGTGACATCAATATATTTCTTTCAGCGTTGTTAAATTCAAGCTATTGTATTTGTGTAGCATCACCAAGCGGCCTGAAAAAAATAAAATGTAATTTGGTTAAATCATATCGGCTGCTCTATTCTCCACAAGGAAGACAGACAGCTAACTTAACATAAGTAATGTGTAAGCAAATACGCCCTCTGTCTATTGCTCTCAGATTACTTTCCATTTAGTTTTTACATGGTTAAGTGTTTGCTCTATTTTTTTCTTTAAATATCTTATAACTATTCTTCAAACTTATTTTCAATCAACCATTCCTTCGAAAATTAGAGGTGTGCGTATGCAAATGAAGTGCACTGTCTCTCTTCTTTCACCCAATGGCATGTAAATAGAACATTTGTAGGTATGCTTATTGCGTAATGACTTCATAAAAGTGTGTAAATGAAGTGCTCTGTCTCTCTTCTTTCATCCAACAACATGCAAATAAAACATTTTAGGTATGTTAATGACGTCATAAAATTATGTAAATTAAGTGATCTGCCTCTCTTCTTTCACCCAATGATATGCAAATAAAGCAATGACCTAATGACGTCATAAAATTATGTTAATGAAATGAGCTTCCAAATGAAAGTAATATGGCGTAGGATTTAGAGCTTGCTTAAAATTAAATCTAGCCCATTCATTGCCACAATAAATTTTACTCTTTCGATTTTATTAAATAAAATGTTTATTTAAGTCATTTTGTAGATGATACAAAGCGGGAAGCAGTCTGTGTTTCGATTTATTACAAAAGTTAAATAGCTTCTCGCTAACTGTCAGACAAAAGTGTACGTCGCAGTGAAAAGTATACGAGGTTTAAAAGTAACACACTTTAGAAAACATTAAAAACAACTGATCTCCTATATGCCTGATTTATATAAGTATACGCAACTACAAATGTATTTATAAATGACAAACCAGCCTTTGGCTGAAACATGGGCCATAGCCCAGCTTCTCTAAACATCTCAACTTGAGGTTTTCCTCAACTCATTTTTTTAATGCTCTAACTTTATTTACATTGTTCATTTTGCATGTTATCTTTTACAAATAATTCAAAGCTTTTTTTAAATTGAGGAGAATCTCAACTTGAGATGTGTAGTGAAATCGAACCCAGAACAATAGTTACATAATGATTTTTTGAGAAACTAAAGTATGACAAATATATGTTACTTTTGACAGTTTCGCACGCATATCGATTGCACTTATCGTCCCCACAGCACACGGCGCATATAGAACTGGAGCCGCTACTTCGTTTACCAACGATTGCAGGCAAATTTGAGTTCTGAGTGTCGCTCCCCGTGGAAGTATTTAGTATATAGCCCATCAAACTTTGGCAAACCTAAAAATAGATTTACATTTTATACAACGGTGTAACATTGTATTATAAACAAACCAACAATTTAACTAGAACAAGTTTATTCGCATATCAGCAACGTATTGGCTATTGCCATTTACAAATTCAAATTAATTTAAGTATGCCATAGACATACAATGATATGAAATACAAACAAATACACTCATATCACATATTCAAACTGAAGCAGTCATGGTATTTAAACATATTTAAAAAGTATTACAAAATTATTTAAAATCTTATCAACAATCAAGTAAATTGTTTAAAGTTTCTTGCCTTAGCCTATGAGCTTCGGTCATAAATGTTGCCAAATTGCAAATAATTTTTTTTTATTCTTCGATGGCATTATGTTTTTAAAACTATTAACATTTGGGAAAAACTATGTTAAATATATTTATTTTTATTTGTTTTATATGTGGGACAACATCTGAGAAAATGACACTATGATTCAACCAACCCCCATTACATACTCTGCAAAAACTACTAGCCCTTTGTACATTTGTGTATCTCCCAGTTTCAATTACTAAATTATGCGTACTCAGTCGAAATATTGTTTAATGTTTACGGTTTGTTTCATTTGAAATATAATCTAAGTAAAATTCATATTCAAAACATGTTTTAAATTGAAATGCAACCAAATATCTCAAAAACCAAGTCAAAAAACCACGTCGATTTAATATCATATGCATACTACCAGCCCAACAGCAGGTATTTTGCAAAATAGTTTGTTTATTAAAAACTTTAAATTGAATAGAATTGGTTCTGTTCATAACTTTTGTCCAATAGCTTATTACACGTTATTTATAGATAACAGATAATGGAAATCTCCTAGTTCGACTAATACAGTTACGTTAGGAGTTTGTTGTTTAACACCTACGATAGGTTTGCAAAACTTAGATGTAATTGATCTAATACCATATGTTCATGAATACCCCAAACTTCCGATCCATATAATAGAATTGGCACAACCATAGAGTCGAAGAAAGATATCTTATTTAATCCTAATAAATACTGAAAGTAAACTGTTATATGCTCTGGGAACTTGATCTAATAATGCCTTTGTAGCATGCGGTATATTTCCAGTGTAATGGAATTTAGTACCCAAGTAGCAAAATTTATCAACAATTTTTTTTTCATAATTTATAAACCATTCATGGTTATGTTAACCGATTAAAAACTGATACCGGATTGGACGAGTTTAATCCAAACGGTATCGTGAATAACTGTATCGGACGCCTTCATGTAATCCACGAAAATACAATATAATTTTGATTTTTTTTTTATGAAAACTATTTTAATTATTAATATAGTAAAATTGATAGTCAATATGTAGTAGATGTACTATTGCGAAAGACAAATTATGCATTGTTAAAATTATTCCGCCTCGCACCATTTATTTATTCTATTACGTAGGGTGAGAAAGAATATTTTTGACATTATATTTGTCGACATAATGCCACGATAATTGGGCGGATTAGATAAATCGCCCTTTTTATGTATAGGAATAATTACACCTTTACCGCAACAGTCCGAATAATTTCCAGTGTCGTAAACTTTGATAAATATTTGAACAAGATAGGAGAAATGTCTTTTGAATTGATAAAAAAGTCAGGACAGGAAATACTGGTATAAATAACGATAAGAAAAAAATGATTCCAATGGAGGTTCTAATGGAAGACGGAAGCTTATCTTCGAATGTTAAAGATGTTTTAAATAGATGGGAACGAAATTACAGTAACCTCTTGAATTGTCGTAATGCAACTTTAAATTATGGCCAATCTCAAAATACTTGTTTAACATCTAATATTCTTTTAGATGGAAATATATCTAATTCTGAAGTTAAAAAAGCAGTTGATAAGGCTAAAAACGATTAAGCCAATGGTGTTGATAATATACATGCTGATGTTTTGAAAAATGATAATTCAGTTTGTTTTTTACATGTTCCTTTTATTGTTTACTTTGAGTCTGGTTGCGTTCCATCATTGTGGGGCAAAATCATTATCAATCCTATTCATAAGTCAAGCTCCGTCGATCCAGGAGACCCTCTATCTTATGGAGGTTTTGCGTTGGCGTCATCAATGTATACATTGTATACTGCAATATTGAACGATCGTTTTACTTTATGGTCAGATAGAAATGATAAATTTTATATGAACAAATTGGTTTTCGGAAAAAACGTAGCACTATTGGTCTGATTTCATCACTTACTTATATAATCGAAACTAGGAAAACAACTTAAACACTCAACAGTTTGCGCCTTTATTGATTTTCAAAAGGCTTGTGACTTTATCAATAGAGATAAACTTTGGGACCGCTTAACCCTTTACTTCATAAAGACACCTTTGGACACCTCTAATATTGAAAGCATTAATTCACCATGTATCAGCAATGGGTGATTTATGTTTATATTAACTGACAGAGTGGAAAACAGTGCAGGAAGAGTTCAGATTGCTCGTTACGAGCAATCTGAACTCTTCCTGCACTGTTTTCAAAAGCCTTCTGTGATTGGTGTGGGAAAGCGCGTATCTATGAAGTAAAGGGTTAACGTATATAGGTGTTTCAGATAAAATGTTAAAAGCGCTGAAATATTTGTATAATTCAGTTTTATCATGTGTTAAAGTTTGTAATTATTACAATGAACAATTTAATGTAAATTCTGGATTAAGACAAGGCTGTCAATTGTCACCATTATTATTTAACTTATTTATTAATGAATTACCATTACGTATAAGGCATTATGTAAAGGTATTGATATTGATCAAGAAAATATTAGTATATTACTGTATGCTGATGATATCGTTTTACTGTCTGAAAATTGAAGGTAATTTGCAGTTTATGTTAAATGAACTTAATAATTGGTGTATTATAAATAATATGTCCATTAATGCTAATAAAAGTAATGTCATTCATTTTAGACCATGCTGTATCCCTAGAACTAAGTGTAATTAAATGTGGTGTAAATGATATTAAGTTATCGGAAAAATATGTGTATTTAGTGCTTACTCTTACGGAGTTTTTGGATTATAATGAAACAGCCAAATAATTGCTCAGAGTGCGGATCGCGCTTTAGGTCTTTTAATTGCAAAGTATAAATCTTTGGATGGTATACCTTTTGATGTATTCAAAAAGTTATTTGATTCGTCAGTTTGGTCAGTGATATCATATGGAGCTTAGATTTGCGGCACCAAATCATGTGCTTGCATTAACGCAATTCAAAAAAGAGCGGTGTGTATCTAGGGAGCGGGAAGTACACGACTACTGCAGTTGTGTTCGATGATATGGACTGTACTCCACCATTACTTAAACAATGGAAATGCATATGTAACCACTGGAGTCGCAATGTCCATACAAATGACACTCGACTTAATAAACGAATATTTATCTGAGCACATAGTTATGTAGCTTATATAATGTAAGAATTAGTTCTTTGTTGTCAAATGTAACTTTTTTAATCTTAAAGTGCCACATTTCTTTGATATTAATGGCAACTATAAGTTAATCTCAAATAAATGATACTGTTTTTGAAATAATTATGAATATCTACATTTCTGAGTGGAATTCTAGTATTAATTGAATCACAGGTGTCAGTGATACTGGACAAAATAAGTTAAGAACGTACATGTTTTTTAATTCAGAATATAACACAGAACAATATTGTAAAATAGTTTTACCGCATAAACATAGGTCGGCTTTCGCAAAATTTCGTTGTGGAATAGCACCACTACGAATTGAAACAAATCGATATGAAAATGTTCCGGAAAATGAACGCTTATGTCCATATTGTTGTGAATTTATTGAAGATGAGTTTCATGTTATGTTAAACTGCAATTTATATGTTAGTGAATGAAGAGGTTTATTAATTAAAGCCAATGATATTACTCTTGAATTTCATAATTTAAATGATTGTGATTAAATGAAGTTTCTATTTTCAAATAAAGAGATGATAAGATTTACTGCAAAAACCTGTTTTAACGTTTTAAAGAAACGGAATTTTTACTTTTATAGTAATGTTTGTATATCATTTTATTTGTAAAATTTACTGTCTATATGATATTACTGTGTGAAAGCTCATTGCTTATCAGTTCATTACAAAAGCTGATTTGAAGTGTTAATTGATCTTTTAAAACATTTCATAAGATGCGCATTAGTGCTTCTATTGCTTGTCAAATTTTAATTATTTTTGTTTTAAGTACCTTTTAGATGCAAGTCAAGATTAGCAATGGGTTTTCAACTTTTATTAAACGTTAGTGTAAACAAATTGTAATAATTAATGCGATTAGAAAAAATATTTTATGAATTAGAAATATTTTATGAGTTGTATATTGTCTCTTATAATTCTTTTTTAGAATAGCATATGTTATTTTATGTGTATGTACTATGTCCTATGTTGTACATATGATGAGACATCAATAAATAAATATAAGCTTTATTATTATTTAAACGACATTTTTTTTATATTTTAAATGCCGGGAAACACACATACACATACATGCGCATTACGCGGCGAAAAAAACTTGTTCTAGTTCAATAACTGTAATATTACATCGCATGTTTAATCAATAGACGAAACATGTCTGCAAAACTGAAAAACGCAAGTATCGGCGTTTGAATTACCTCTAACACCTATTGTATATGATTAAATGGTAAAAGAAAATTTAGTCTGGATATGTATAACGTTACATAGACAAGATTCCCTGCTCATCAATACACCCTGGTTATACAAATTCAATTCAATCAATTATTTCACTGATAAAAAAACGATTATCTATGAGCATTGTGATGATCAACGCTACAAATAGGTGTATGTTTACAAGACCAAAATACATTCCCTTCAGACGTTTTCTAAGAAAATTCAAAATGCTGGAATATGTGAACGCTCAGAGCAGGTAGGAAAACAAAAAGCTAATACAATCGTTGTTTGTCAGTAATTGTCTAAATTTGCCCATATCTACCAGTTGGCAAGAAAACGTAAATCAAAAAATCTAATAGTATTACTTATTTCAAATCGATGTATCGCCTTACATGCTTCAACTTAATACATCATATTTTGAAATTAACAATAATAACTTCATGATGCAGATACCGGACGGTATTTAAAAGTAGCTATTTCACTGGTTCAAATTGATTCGTTATTTTCAGCCGACCATTTCAATCGCTGCTTTTAAACCCCGTTCAATAAAAGAATCATGTAGCCAATGACAAGGTCAAATCGAATGTGACGAGATGGAAACCTTGCCGGTTTATAAAATCTTCCCCCCACCCTCACTATGCCCAAACAAAAACATATAATCCCATTCTCACCACTCAACCCCACCTAATAAAAATAAACATTATTCAAACTATTGAACACATTTAAATCATGTGGGAGTGGTGAATGCTGGTGTTTGGGGTCGGATAAAGAGGTAGATAAAATACCAATTATGTCGCCTGTGGTCGTGGATTTCCCCAACATTAAAAAGTCGATAAAATACATTTCATTGCTATGTTGACACAGTCGGCTTAGACAATGCAATTTATTTTTTGCACGACCAGTATATTTCCTAACAAGTTTATTACCCATGGGCTTCGTTCAACTTGCCTAACAATATCATTGAATTTATCACGGTAGTAAAGAAACAAAAATCATTCTAAACACTTTTTACATTCTAAATAGGACTATTCGGATCGGTTCGAACGTCATGAGGAACATTTTGTCGGGTGTTTGTTTATAAAGTTGATTTTTGAAATGTACAATATGAAATATTTTAATGGATCCAATATATTTCTACATAGTGTACAGTCACGTGGTAGCATCTGAAGTAGGCGATTGGCGCTACACTTACAGGTATAGAACAAAAATGGGTACCAGGCAATAAAGGTCGTAGGTTCCAGGCCCATCCCGCTCCAAATACAGTATGTGAGAAAGTTTGCCAGTTATTTGTGGAAGGATAGTTGTTCTATTCAGATTCATTCTAAGGTTGTCCTCCAACATCACATGCAACAGTAAAAATGACAAAAAGGGGACACCACCTTGGAACGGTCAAAACATATAGCAAATCCGTCCCTGGGAAGCTTAAAACATGGTGTATTAGAGCATCCGACCTCGCCCTTCCCTCCATCATTGTGCATAATAAAAAGGTGTATCCGACGAAATAAAGTAATATTCAGTCCAGTCGTTGCTGTTGCTATTCAGCATTAAATTGTGTATTATAGTGAGTAACTCAGTAATTATCATGGTTTTATTATATTAGTTTAATAGGTTTAATATTGGAACCATGATTGGATATATGTATATATAACTTTTGCAAGAAAGCTAAAATGTCCAGATGATTGACGGCGAGTACTTGTTTAAGCGAGATATAGTGTATTCACTAAAACCAAATGCCATGTATGGTACTCCTTTTGGCTGGGTGTATACAATTAGCGAGTGACAGGGTGATCAATTCCGGAGAATTCTACATGTTGATAATTAACCAAATGTACGCATTCAGAGATGCAGCCCTGGCTAATGTATTTTTAATGGTCCAGGTGTGACTGTATAGGGTTCTAGCGAGGCCTTTAAATAGGACAAGTCAGATGGATGAGAGAGTTTACTTTGGTATGCGAGAGGTTATAGATCGTAGGATACTTTGGAAAGTTGAAAAGTGGGGAGGGGGAGGTTAAGTTGCATGGTTTGATTAAGATAATGGTTGATGTTTAAGAAGGAACTGATACAAAAATGGTGACGTGTGTTGAAATATGTTTTAGAAACTGCATACGTGTTAATAAAATTCATTAAAGTTTAAATGACAGTTGTAACAATGTAAGAAATAAATATATATAGAAAATCCTGTGTTAATGATGTACGATGTTGAAACATGTAAGAGAAAGAGTAAGAAAAATGATGCACGTGACCAAGGATTCTACCCTGGAAAGCTGTTGTGACGAAGTAACAGAAGTAACAAGTAAGGGGATTATTGCCGATTTAAACTTTTCAGCTAGCGAGCTGTGTAATTTAATATAATTTCTGGGTGTAAAAATCTAAATAAAATAATGAAAATGGCAGAAATTAATATCACGGTTGCTTAGAAGTAGAGACATGTTAATGCATTGTCAGGGAAAATCCATTGTCAATACTTTGGGTCATAATACTGGCGAAAGTACTAATCCGTATTCAGCAATCCGATCTCATTCATTATTTCAAAGGTCATTTACCAATTTTGTGTAAATGAGGGACAAACTGTAATCATTGTGCATAATATATGTCTTTTCACACGTCTTAGTAACTAAACTTTGTTTTAAGTCAGCAAGACGATAACAAATAGCATGTACATAAATACATGTAAAACGACATTTGAGAAAGCCATTGTTATATTGTGTTCACGTTCATAAATTCCCAATATTAACCGGACTATACAAACATTGCTAATACAGCATTAAAAACGAACGCGGAAGGATCTAGTTGACGGCCATAGCCGGAAGTGCTCATAATTATTATTAACCGTATTTACGGTAAAAAAGTAAATTATTAGGACGCTAGTATACCGTACTAAATGCCAAAGGATTCGAATTGTGAAAACAGAACTTAAAACCGACCATTTTGAAATAAAATAAGAGGTGACCATGACCTTTGAAGAACAGACCCAAGAAGACCTAAGGAAGATAAGTTCCGGACAGCAGTGGACAGACGGACGGAGCTGTGACCTTGACCTTTGACGAACATACCCATGTCAGTGGCATGACACATCGTCTTATTATAGTGAACATTTGTGCGAAGTTATTTAAAAATGCAATATCAATTAAAGAAGATACGATCCGGACATGACTACACAATGTATTCATTTGATGTTCAAACACTTTACCTTGAGTTTACGAACAGACCCAAGTCATTCGCATGACGCATCGTCTTGTCCTAGTGAACGTTTGTGCCATTTTATTTAAAATTACAATCACAACTGAAGGAGATACACGTATGTTACAGCAGGGGACACACGGAAGCACGGACGGGCGGACGCAACCAATTTCTATATTCCCCTGCTCCGCTCTACGAGCGGTGGCGGAGGATAAAAGGATGTACACATATTAGATACACGTAGACGATTCCCAACTGCATATACCTTTTTATTCATACATTGTGTTTCATGTCTGAGTTCGTCTTCTCCAACCGAGTGTGTACTTGCGTAACACATCTGAAATTTAAAAACAAACAATAGAAATATGTCATTTAATTATGTCTACGTGTACAATAGCCTGTTATACATGTCTTGACAATTCACTTGTAAATTCTAGTCTATACATAGAACAAGATATCTCCCGAATTAAGTTTATTAACGCTTTAATACTAAATTATGACGTCATTCAACTATCCAGTGGCGGATGTACTCTTTAAAAAAAACTAGCGTACGACAACCTCTCCCCCCTAATCTCCCATAGTTTATTAAAAATCACTGTTGTCTACTGAAATTCATGTGTGCCAGTTCCGATTTTGTGTTACGCCCCTAAGTCCGCCAACTCTAGATTGAAATCCTAAATCCGTCCCTGAACTTGATATCAATACCCGACTATAAATTCTGGATCCGCCTGTTGAGCTTAGCTTTATTGATGACAGGTATTTTAGTGAACAGTTTGCGGATATATTGGCTTAAAAGGCCAACGGAAAATAACAAACAAATAAATCTAAGAATGATCTTTCACTGTTAACAGCTACGTTAATTTATTTTAACCCGATTGTGAAGTTATCTCAGATTTTATATTAATCACACTTGATTCCGTTTCCTGGTAGAATTGGTCATCAGGACGAGCTGGGAATTGTACTCGCAACTTATAGTGTGAGGGGTCAACACTCTATCCATTGCATATTTTCATCCCGCTACAATAGTTTGACATTTGCTTTAGTATATTATCACCATAAATATGAAGCTGTATATGGTTGAATAACATTTTAACATCTTTCATAAATTTCCTGTGATTTCATTGTTGGTGCTCTTAGATTTGTAACGATTACCAAAAACATAACATAACTTACTTCATCCGTGTTACAAGGCGATCGGTGTGCACAATCCTCAAACACATAACATAACTTACTTCATCCGTGTTACAAAGCGATTGGTGTGCACAATCCTCAACACATAACATAACTTACTTCATCTGCGTTAAAGGGCGTTCTGTGTGCACAATCCTCAACACATAACATAACTTACTTCATCCGCGTTAAAGGGCGATCTGTGTGCACAATCCTCAACACATAACATAACTTACTTCATCCGTGTTACAGGGCGATCGGTGTGCACGATACCCAACACATGAAATAATTTACTTCATCCGCGTTAAAGGGCGATCTATGTGCACAATCCCCAACACATAACATAACTTACTTCATCCGTAATACACGGCGATCGTTGTGCACAATCCTCAACACATAACATAAATTACTTCATCCGCGTTAAAGGGCGATCTGTGTGCACAATCCTCAACACATAACATAACTTACTTCATCTGCGTTAAAGGGCGTTCTGTGTGCACAATCCTCAACACATAACATAACTTACTTCATCCGCGTTAAAGGGCGATCTGTGTGCACAATCCTCAACACATAACATAACTTACTTCATCCGTGTTACAGGGCGATCGGTGTGCACGATACCCAACACATAAAATAATTTACTTCATCCGCGTTAAAGGGCGATCTATGTGCACAATCCCCAACACATAACATAACTTACTTCATCCGTAATACACGGCGATCGTTGTGCACAATCCTCAACACATAACATAAATTACTTCATCCGCGTTAAAGGGCGATCTGTGTGCACAATCCTCAACACATAACATAACTTACTTCATCCGCGTTACAGAGCGATCGGTTTGCACAATCCCCAACACATCAAATAACTTATTTCATCCGTGTTACAGGGCGATCGGTGTGCACGATCCCCAACACATAACATAACTTACTTCATCCGCGTTAAATGGCGATCTCTGTGCACAATCCCCAACACATAACATAACTTACTTCATCCGTGTTACAGTGCGATCGGTGTGCACGATCCCCAACGCATAACATAACTTACTTCATCCGTGTTAAAGGGCGATCGGTGTGTACGATCCCCAACACATAACATAACTTACTTCATCCGCGTCAAAGGGCGATATGTGTGCACAATCCCCAACACATAACATAACTTACTTCATCCGCGTTCAAGGGCGATCTGTGTGCACAATCCCCAACACAAAACATAACTTACTTCATCCGCGTTAAAGCACGATCTGTGTGCACAATCCTCAACACATAACATAACTTACTTCATCCGTGTTACAGGGCGATCGGTGTGCACGATCCCCAACACATAACATAACTTACTTCATCTGCGTTAAAGAGCGATCTGTGCGCACAATCCCCAACACATAATATAACTTACTTCATCCGTGTTACAGGGCGATCGGTGTGCACAATCCACAACACATAACATAAACTTACTTCATCCGCGTTAAAGGGCCATCGGTGTGCACGATCCCCAACACATAACATAACTTACTTCATCCGCGTTAAAGGGCAATCTGTGTGCACAATCCTCAACACATAACATAACTTACTTCATCCGCGTTACAGGGCGATCGGTGTGCACGATCCCCAACACATCACGTGACTTACTTCATCCGTGTTACAGGGCGATCGGTGTGCACGATTCCCAACACATAACATAACTTACTTTATCCGTGTAACAGGGCGATCGGTGTGCACGATCCCGAACACATAACATAACTTACTTCATCCGTGTTAAAGGGCGATCCGTGTGCACAATCCCCAACACATAACATAACTTACTTCATCCGCGTTAAAGGGCGATCGGTGTGCACAATCCTCAAACACATACCATAACTTACTTCATCCGTGTTACAGGGCGATATGTGTGCACAATCCACAACACATAACATAACTAACATCATCTGCGTTAAAGGGCGATCTGTGTGCACAATCCTCAACACATAACATAACTTACTTCATCCGCGTTAAAGGGCGATCTGTGTGCACAATCCTCAACACATAAAATAACTTACTTCATCCGTGTTACAGGGCCATCGGTGTGCACGATACCCAACGCATAAAATAACTTACTTCATCCGCGTTAAAGGGCGATCTATGTGCACAATCCCCAACACATAACATAACTTACTTCATCCGTGTTACAGGGCGATCGTTGTGCACAATACTCAACATATTACATAACTAACTTCATCCGCGTTAAAGGGCGTTCTGTGTGCACAATCCTGAACATATAACATAACTTACTTCATCCTTGTTACAGGGCGATCGGTGTGCACAATCCCCAACACAAAACATAACTTACTTCATCAGCGTTAAAGGGCAATCTGTGTGCACAATCCTCAACACATCAAATAACTTACTTCATCCGTGTTACAGGGCGATCGGTGTGCACGATCCCCGACATATAACATAACTTACTTCATCCGCGTTAAATGGCGATCTGTGTGCACAATCCCCAACACATAACGTAACTTACTTCATCCGTGTTTCAGGGCGATCAGTGTGCACGATTCCCAACACATAACATAACTTACTTTATCCGTGTAACAGGGCGATCGGTGTGCACGATCCCCAACACATAACATAACTTACTTCATCCGTGTTAAAGGGCGATCGGTGTGCACGATCACCAACACATAACATAATTTACTTCATCCGCGTTAAAGGGCGATATGTGTGCAAAATCCCCAACACATAACATTACTTACTTCATCCGCGTTAAAGGGCGATCTGTGTGCACAATCCCCAACACATAACATAAATTACTTCATCCGTGTAACAGTGTGATCGGTGTGAACAATCCCCAACACATAACATAACTTACTTCATCCGCGTTAAAGGGCCATCGGTGTGCACGATCCCCAACATATAACATAACATAACTTACTTCATCAGCGATAAAGCACGATCTGTGTGCACAATCCTCAACACATAACATAACTTACTTCATCCGTGTTACAGGGCGATCGGTGTGCACGATCCCCAACACATAACATAACTTACTTCATCTGCGTTAAAGGGCGATCTGTGCGCACGATCCCCAACACATAACATAACTTACTTCATCCGTGTTACAGGGCGATCGGTGTGCACAATCCCCAACACAGAACATAACTTACTTCATCCGCGTTAAAGGGCCATCGGTGTGCACAATCCCCAACACATAACATAACTTACTTCATCCGCGTTCAAGGGCGATCTGTGTGCACAATCCCCAACACAAAACATAACTTACTTCATCCGCGTTAAAGCACGATCTGTGTGCACAATCCTCAACACATAACATAACTTACTTCATCCGTGTTGCAGGGCGATCGGTGTGCACGATCCCCAACACATAACATAACTTACTTCATCTGCGTTAAAGGGCGATCTGTGCGCACGATCCCCAACACATAACATAACTTACTTCATCCGTGTTACAGGGCGATCGGTGTGCACAATCCCCAACACAGAACATAACTTACTTCATCCGCGTTAAAGGGCCATCGGTGTGCACAATCCCCAACACATAACATAACTTACTTCATCCGCGTTCAAGGGCGATCTGTGTGCACAATCCCCAACACAAAACATAACTTACTTCATCCGCGTTAAAGCACGATCTGTGTGCACAATCCTCAACACATAACATAACTTACTTCATCCGTGTTGCAGGGCGATCTGTGCGCACAATCCCCAACACATAACATAACTTACTTCATCCGTGTTACAGGGCGATCGGTGTGCACAATCCCCAACACATGACATAAACTTACTTCATCCGCGTTAAAGGGCCATCGGTGTGCACGATCCCCAACACATAACATAACTTACTTCATCCGCGTTAAAGGGCAATCTGTGTGCACAATCCTCAACACATAACATAACTTACTTCATCCGCGTTACAGGGCGATCGGTGTGCACGATCCCCAACACATCACGTAACTTACTTCATCCGTGTTACAGGGCGATCGGTGTGCACGATTCCCAACACATAACATAACTTACTTTATCCGTGTAACAGGGCGATCGGTGTGCACGATCCCGAACACATAACATAACTTACTTCATCCGTGTTAAAGGGCGATCCGTGTGCACAATCCCCAACACATAACATAACTTACTTCATCCGCGTTAAAGCACGATCGGTGTGCACAATCCTCAAACACATACCATAACTTACTTCATCAGTGTTACAGGGCGATATGTGTGCACAATCCTCAACACATAACATAACTAACATCATCTGCGTTAAAGGGCGATCTGTGTGCACAATCCTCAACACATAACATAACTTACTTCATCCGCGTTAAAGGGCGATCTGTGTGCACAATCCTCAACACATAAAATAACTTACTTCATCCGTGTTACAGGGCCATCGGTGTGCACGATACCCAACGCATAAAATAACTTACTTCATCCGCGTTAAAGGGCGATCTATGTGCACAATCCCCAACACATAACATAACTTACTTCATCCGTGTTACAGGGCGATCGTTGTGCACAATACTCAACATATTACATAACTAACTTCATCCGCGTTAAAGGGCGTTCTGTGTGCACAATCCTGAACATATAACATAACTTACTTCATCCTTGTTACAGGGCGATCGGTGTGCACAATCCCCAACACAAAACATAACTTACTTCATCAGCGTTAAAGGGCAATCTGTGTGCACAATCCTCAACACATCAAATAACTTACTTCATCCGTGTTACAGGGCGATCGGTGTGCACGATCCCCGACATATAACATAACTTACTTCATCCGCGTTAAATGGCGATCTGTGTGCACAATCCCCAACACATAACGTAACTTACTTCATCCGTGTTTCAGGGCGATCAGTGTGCACGATTCCCAACACATAACATAACTTACTTTATCCGTGTAACAGGGCGATCGGTGTGCACGATCCCCAACACATAACATAACTTACTTCATCCGTGTTAAAGGGCGATCGGTGTGCACGATCACCAACACATAACATAATTTACTTCATCCGCGTTAAAGGGCGATATGTGTGCAAAATCCCCAACACATAACATAACTTACTTCATCCGCGTTAAAGGGCGATCTGTGTGCACAATCCCCAACACATAACATAAATTACTTCATCCGTGTAACAGTGTGATCGGTGTGAACAATCCCCAACACATAACATAACTTACTTCATCCGCGTTAAAGGGCCATCGGTGTGCACGATCCCCAACATATAACATAACATAACTTACTTCATCAGCAATAAAGCACGATCTGTGTGCACAATCCTCAACACATAACATAACTTACTTCATCCGTGTTACAGGGCGATCGGTGTGCACGATCCCCAACACATAACATAACTTACTTCATCTGCGTTAAAGGGCGATCTGTGCGCACGATCCCCAACACATAACATAACTTACTTCATCCGTGTTACAGGGCGATCGGTGTGCACAATCTCCAACACATAACATAACTTACTTCATCCGTGTTACAGGGCGATCGGTGTGCACAATCCCCAACACAGAACATAACTTACTTCATCGGCGTTAAAGGGCCATCGGTGTGCACGATCCCCAACACATAACATAACTTACTTCGTCCGCGTTAAAGGGCGATCTGTGCGCACAATCCTCAACACATAACATAACTTACTTTATCTGCGTTACAGGGCAATCGGTGTGCACGATCCCCAACACATAACATAACTTACTTCATCCGCGTTAAAGGGCGATCTGTGTGCACAAACCCCAACACATAACATAAATTACTTCATCCGTGTTACAGGGCGATCTGTGTGCACAATCCTCAACATAACATCAATTACTTCATCCGTGTTACAGGGCGATCTGTGTGCACAATCCTCAACATAACATCAATTACTTCATCCGTGTTACAGGGCGATCTGTGTGCACAATCCTCAACATAACATCAATTACTTCATCCGTGTTACAGGGCGATCTGTGTGCACAATCCTCAACATAACATCAATTACTTCATCCGTGTTACAGGGCGATCTGTGTGCACAATCCTCAACATAACATCAATTACTTCATCCGTGTTACAGGGCGATTGGTGTGCACATTCCCCAATACATAACATAACTTTATTCATCCGTGTTACAGGGCGATCGGTGTGCACGATCCCCAACACATAACATAACTTACTTCATCCGCGTTAAAAGGCGATCTGTTTGCACAATCCCCAACACATAACATAACTTAATTCATCCGTGTTACAGGGCGATCGTTGTGCACAATCCTAAACACATAACATAACTTACTTCATCTGTGTTAAAGGGCGATCTGTGTGCACAATCTTCTACACATAACATAACTTACTTCATCCGCGTTAAAGAGCGATCTGTGTGCACAATCCCCAACACATAAGATAACTTACTTCATCCGTGTTACAGGGCGATTGGTGTGCACGATCCCCAACACATAACATAACTTACTTCATCCGCGTTAAAGGGTGATCTGTGTGCACAATCCCCAACACATAACATAACTTACTTCATCCGTGTTACAGGGCCATCGGTGTGCACAATCCCCAACACATAACATAACTTACTTCATCCGTGTTACAGGGCGATCGGTGTGCACGATCCCCAACACATAACATAACTTACTTCATCCGCGTTACAGGGCGATCGGTGTGCACGATCCCCAACACATAACATAACTCACTTCATCCGCGTTAAAGGGCGATCGGTGTGTACAATCCCCAACACATAACATAACTTACTGCATCCGTGTTACAGGGCGATATGTGAGCACAGTCCTCAAACACATAACATAACTTACTTCATCCGTGTTACAGGGCGATCGGTGTGCACGATCCCCAACACATAACATAACTTACTTCATCCGCGTTAAAAGGCGATCTGTTTGCACAATCCCCAACACATAACATAACTTAATTCATCCGTGTTACAGGGCGATCGTTGTGCACAATCCTAAACACATAACATAACTTACTTCATCCGTGTTAAAGGGCGATCTGTGTGCACAATCTTCTACACATAACATAACTTACTTCATCCGCGTTAAAGAGCGATCTGTGTGCACAATCCCCAACACATAAGATAACTTACTTCATCCGTGTTACAGGGCGATTGGTGTGCACGATCCCCAACACATAACATAACTTACTTCATCCGCGTTAAAGGGTGATCTGTGTGCACAATCCCCAACACATAACATAACTTACTTCATCCGTGTTACAGGGCCATCGGTGTGCACAATCCCCAACACATAACATAACTTACTTCATCCGTGTTACAGGGCGATCGGTGTGCACGATCCCCAACACATAACATAACTTACTTCATCTGCGTTACAGGGCGATCGGTGTGCACGATCCCCAACACATAACATAACTCACTTCATCCGCGTTAAAGGGCGATCGGTGTGTACAATCCCCAACACATAACATAACTTACTGCATCCGTGTTACAGGGCGATATGTGAGCACAGTCCTCAAACACATAACATAACTTACTTCATCCGTGTTACAGGGCAATCTGTGTGCACAATCCTCAACACATAACATAACTTACTTCATCCGCGTTAAAGGGCGATCTGTGTGCACAATCCTCAACACATAACATAACTTACTTCATCCGTGTTACAGGGCGATCGGTGTGCACAATCTTCAAACACATAACATAACCTACTTCGTCCGTGTTACAGGGCGATCGATGTGCACAATCCTCAAACACATTACATAACTTACTTCGTCCGTGTTACAGGGCGATCTGTGTACACAATCCTCAAACACATAACATATCTTACTTCATCCGTGTTACAGGGCGATCGGTGTGCACAATCCCCAACACATAACATAACTTACTTCATCCGTGTTACAGGGCGACATGTGTGCACAGTCCTCAAACACATAACATAACTTACTTCATCCGTGTTATAGGGCGATCTGTGTGCACAGTCCGCAAACACATTACATAACTTACTTCATCCGTGTTACAGGGCGATCTGTGTGCACAATCCTCAAACACATAACATAACTTACTTCATCCGTGTTACAGGGCGATCTGTGTGCACAATCCTCAAACACATTACATAACTTACTTCGTCCGTCTTGAAGGGCGATCTGTGTGCACAATCCTCAAACACATTACATAACTTACTTCGTCCGTGTTACATGGCGATCTGTGTGCACAATCCTCAAACACATAACATAACTTACTTCATCCGTGTTACAGGGCGATCGGTGTGCACAATCTCCAACACATAACATAACTTACTTCATCCGTGTTACAGGGCGATCGGTGTGCACAATCCCCAACACAGAACATAACTTACTTCATCGGCGTTAAAGGGCGATCTGTGTGCACAATCCTCAAACACATAACATAACTTACTTCGTCCGTGTTACAGGGCGATCTGTGTGCACAATCCTCCGGAAATTGTACGGGATTTGTAGCATGTAGTCCATATGGATCGCCACATCTGTTACATATAGTTTGATTAGTGCCTGAAAGGCAACAAATTAATCATAATTGCTGTTCAGATTTATTTTTGTAAATTACTAACGTTTAGCTTATAATACATTAGGGTCATCACGTATGTTGCATACAGTCTGAGTAGTGCCTGAAAAACAACAAATTAGTTATAATTGTTGTTCAGGTTTATTTTTGTAAATAACTAACTTTTAGCTTATAAAACATTAGGGTCAACACGTATGTTGCATACAGTCTGAGTAGTGCCTGAAAAACAACAAATTAATTATAATTGCTGTTTAGATTGATTTTTGTAAGTAACTAGCTTTTAGCCTATAATACATTAGGATCACCACGTTTGTTACATATAGTTTGGTTATTGCCTGAAAGACAAAGAATTGTTTATAATTGCTGTTTTGGTTTATTTTTGTAAATAACTAACTTTTAGTTTATAATACATTAGGATAATCACGTTTGTTACATATAGTCTGATTAGTGACTGAAAAACAAGTTGTTTATAATTGCTGTTCAGGTTTATGTTTAGGCTTATAATACATTAAGATATTCACTGACGTTGTGTATACTTTGATGAGTGTAAATAACCTGTAAGCGAAATTTGATTTCATACTGATATTCCCTAGCAGGTTTGGCAAAAATCGGTCGAAACCTTAAGAAGGAATGGCTCTGACAGTATGTTAAAATAAAAGGGCCATAACTCAGGTCGAGGATCAGCAAAACGAAGACGATGTACGCAACTGGACTTCTCACTGATATTCCCTTACGTGGTCACGTGGTAGAGCACCGAACCCATGATCTGAGGGTCGTGGGTTCGACCCTCCGCCACGTCTATGTGTGGTGTCTTTGAGAAAGACACTTTTCCGCATATGCTTAATACTGGTTCTAACCAGAAAGACTTCGAGCGTGATTTGCTTAAGTTATAAGAACTTGTTTCACAATGGAAGTAAAATAAATAAGTTTAAACTAAATAAATAAATAAATAAATATAGAGAATACCAATGTCATCTTAGTGCCTGATATTCTAAAATGTACCAGGTCAGATAGAGAATACCAATGTCATCTTAGTGCCTGATATTCTAAAATGTACCGGGTCAGATAGAGAATACCAATGTCATCTTAGTGCCTGATATTCTAAAATGTACCGGGTCAGATAGAGAATACCAATGTCATCTTAGTGCCTGATATTCTAAAATGTACCAGGTCAGATAGAGAATACCAATGTCATCTTAGTGCCTGATATTCCAAAATGTATCAGGTGAGATAGAGAAAACAAATAAGGATTTTTTTAAAGATTTTTTTCCAGCAGACTACAATTGAGACTATATATTGATACGGCCCCAGTTTCACTAAATATTTCAACTTTTTCCTCAACTCAATTTTTTTTGGAAAATGCTGTACTACATAATGATGATAAAATGGCATTATTGGTAAAAGGATGACTGCATAATGAATCTAAGCAGAACCACTGCCAGTAACTGATAAGTTTAGCTAGTATTAAGCTAGGCCGAACCCACGACCTCAGCGGTGAGAGATAAAGAGAATACATTGTTAGTGTCTGATGTTATCAATTTTATCAGGTGAGGTTTAGAAAAAAAAACAGGACGAGGCTCTATAAATACTATCAGATATAACATGGCATTCTGTTTATCGTGTCAATATTTCTAATTCGTCGTTTTATGAAAGTGAAAATCAGTTAAAAATAGGGTTAAAAAGTAGTTCTGTCCAGGTCAAATTGTAAAAGTACACATAATGACGTCATGTACCTGATAAACTATTATCGTTGACGTGATAAACTTATGTTTATCAGGCTGGCAAATTATAAGCAGAAATAAATGCAGTGACATGATGAAAATTATTTCGAGATGACACATTTGACCACCCGACCACAGTTTTAGCTATGAAGAATGTATATGAATTTATCTCAGAGAAGTCCCAAAAAATGAAGAGGGGTTAAGGAATAGTGTTTGTTTTTCATTACACTCACTGAAATATCCGCATTTTTATTCTTAACCAGCCAGTAGGTCCATTTACAAAACAACTGCCAAACCGGTCCAATACTTGAGATTTCAAAGATAAAGGCTTACTAACTTATTTTATAAAGAAACCCGGCTATATATCGGGCCTGTATAATGTATTTGTTTTATATACTTATTTTTCACCAAAGTGTGTTGTATTTGTATTAAATACATTTAATTCTTTTAAAATGTGTAAACTTCATTTTTTAAAGTTTTTTCATAGAATGACTCCAACGACGATTAAAATTAAAGTCAATATTCATTTCCACCCACATTCCGAATTTTGTTTATTGTTTTGGTATTTAAATGTTGCCGTCTTTTGTTATGAAGACATTCTTGCTCCACAAAGATATTTATTTTGCTCATTGTCCAGTACACTCTGAGATATGTGTGAATGTTGTCCAGTACACTCTGAGATACGTGTGAATGTTGTCCAGTTCACTTTGAGATACGTGTGAATGTTGTCCAGTACACTCTGAGATACGTGTGAATGTTATCCAGTACACTCTGAGATACGTGTAAATATTGTCCAGTACACTCTGAGATATGTGTCGATATTGTCCAGAACACTCTGAGATACGTGTGAATGTTGTCCAGTACACTCTGAGATACGTGTGAATGTTGTCCAGTACACTCTGAGATACGTGTGAATAGTGTCCAGTACATTCTGAGATACGTGCGAATGTTGTACAGTACAATCTGAGATACGTGCGAATATTGTCCAGTACAACCTGATATACGTGTGAATGTTGTCCAGTACACTCTGAGATACGTGTGAATGTTGTCCAGTACACTCTGAGATACGTGTGAATGGTGTCCAGTACACTTTGAGATACGTGTGAATGTTGTCCAGTACACTCTGAGATACGTGTGAATGTTGTCCAGTACACTCTGAGATACGTGTCAACATTGTCCAGTATACTCTGAGATATGTGTCGATATTGTCCAGAACACTCTAAGATACGTGTGAATGTTGTCCAGTACACTCTGAGATAAGTGTGAATATTGTCCAGTACACTCTGAGATACGTGTGAATGTTGTCCAGAACAATCTGAGATACGTGCAATTATTGTCCAGTACACTCTGAGATACGTATAAATATTGACCAGTACAACCTGAGATACGTGTGAATGTTGCCCAGTACACTCTGAGATACGTGTGAATGTTGTACAGTACACTCTGAGATACGTGTAATTATTGTCCAGTACAACCTGAGATACGTGTGAATTTTGTCCAGTACACTCTGAGATATGTGTGAATATTGTTCAGTACACTCTGAGATACGTGTGAATATTGTTCAGTACACTCTGAGATACGTGTGAATACTGTCCAGAACAAACTGAGATACGTGTGAATGTTGTCCAGTACACTCTGAGATACGTGTAAATATTGTCCAGTACAACCTGAGATACGTGTGAATGTTGTCCAGTACACTCTAAGATACGTGTGAATGTTGTACAGTACACTCTGAGATACGTGTAAATATTGTCCAGTACACTCTGAAATACGTGTGAATGTTGTCCAGTACACTCTGAGATACGTGTGAATGTTGTCCAGTACACTCTGAGATACGCGTAAATATTGTCCAGTACAACCTGAGATACGTGTGAATGTTGTCCAGTACACTCTGAGATACGTGTGATTGTTGTACAGTACACTCTGAGATACGTGTAAATATTGTCCAGTACAACCTGAGATACGTGTGAATTTTGTCCAGTACACTCTGAGATATGTGTGAATATTGTTCAGTACACTCTGAGATATGTGTGAATATTGTCCAGTACAACCTGAGATACGTGTGAATATTGTCCAGTACAACCTGAGATACGTGTGAATATTGTCTAGTACACTCTTGAGATACGTGTAAATATTGTCCAGTACAACTTGAGATACGTGTGAATATTGTCCAGTACACTCTGAGATACGTGTAAATATTGTCCAGTACAACCTGAGATACGTGTGAATGTTGTCCAGTACACTCTGACATACGTGTGAAAATTGTCAAGTACAACCTGAGATACATGTGAATGTTGTCCGGTATAAACTGAGATACGTGTGAATGTTGTCCAGTACACTCTGATATACGTGTAAATATTGTCCAGTACAACCTGAGATACGTGTGAATATTGTCCAGTACACTCTGAGATACGTATGAATATCGTCCAGTACAACCTAAGATACGTGTGGATGTTGTCAAGTACACTCTGAATTACGTGTAAATATTATCCAGTACACTCTGAGGTATGTGTGAATGTTGTCCAGTATACTTTGAGATAAGTGTGAATAGCGTCCAGTTCACTCTGAGATACGTGTGAATGTTGTCCAGTACACTCTGAGATACGTGTGAATGTTGTCCAGTACACTCTGAGATACGTGTCAACATTGTCCAGTACACTCTGAGATATGTGTCGATATTGTCCAGAACACTCTGAGATACGTGTGAATGTTGTCCAGTACACTCTGAGATACGTGTGAATATTGTCCAGTACACTCTGAGATACGTGTGAATGTTGTCCAGTACAATCTGAGATACGTGCAATTATTGTCCAGTACACTCTGAGATACGTATAAATATTGACCAGTACAACCTGAGATACGTGTGAATGTTGTCCAGTACACTCTGAGATACGTGTGAATGTTGTACAGTACACTCTGAGATACGTATAAATATTGTCCAGTACAACCTGAGATACGTGTGAATTTTGTCCAGTACACTCTGAGATATGTGTGGATATTGTTCAGTACACTCTGAGATACGTGTGAATATTGTCCAGAACAACCTGAGATACGTGTGAATGTTGTACAGTACACTCTGAGATACGTGTAAATATTGTCCAGTACAACCTGAGATACGTGTGAATGTTGTCCAGTACACTCTAACATACGTGTGAATGTTGTCCAGTACACTCTGAGATACGTGTAAATATTGTCCAGTACAACCTGAAATACGTGTGAATGTTATCCAGTACACTCTGAGATACGTGTGAATGTTGTACAGTACACTCTGAGATACGTGTAAATATTGTCCAGTACACTCTGAGATACGTGTGAATGTTGTCCAGTACACTCTAAGATACGTGTGAATGTTGTCCAGTACACTCTGAGATACGTGTAAATATTGTCCAGTACAACCTGAGATACGTGTGAATGTTGTCCAGTACACTCTGAGATACGTGTGAATGTTGTACAGTACACTCTGAGATACGTGTAAATATTGTCCAGTACAACCTGAGATACGTGTGAATTTTGTCCACATTCTGAGATATGTGTGAATATTGTTCAGTACACTCTGAGATATGTGTGAATATTGTCCAGTACAACCTAAGATACGTGTGAATATTGTCCAGTACAACCTGAGATACGTGTGAATGTTGTCTAGTACACTCTTGAGATACGTGTAAATATTGTCCAGTACAACTTGAGATACGTGTGAATATTGTCCAGTACACTCTGAGATACGTGTAAATATTGTCCAGTACAACCTGAGATACGTCTGAATGTTTTCCAGTACACTCTGACATACGTGTGAAAATTGTCCAGTACAACCTGAGATACATGTGAATGTTGTCCGGTATAACCTGAGATACGTGTGAATGTTGTCCAGTACACTCTGATATACGTGTAAATATTGTCCAGTACAACCTGAGATACGTGTGAATATTGTCCAGTACACTCTGAGATACGTATGAATATCGTCCAGTACAACCTAAGATACGTGTGGATGTTGTCAAGTACACTCTGAAATACGTGTGAATGTTGTCCAGTACACTCTGAGATACGTGTGAATGTTGTCCAGTATACTTTGAGATAAGTGTGAATATTGTCCAGTACACTCTGAGATACGAGTGAATGTTGTCCAGTACACTCTGAGATACGTGTGAATATTGTCTAGTACAATCTGAGATACGTGTGAATGTTGTCCAGTTCACTCTGAGATACGAGTGAATGTTGTCCAGTAATCTGAGATACTTGTAAATATTGTCCAGTACACTCTGAGAAATGTGTGAATATTGTCTAGTACACTCCGAGATACGTGTGAATGTTGTCCAGTATACTCTGAGATATGTGTGAATGTTGTCCAGTACACTCTGAGCTATGTGTGAATGTTGTCTAGTACACCCTGAGATTTGTGTGAATATTGTCTAGTACACTCTGAGATATGTGTGAATGTTGTCTAGTACACTCTGAGATACGTGTGAATGTTGTTTAGTACACTCTGAGATATGTGTGAATGTTGTCCAGTTTACTCTGAGATACGTGTGAATGTTGTCCAGTTCACTCTAAGATATGTGTGAATGTTTTCCAGTACACTCTGAGCTATGTGTGAATGTTGTCCAGTACACTCTGAGAAACGTGTGAATGTTGTCCAGTACACTCTGAGATGTGTGTGAATGTTGTCCAGTACACTCTGAGATATTTGTGAATATTGTCTAGTACACTCTGAGATACGTGTGAATGTTGTCCAGTACACTTTGAGATACGTGTGAATGGTGTCCAGTACACCCTGAGATACGTGTGAATGTTGTCCAGTACACTCTGAGATACGTGTGAATATTGTCCAGTACACTCTGAGATACGTGTGAATGTTGTCCAGTACACTCTGAGATACGTGTGAATATTGTCCAGTACACTTTGAGATACGTGTGAATGTTGTCCAGTACACTCTGAGATATGTGTGAATAGTTTCGAGTACACTCTGAGATACGTGTGGATGTTGTCCAGTACACTCTGAGATACGTGTTAATATTGTCCAAATCACTCTGAGATACGTGTGAATGTTGTTCAGTTCACTCTGAGATACGAGTGAATGTTGTCCAGTACGCTCTGAGATACGTGTGAATATTGTCCAGTACACTCTGAGATACGTGATAGTGTCGTCCAGTTCACTCTGAGATACGTGATAATGTTGTCCAGTTCACTCTGAGATACGTGTGAATATTGTCCAGTACACTCTGAGATACGTGTGAATGTTGTCCAGTACACTCTGAGATACGTGTGAATGTTGTCCAGTACACTCTGAGATACGTGTGAATGTTGTCCAGTATACTCTGATATACGTGTGAATATTGTCCAGTACACTCTGAGATACGTGTGAATGTTGTCCAGTACACTCTGAGATATGTTTGAATGTTGCCCTGTACACTCTGAGATATGTGTGAATATTGTCTAGTAGTAGGAGTGCCGCCAATGTTAAAACAGAATATATTTACCTAAAATAGCTTAAAATGTCGGAATACTGTACATTTTCGCTGTACATATAATCTTTGATGATATCGTATTAAGCCAAAAACGTCAAATTGCAAAGAAAATTTTACATTTTTAAAGCAATATACTATAATTAAAAAATCACATTTTGCAGGGAAAAAAATTTAGGTTGTTCGTTGACGTTGTCCTGTTAAAGGGAATTTTCGAAAATTTTAAAATTGTCTAAAAACATTTTTTTCCAATATAATATACACATATATATACTCACTGACAAAGTATTACCAGATGTAATATCTATTAAAACATGCCAAAACAATATACATATATTTATACTCACTGACAAAGTATTACCAAATATAATATCTATTAAACCATGCCAAAATAGCATACATATATATACTCACTGACAAAGTATTACCTAATATAATATCTATTAAAACATGCCAAAACAATATACATATATTTATACTCACTGACAAAGTATTACCAAATATAATATCTATTAAACCATGCCAAAATAGCATACATATATATACTCACTGACAAAGTATTACCTAATATAATATCTATTAAAACATGCCAAAACAATATACATATATTTATACTCACTGACAAAGTATTACCAAATATAAATATCTATTAAAATATGCCAAAACAATTTACATATATATACTCACTGACAAAGTATTACCAAATATAATATCTATTAAACCATGCCAAAATAGCATACATATATATACTCACTGACAAAGTATTACCTAATATAATATCTATTAAAACATGCCAAAATAGCATACATATATGTACTCACTGACAAAGTATTACCTAATATAATTTCTATTAAACCATGCCAAAATAATATACATATATATACTGACTGACAAAGTATTACCAAATATAATATCTATTAAACCATGCCAAAATAACATACAAATATATACTCACTGACAAAGTATTACCTAATATAATATCTATTAAAATATGCCAAAATAACATACATATATATTCACTCACTGACAAAGTATTACCTAATATAATATCTATTAAAACATGCCAAAATAGCATGCATATATATACTCAGTGACAAAGTATTACCAGAAATAATATCTATTAAAATATGCCAAAATAACATACATATATATACTCACTGACAAAGTATTACCTAATATAATATCTATTAAAACATGCCAAAATAGCATACATATATATATACTTACTGACAAAGTATTACCTAATATAATATCTATTAAAACATGCCAAAATAGCATACATATAAATACTCACTGACAAAGTATTACCAAATATAATATCTATTAAAACATGCCAAAATAACATACATATATATACTCACTGACAAAGTATTACCAAATATAATATCTATTAAAACATGCCAAAATAACATACATATATATACTCACTGACAAAGTATTACCAAATATAATATCTATTAAAATATGCCAAAAAAACATACATATATAATACACTCACTGACAAAGTATTACCAAATATAATATCTATTAAAACATGCCAAAATAGCATACATATATATATATACTCACTGACAAAGTATTACCAAATATAATATCTATTAAAACATGCCAAAATAGCATACATATATATACTCACTGACAAAGTATTACCAAATATAATATCTAATAAACATACATATATATACTCACTGACAAAGTATTACCAAATATAATATCTATTAAACATACATATATATACTCACTGACAAAGTATTACCAAATATAATATCTATTAAACATACATATATATATACTCACTGACAAAGTATTACCAAATATAATATCTATTAAACATACATATATATACTCACTGACAAAGTGTTACCAAATATAATATCTATTAAACATACATATATATACTCACTGACAAAGTATTACCAAATATAATATCTAATAAACATATATAAACTCACTGACAAAGTATTACCAAATATAATATCTATTAAACATACATATATATATACTCACTGACAATGTATTACCAAATATAATATCTATTAAACATACATATATATACTCACTGACAAAGTATTACCAAATATAATATCTATTAAAACATGCCAAAATAATATATTGAAAGGGCTTTCCTAACTTGGGCTACCCGCCTGGGTGAGACTAAAATAGATGCATCGCCTTAAAATGCAATATATTTTGTGACATATTAAATGATTTCATTTCGATTTAAATTTGATCCGTTATTCAATCCAATTGAAACATCGATTTGGTCACGCTTTGGTGGATTTAACATACAAAACCATTCGGTTTTTACTTATTAATGATAATGAAATGCTTTTTATTCATTTTTTTGTTAACAAAGGTCGAAATATAGCAAACACACTAAAATATATTGCAAAAGACGAGGTTCATAAACTCCCATAAAAGGCCCCGTTTAATGCAATAAAATTAAACTTTTTTTTTTATCAAATTTTGCTTTTTTTTAATTTGAATTATACTTTATTTTTTTTAAAACTATATATATTTTGTTTGTCAATTTTACACTTTTCGCTTAATACAATATACCAAGTGTACATGTACAGTGAAAATATGCAATGTTGCTACATTTTAAGCCAGTTTATGTTATATCATGATGCAAACAGTGAAAGCTCATGCCACAAGAAAATAATGGCATATATTACTCAGTGTGCTAGACAATTATCAGAGTAAATATCTGTGTGGCAATAATGCCTTCATAATTAAAAAACTATTAAAATGCGAACAAAATATGGGGAAATGAGCATTTTCCTTCATAGAAACCGTCTTTGGAGTCAAAACAACATGAAATTAAATAAAATACACTTTATTTAATACAAAACACCAAACTTTGATGGAAAATAAATATCTAAAAGAAATACATTTTACAGGGCTGATATTGTGGCTCGTGAACCTGGCCAGTTTCTTTACACTGGTCCCTCTGTTCATAGTGGAACTGGTCGACACTCCGCAATTGACAGGACGTTAATATTGTGTCCAATATGTAAAATGAGAAATGTATCTATAGTCGACGACGGATATCACCTCTTTTCTTCAATGTCCTGCATATGATTCAGGTCTTTTAATACATTTTAATGGCAACTGGATAATCCATCCACATAAAGATACATTTTGTTTTACTCAGTACAGTTATGAATGCTGCTAAATACCTGCATCATGCTTTTAGATTAAGAACACCGTTTGCAAAATCTACAGACGATAATGTTATATACTAATAATAAATGTATTCTGCTAAATTATGTAAAAACTAACAGATTAAACATTTTCACTCACTTGAATCATGTTTTGTACATTTTCGTGTACCAGTGGCCTGCATTTATGTAACATAAACATGTATCTTTGAATCTAACGCCAACATTCTAGTTTAAACTTAATTATTTTACTTCAGTTGTGAAATAAATAATTACAACTTAGACAAATTATGCTCGAAGTCTTCCCGGACAGAACTATATAGTACTAAGCATATGCGGAAAAGGTGTCTTGTTCACGGACACCGCACATTGCCGTGGTGGAGGATCGAACCCACGGACCTCCGATCATGGGTTCGATGCTCTACCACTGGACCACACGCTCTACATACCTCTTTGTATTCCACACAGCTCTTCGTTGCAATAGTCCCGTGTATTGCAGCACTTACTGCAAGCAATAATTTCCGGTAAAGCCTGCCTTTTGCCTGCTTGAGAGCATGCCTGTAACAAAGAATAAGTAAACGAAATAGAGTGACTCATAATTGTAACAAGACGTCAAACAGAACGGAAAATTTCTAGTTCGCTTTCCTCGTACAAAAAAAAGTTAACATATATATTTAAAAAAACTATATTATACCGAGCGTTATATAGTTTTATCCAACTTTTATTGTATTACCATTTATCACATGTAATAGTATATGTTTTATCATTTATCACATATAATAGTATATGTATTACCATTTATCACATGTAATAGTACATGTATTATCATTTATCACATGTAATAGTAAATGTATTACCATTTATCACATGTAATAGTACATGTATTACCATTTATCACATGTAATAGTACATGTATTATCATTTATCACATGTAATAGTACATGTATTATCATTTATCACATGTAATAGTACATGTATTACCATTTATCACATGTAATAGTACATGTATTACCATTTATCACATGTAATAGTATATGTATTACCATTTATCACATGTAATAGTACATGTATTATCATTTATCACATGTAATAGTACATGTATTACCATTTATCACATGTAATAGTATATGTATTACCATTTATCACATGTAATAGTATATGTATTACCATTTATCACATGTAATAGTACATGTATTATCATTTATCACATGTAATAGTACATGTATTACCATTTATCACATGTAATAGTATGTGTATTACCATTTATTTAACATATATCATATCAGTCTACTCATGTCTGTAAGGAACGAAAAAAAAATTGCATATTTGTTTCCGTCCGGGGAAGTTCGGCATATTACGTACGAGAGCCGAGTTATACGGAAAAAACACCGAAGGATTACTCGGAAATGATATATAAAAGAGATGTCATGGGTTTATTACACTCCTGCACAATTAATCATGTAATACTTGTTTGTTACTAGAATTAAGTAATCTACCCATACTCTCAGAATTCAAACTGGTCGTTATACAAGAAACCATGTTCCAAGAAACGAGAGATATTGTTTATGTTGTAACTAAACCGAGGTGGAGTTCTTGCTACGATGATTTGTTTTATTATTATTTTTCAAAGACCTCCATGTACACGCTTATTGAATTACTTAAATCAAATGATAATTATATTTTAATCGGATTTGCTCTGTATATCAAGAAATAACATTTTAAATGTTTAATGTGAAATTTAAATATACATTTGGCAATGAAAGGATGATAAACATTTAAATGTTTGATAAATGTCTTCATCCTCTTCTTCTTATTCTTATTCTTCTTTTTTTTCTTCTTGAAGAAGTGGGATTAAATGTATTTCTTGTATTATTTTTACGTTTATTGTGAGTTATGGAGTTGTAAATATGTTATAATGACAATGTATTTATGTACAAGTCTGAAAAAAAAATATGTTGTGCTCTGTTCCTATTCGTAGCCGGATCCACGCGTATATTTGTTTCTGGAGTTACTCACCCTAATCCTATACAACTTCGTTGTTGTATGTATAATTTACATAAAATGTTCATAATGCCAGATGAATAAACACTAAAAGTCCCAATAATTTGAAATTACCATTCAAATTCCATAGAAAACTCATTTTTAGAAAATTAATGACAAAACATATCTAATTATTGGATAATACAATATCATCTAACGAGTCTCGGAGGGGTCTCCGTGGCCGAGTGTTCTAAGGCACCGTCTCAAGATCACTTACCTCTCACCGCTAAGGTCGTAGGTTCGAGTCCCGCTCGTTTAAAAAACTTCATGTTAGAAAGTATCAAGTTACTTGCGGAAAGATGATGGTTCTACTCAGACTGAGGTCTTCCTCCACCAATAAGACTGGATATGCCATATATAACCTGAAATGTGTTGAAAATGGCGTTAAAACCCCAAACGAGTCTCAGGGACAAACCTTTTATTGGTTCGTGTGTTTCCTAATTGTGTTGTAAGAGATGGCATGATATCATATTCACCCTGTAAAAGTCAATGTAAACAGTGGGACTTTTCGAACTGAGGGTAGCGCTCTCTATAGTGATGTAGCTTGTTCATTTATTATGTTATTTGTATATAAATTGCTTATACAATAATAACATTGAATATTTGTACACGATATATTTATAGGTGTTATGTTTGCTATTTCTTGTTTTGACAAATGCTGACAAGATGTGGGTCACCAATAAGAAATTTGGCTCAGTATATATCTATTTATATATTTTTGACATCGACTTAGTGTTACAGCTTGGGCAAATCACGCTCGAAGTCTACCTGGGTAGAACCAGTAATAAACATGATGGTTGCAGAAGATCGAACCCACGGCCTTCCAATAATTATTCCCTAGCACTTGACCTAGCGCTCCGAAATATTTCACAGGTACTGTGGTGAGCTAACGGAACACTAAAAAAGCTTTTTTAAACCCATGGTTTACTGAAACGATTGCGTTTTAAATAAAAATAAAACATTTTCGAAAATCTTGGTATAGGAAATTTGAAGCAAGAACGGTGACATATTCTGGCAAGAATTTACATTAAGAGCTTTTTACACCACTTTCTCTGTACCAATATTTTGAGTAATTATAAAATAATGTCAAACAGACAAACACATCTTTAAGTATGAATTGAAACAAAAGTTATAATGGGTTTTAAAACGTATCAAACGAACGAAGTAGTGATTTTATTTTTCAATAACAGAGCAATGACGAATGATGGGCGCAGAGTAAGGCCCAGAAACAGTATATTAGGTGATCTTATTTAAACTCTTTATTTTTTCTCCATTGTCATAGTACGAATAAAACAGTTGAGTTTCGCGAGGTCAATAACTTGTTCAAGAGTTTGTGATTGTGGTATATATGTAACTACTATGACGTCGCGCACGGTAATGGTACTTTTGAGGGTAACACGACGTTAACGTTAAAATTGTATGAAACGTTGAGTTATTTTAATCATGCATTGATTTTCGTATCATTTAATGTGCAATAAAATAGCCGAATATCGCAATATTGTTACTTCAATGGAACCATGATACTTTGTGGATATTGGATTAAAATAAACCAATGATACTCTTTTATCTATCGTGGTCAGTCTACCTGATCATGTTCCCTATGCTCTACCACTGGACCACGGGCTCCTCAATACGGTCCACAACACATTAACATGTTAGACATGAAAATATTAATGCAGTATAAAGAAACACCAGATAAAAATCATTTTACAATATTAAGAAAGTATGCGTCAAGCTAGAGCCATGGTGGCTTCATTATACGTTTTGTTTCTATACTTTCCTATATCTTTTATTATGCCGGCGTGATCGGTCTTTGAGTGTTTTGCCGGTCTTACCAAAGACTTGAAAAATGGTACTAGGAGCTTCCTCTCTCAGCACTTAACAGTTAGAAGGTTCTAGGTCTGGTGTATCCGGTGACAGTATACTGTGACTGGGTGATGTAGCATACCTCGCTCAGCGCTTAACAGTTACAAGGTTCTAGGTCTGGTGTATCCGGTGACAGTATACTGTGACTGGGTGATGTAGTATACCTCGCTCAGCGCTTAACAGTTAGAAGGTTCTAGGTCTGGTGTATCCGGTGACAGTATACTGTGACTGGGTGATGTAGTATACCTCGCTCAGCGCTTAACAGTTAGAAGGTTCTAGGTCTGGTGTATCCGGTGACAGTATACTGTGACTGGGTGATGTAGTATACCTCGCTCAGCGCTTTACAGTTAGAAGGTTCTAGGTCTGGTGTATCCGGTGACAGTATACTGTGACTGGGTGATGTAGTATACCTCGCTCAGCGCTTAACAGTTAGAAGGTTCTAGGTCTGGTGTATCCGGTGACAGTATACTGTGACTGGGTGATGTAGTATACCTCGCTCAGCGCTTAACAGTTAGAAGGTTCTAGGTCTGGTGTATCCGGTGACAGTATACTGTGACTGGGTGATGTAGTATACCTCGCTCAGCGCTTAACAGTTACAAGGTTCTAGGTCTGGTGTATCCGGTGACAGTATACTGTGACTGGGTGATGTAGTATACCTCGCTCAGCGCTTAACAGTTACAAGGTTCTAGGTCTGGTGTATCCGGTGACAGTATACTGTGACTGGGTGATGTAGTATACCTCGCTCAGCGCTTAACAGTTACAAGGTTCTAGGTCTGGTGTATCCGGTGACAGTATACTGTGACTGGGTGATGTAGTATACCTCGCTCAGCGCTTAACAGTTACAAGGTTCTACGTCTGGTGTATCCGGTGACAGTATACTGTGACTGGGTGATGTAGTATACCTCGCTCAGCACTTAACAGTTAGAAGGTTCTAGGTCTGGTGTATCCGGTGACAGTATACTGTGACTGGGTGATGTAGTATACCTCGCTCAGCGCTTAACAGTTAGAAGGTTCTACGTCTGGTGTATCCGGTGACAGTATACTGTGACTGGGTGATGTAGTATACCTCGCTCAGCGCTTAACAGTTAGAAGGTTCTAGGTCTGGTGTATCCCGGTGACAGTATACTGTGACAGGGTGATGTAGCATACCTCGCTCAGCGCTTAACAGTTACAAGGTTCTAGGTCTGGTGAATCCGGTGACAGTATACTGTGACTGGGTGATGTAGTATACCTCGCTCAGCGCTTAACAGTTAGAAGGTTCTAGGTCTGGTGTATCCGGTGACAGTATACTGTGACTGGGTGATGTAGTATACCTCGCTCAGCGCTTAACAGTTACAAGGTTCTAGGTCTGGTGTATCCGGTGACAGTATACTGTGACTGGGTGATGTAGCATACCTCGCTCAGCGCTTAACAGTTAGAAGGTTCTAGGTCTGGTGAATCCGGTGACAGTATACTGTGACTGGGTGATGTAGCATACCTCGCTCAGCGCTTAACAGTTAGAAGGTTCTAGGTCTGGTGTATCCGGTGACAGTATACTGTGACTGGGTGATGTAGCATACCTCACTCAGCGCTTAACAGTTAGAAGGTTCTAGGTCTGGTGTACCCCGGTGACAGTATACTGTGACTGGGTGATGTAGTATACCTCGCTCAGCGCTTAACAGTTAGAAGGTTCTACGTCTGGTGTATCCGGTGACAGTATACTGTGACTGGGTGATGTAGTATACCTCGCTCAGCGCTTAACAGTTAGAAGGTTCTAGGTCTGGTGTATCCGGTGACTGTCTGTGACTGGGTGATGTAGCATACCTCGCTCAGTGCTTAACAGTTAGAAGGTTCTAGGTCTGGTGAATCCGGTGACAGTATACTGTGACTGGGTGATGTAGCATACCTCGCTCAGCGCTTAACAGTTAGAAGGTTCTAGGTCTGGTGTTTCCGGTGACAGAATACTGTGACTGGGTGATGTAGTATACCTCGCTCAGCGCTTAACAGTTAGAAGGTTCTACGTCTGGTGTATCCGGTGACAGTATACTGTGACAGGGTGATGTAGCATACCTCGCTCAGCGCTTAACAGTTAGAAGGTTCTAGGTCTGGTGTATCCGGTGACAGTATACTGTGACTGGGTGATGTAGCATACCATGTGTATGCGACAGGAACCCTGCCACTTTTTTAAACCCAATGTTAACGGATATTGATCCCCTTCTATAAAGTTGTGTGTGCTTGTTTGATACGAGTATACCATGACTGTTGTAGTGGTGTCACGAGTCGACATTCTCGCTTCAAACTCAGTAAACATATATCATCATTCAAATACATGTTGTTGTTTTTTTACTTTAAGACGTATTTATTCTAACAAACGGTGGGTACCTGTTAAGACGCTGGGTATTCAGATAGGTGTAAACGTTATAACACGGAAATAGTTTATAATAAACGTCAGAAAAATAAATTACGACTGCTAACATCAGGTACGTATCTTTGCCAAGTTGAGTTGCCCGCGATCTTAAAAAAATACTCCAACACGCGGACTTGAACAGCGACCACTGGAATACTTTAGATTGTTTACATACCCTTTTTGGATACCCCGTCCACCTCCGTACCCTACACCTTTTTTTCTATATTTTTTTCCAAACCATTACGTTGATCTGAGACATTCTAGCATGTGTATTTAACGAGCGGATGAATTGCATCGACCTTTGGTTGAGATATGCTGTATCCATACATTTGAATATTTTAACAGGTGGTACTGCCAGAATTGGTCGATGTTTTTTAAAATCAACTAAGTTTATGCTTGTTATTTTGAGATCGATTGCAATGAAATTCCGAGCTTAAATGAAGCGCTCTTGAGTCCGCTTCTTAGAACCAGTGCTAAGTGCTGTTTTGTTACAGACATCGGTCGAGTTGGAGATCGAACCTGCAACCTCTGACGTGTGCAGCCTACGCTCTATCCACTACATTATAGTCCAGCCAATTTGTCGTCATATTTCAATGTTTTAATGAAGTTCTTAAATAACCATTTTGCTGTTTTAATATATGTTTAAACTTTAATTTCTAAACAAACTTACATCTCTTGCACGGCATCCAGATTCATACAGTTTCGTTAATTGGGGCGTAATAATTTCATCCATGAAGCAAACCTAAAAATAAAAAGGCATCTAGAATATGTCAGAGTGAAATAGAAGAGAAAATAATTGCCTAAAATATAAGGGCAGCTAAATTACCTCTTACTGAAAAAGGAGAGAAAATAATTACCTAAAATATATGGGCAGCTAAAATACATCCGAGTGAAATAGGAGAGAAAATAATTACCTAAAATATACGGGCAGCTAAAATACGTCCGAGTGAAATAGGAGAGAAAATAATTACCTAAAATATACGGGCAGCTAAAATACGTCCGAGTGAAATAGGAGAGAAAATAATTACCTAAAATATATGGGCAGCTAAAATACGTCAGAGTGAAATAGGAGTGAAAACAATTACCTAAAATATATGGGCAGCTTAATTACATCCGAGTGAAATAGTAGAGAAAATAATTATCTAAAATATATGGGCAGCTAAAATTTGTCAGAGTGAAATAAGAGAGAAAATAATCACCTAAAATATATGGGCAGCTTATATACGTCAGAGTGAAATAGGAGAGAAAATAATTACCTAAAATATATGGGCAGCTAAAATATGTCAGAGCGAAATAGGAGAGAAAATAATCACCTAAAATATGTGGGCAGCTAAATACGTCGTAGTGAATTTAGGAGAGAAAATAATAACCTTAAGTATACGGGCAGCTAAAATACGTCACAGTGAAATAGGAGAGAAAAAAATCAACATAAATGGGCAGCTTTACAATGGGAGAGAAAATAAATATCTAAAATAAGAAGACAGCTAAAGTATATTATAGTAGAAGTAATAATTACCTTAACTAAACAGGCAACCGAATGAGAGAAAAAGTAAATAAAGTATGTCATTTTTTGTCTGAGGTTAGATTTTTTCAATTGATCAAATATATTCCATGCTGATATGAGTTTCTTATTCTGTGTAAGGTAAAACTAAGGCTGGTGTGGTGGAATTTATTTAAATATTCAAAAGTACATGTATCATCTAAGTTAAACTATGATTTAGTTATTGTTGTTGTTTGTTTAAAATTCCAAACGTATGTATTTTCTTTCTGTTCATAACTGCAGTTCTTGGTCCATTGATACATTCGAAATAGAGACATGCGCATATTTGGATTGTTCACTGTTTTATGCATAATAACTTTATAAAAGAAATCAACTGACTTACTATTCCTGTGAACTAGATTCATACATGCTAATTAGCTTAAATCCCAATGATTTGAATTGTTTTATTAATTTACAAATGTTATCTAATATTGTATGTTCATTTCTTGAATAATACCGGATTATTTACACCACTATCTCTTCCCCATTGGGTATGCAATGGCGGTGCAATGGTTATACTACTCTCTAACACATTCGACTCATTACATTCACCTCTGCCCTTGGCTCCGGACTACTTTCAGCTTCACGTGACTTTCAAGTAACAGTTCATCATTTATTTGTGTACAAGCTGCTTTGTTGTGTTTGTTCTAATGTAAAATAGTGATGGTTTGTTTCTAGTTTTATTGTCTGGTTTTAACAATATGCTTACAACTGCATATACTGTAATTATTAAGTTTTATCAAAACTCAGGATACTAAGCCTTTTGCAGAGGTGAATGAGTGTAAGGAACATTAACTCTGCGAAGGAGATTGATATTATATATGCAACTGTAAAGTGAAAACGGAGACCTCATCATCCGAGCAGTCCACCCAACCTTCACAGTCCTTCTCGCTTCTAGCGCGGTCACATCTTCTACAGCGCAGTGGAAACGGTCGTAATAGCATTGCTGCAATATAGTTATTTTGCATTAGTATGGGATTTTTTTTTTTAAAATGTAAATAATTTATTAAATCCCCCCCCCCCCACACACACACACACACATACACACACCTTAATTGTTGGTGTGTTTAAGTGTCTTTTGCGTTGATATAAGTTAAACGGTTATCAATAAAGAATAAAAAAAAGAAGTCAGACAAAATGGGGAAAAAATGGCGAAAATGCAAGATGGCCACCATGCATTGGTATGGTTTAGTTTATTTTAAACATATTTTATTTCAAATACTTTGACATGGGGTCACAAGTTCTTCCATTTTAAATTACAGTGTATAACCAAGGAATTATATACAAATCATTGGTATAACAGAACAATATATATATATATATATATGCTTATGCAAGCAATTATAAGTATACAGTAGGTTAATGAGTGAGAGAAAGAAAGAGAGAGTGTGAAGAAGATAGAGACGTAAAAAGAAGAAAGAGAGACATTTAACAAGCAGAGAAAAATAGAACTACATGTAAATGATTGACTTTTCTTGCCTTTCCCCTATGACAGGTATTCTAAGATTTTACAACGTATTCTAGACAAGACTCACTAGCACACACATGTGTGCATATTTTCAACTTATTATATAATATATTTAAAGGTATATCAAAAAAATTAACAAAATCATTTTATTAGATTTAAAATATCATTATGGTGCTTTATCGCAATTGTTATAGTGTACAACTGCTTGATGAATGTTAACATGTTTGTTATTACCTAAATCATATTGACGTGCCTCTATTGTTGTGTATTTTGTTATATAGTACACTTTGTATGTAGCATTTGTTGAACAGTTGTATTATGGGCCGGAGGCCTACATTGCAGAATTAAGAATTGGCATTGTCATTGTAATAGTAACACTTTATTGCAATACAGCTTGTAATTGTAATTGTTATACATACTTATAAATAAAACGTAAATATACATAAATTGTTCCAGTAGTATATAAATCTCTACTGAGAAGGTATAACAAGAAACTTTATTACAATTTATTTTATTGCACGTTTGACAAAGCACGCATATATATCATATATATATTAGTATTAGTATGGGAAGTTGGAAACTAGGAAAAATTTTAAAAAATGAAACAACCCTACTAGATTGTTTGTCAAACTCGGAACCTCTGCATTATAATGAGAAATGTAGAGGTCATGTAGCCCATGAGTCAAAAATGACTCTGTGCAGTGTATACACTGTTGACAGTGAAAGTTGATGTTAGAAATCTTTTATTCACACCCCAATTTCCAAGCATCAATTTTTTTTCCAAATTCACAATTCAAACATACCAAGGCTTTGACAATTTTCAAAATACATTAATATTGCCATTCAGCTAAAACAATAAGCACTAATATAAGACGAAACAAAGATTATTGATAACCGTCATTATGCGACTTCCCCACGGTAGCATTTTCTGTCTCCAATGGTGGTATGCCTTGAGAAAAGCAGGCGTCGTTGATGATTAAGACTAACCGGTTTACTATAATTATTACATATCCGTCATAATAGCAAACTACTACCACTATTGAATAAATGTTATTGTTATTGATACAACTTACACTAAAGTCATGCGATATTTAAGTATATAAGTCTTTTATATTGGAGGCTGAGAAGGTTAGAGTTTAATGTAGTCTGTAGAACGGAACCAGTCTCAAAATTGGGTCCGTTATGTAGCAATGTTGGGAAAACCCAATTTGTGCAAGTTGACTGGTTAGTTGCTTCAGAGAAAGTTTGAATGACGGCACAGTTTAGTAAACGTTCAGTTGCTATGAATCGTGAGCCAGGCATGGAATTCCCTGCTTTTTCATTGCGTGGTGTGGGTGCATATTATTTGGGAGATATCAGGTTCTGTGATACACTTAGTTTAATGGCGGGAGATGAAACTCGAATACCAAACTAATACTTCAGTCTGGCCACTAAAACAGGGTTTCTAACCTGGGTTACGCTTGTGATACGTGATTCCTACTGGGACAGTACACAATTTTAGACTGTTATTGAACTTACCATAACCAATGGAAATAAGGAAGACCAGGATAACGAATATCGAAACTGAAACATAAAATGAAATTGTGAATACAAATATTGACTAATCAGCCATTAAGACCGAATTGTTACAGAGAGAATAATTTGTAGCAGAGCTAAATTTTATTATATCATCAGGTACGGTATATGGTGATGGAGATTTCCTAAGATTTCATAATATTTACTTAATTGTAATTTTTAAAAGAAATGTTGAATAAAGGGAACTTCAGCCATTGAGCTCAAATTATTGCAAAGAGGGTATTTTGTAGCAGAGATAAATCTATTACGATGGAAACGCTCGTGGCATTGTTAAATGTCGCAACTAACGTTATATGTCGTAAGACTGACGTTAAATGTCGCAACCAATTTAAATGTCGCAAAATTATCAGCCACTAAATGCCGCACCTTTAACGCTAAATGTCGCAAGATTTGTACCACCGGTATATGTCGCAACTCCAACGCGAAATGTCGCACTGTTTTCTATCAGCGTAAAAACATGTATAGGTAAGTAATATAATCTTTATCACTTTCGTGAGTAATCCAAATCTCTTACAACGAAGTTGGTGTGTGTGGGTAGAGTGGAGGAGATTGCTACTGATATATTTTGAATCGCACGTCTATTGTTCTATGGTGGAGCGCTAGTCCAATGGTTATGTCGTTGGATAAGTATTCCAGGGGAACCTGATTGAATCCTTACTCGCGTCACTATTTCATGAAATTGTGAGCAAAACACCGACACCAAGGCTTTATCTCGCCCTTGACCAGTTTAGTAATATCTCCGTGTCGCCTATCAGTGTTCTATACTGGTTCTGTCAGTGGTTCAGTAATTATAATACGAAATATAACCACACATTCATATTGGGTAAATTCCTGGCTCTTTCTTATTTAAGACACAGTTTGTGGTTGATATACAATCTATAAAATCTGGTATAGGCATAATCGACGTTAGGATTTTGTGAATACCATTACATGTATTTCGTTTGTACTTGCTTTCGAATTTTAATTAAACAATTTAATATACATTTTTTTTTATCATTACTGGCGTATTTTTGTTTGTTTTGAGTTTAAACGTAAGGGTTGTTTTTTCAACAGTATTTCATTGGTGTTACGGCGGTAAATCAACCCAAGTGTGTTCCTATAGACACAGTGACGTAGATCAAATCGGTCACGAAGACCATAATGCGCACCGCTAAAGCCGGATTTGATGTTCTACGAGCTACTTTACTATTGAGCTCTCCATTATACATGTAGTATAGAGTCGTTAACAAACCACACAATTGTAGATAACAGAATTTATTGTATAAACTGACTCTGGTGACGCTCAGTTACTTGTATTGCAGATGATATGTCCGGAAATTCATTGTTAAATTTCAAACTAAAGTATTGCAGTTGCATATCAATTATATATTGATTCTCTGGCCTGCTTAGATTGTAAAATTAAGTTTGCGTGGATAAAGGCCAGGATGATGAAAGTTCATAGCATAGAATTATTTTTGTTTATATCTTCCCCCCAGGAGTTCTTGTATTGCATACATCGTTATAATGAAGGTCTGATCGGGTAGACTGAAGTTAGATTGACATTCGTATTTCGTCTAAACTTGCAACTTACCCTAACTTAAACTTCTCAGACCCAAACGTTAAAGAGGTACATACTTAATCTGTAGTACGGACACCTCTCCCTATTGGGTCCGTTAAATAGCAATGTTGGGAAATTGCATTTAAGCACGTTGATTGGTCAGTTGCTTCAACTGAAAGTTCAAATGACGTCATAGTTTGGTAAGCGTTCAATTGCTATGAATTGTGGAACAGGCATAGAATTCCCTGCAATTTCATTAGTGGTTAATATACCTGGTTCGGGAGGTATCAGGTTCTTGGACATACTAGTTACATACTTTAATATCAAAAGACGGAAAACGAATATCAAACTAACTTGCAACGGCTCTCTGGGTTCTTTAGTTCCTAATCAGTACTTACAGCTCTACTTTAGTGCGTTTTGTGCCGTAAAACACAAATGAAATTATATTGCTAGCAATTCATAACTTCCCCTCACGATACCAGTAGACGAATGACCTTTCTACACAATGCCAAAGGTCAAAACATCATTTGTTAGAGTTTAGGGTTATAAATGTATAAAGGGACATAAAAGGGTATTCTCGCTACAGGATCGAACACCGATATACAGAAAAAAAAACAAGCCCGACTTACTGCGCTATTGAGTGACATGATCAACGTCAAGTGATCAACAATCTTGATTCCATCGCATAAATACATATTTTAACTTATATATAGGATAAACCGATGTTTGATACAGGCACTGTCCATTTAAATTGATCAAATGACTTTGGTTTTTCTTACGGTGAGACTCCACTAAATTGAAACGGTAAGTGAACCGGTGGTTTGAGAACGACATCTTTGTAGTCGAACCAGAAATATATAGTTCGATCATTCTTTAGTCAAACTATAGTCAAAATATAGACACCATGGTTGTCTGGTTGAACTGCCTCATATTCGGTGTGATGATTCACTTATTTTGCCAAGCACATAATAAACAAATTGGTTTATGGGTACATACGTTTATGGTTTACACACCTTCATATGCAACAGCTGCTGTATTTGTATTTGTTTACCCCTTTAAATCAATGCCAGTTATAAGTAGATACTCTAAAGCAAAGAGCTAAATGCCATTTCCAGCGATTGTTTGCCTAATAATGAATGCAAATTAAGTCATACATCAGACGGGTGGCCGAACATACACTTATTACAAACCTGACAGACAATCAGACCGCACCGCACCGCACCGCACCAGACTTCACAACATCAGATGGCAAGCTCAAAATATCAAAATAACATATCCTTTCATCTTTATTTTAGATGATACGACTATATCAATCGTTGCAATTTTACTATATTTTTGCACTAATAAAACTGCGACATTTACCGTTGGGGTTGCGACATATACCAGTGATACAAAACTTGCGACATTTAGCGTTAAAAGTGCGACATTTAGAGACAGGTGATTTTGCGACATTAGCTTTGCTTGTGACATTTAACACCAGTCTTGCGACATATAACGTTAGTTGCGACATTAAACGTCGGTGTGACATTTAACGTTGTCCAAACGTTTTCGTCATAGATAGTATTTTAAAATAAAGTACAGTAGAACTTCGATGACTCGAACCCGACAGGACGGGACAAAATATTTCGAATTAAGGGTTGTTCGAGCCAAGCATTGTTTAACATCGAAATTTTTCAGTTATCGAAATTTATATAAAACTTAAGAGTTAATATTTAACTTTCAGCCATAATGGCTTATATTTACAGAAAATTGATAAATTAATAACATAACTATGATGGTTAAATTGTATTTAACCAATAATTACTAATTTTATTTACTTCTCTGATAACTTTATTTTCATGTTTTCACTATACTGTTGTAATATTTGTGTTGGCTATTTACACACAAGTTTGTGCCTAATAAAATATTTATTTGTTAGTTTAGTTTATACTAATATATTTTAGCTCGATTGCAATGAAAGCTCAGAGCTATATGAACCGCTCTCAAGTTCGCTTTCTAGGTAGAACTAGTACTGAGTGTTTTATGAGAGACATCGGGTCGAGCTGGGGATCGAACTCGCAACCACTGACATGAGCGGTCAACACTCTTTCCATTACACTACCGCCCCTTTTGTTTGTTTGTTTGTTTTGTTAGTTATTTACATTGATGACGTCACTCATTGAACGATCACGTCAGTATGCTAATATCGATTATGAAGTATTTGTATTTTTTAAATATCTGGATTGGGTAATTTTGGAACAAATAACGTCAACATCAGGTCAATGGCGTCCATAACATCGTCGACCTCTAAACAAGCATTACATGTATCTATTTGGCCGACTTTTTTTCTTCATAACATATACATTTAGAGAGGAATGAGAGATTAGGAAGTGCTTGCTGCAACAAATACAAATATTATGGTTGCAAAAACAGATGACATACATATATATATATATATATATATATATATATGGAGATAATTATTTGTGAATAACCAAGACATAAATGTACAGACCAGATTACGGCGAATGCGCCTAGCTACAATGTAAACCATAGATACAATATCAAGGCCTCTGCCAAACCAATAAATTTGGTGTCGACCATGACTTATATACTATGGAATTACATGCAACACATCTGGACAGGGTGGACAAATTTACATACATGGAGTGATAGCTTTATATGAGTAGGATCCAGTTAAGGATTCATGACTACTCACATGCTTTATAAAGGACAGATTTATAAACCCGTTAGATCATATAGATACAGTGAATTCATATATATTTAACTTCATAAAGGGAGATAATATATATGTCAAGCGTCCGTATTATGAATATGAATTTCAGACTAGAAAATAAAGATGGCTCCATTGCTAGGTCATATATATTGTGGTCACCGAGTTTGTTGGTGTTTTTAGTGTGCTGACACAATATTTCTTTCATTTTCGACTGCTTTCATCATATCAAATAAACAAACATACCATCATTACGTAACAACAAGCTGAACAGTAAAAGAAGAAGGTTCACTCACGTTTTGCCATTTTGTTCTGCCTTTGTTGTATCTCGTTTAAAATGTCCTGTTGGAAGGAGCACTCATATCTATGACATTATATTTGAACTTCCCAGTCGATCTAGTACACATATATGTCAACAATCGTTTATCCACTGATAAAGTCTATATATCATAAATGCTTTTAGAAGTAAACACTGCATTCTTATCAGTCCGAGGACGCTTCGGTGCATGATTATATGCTTACAGTAGAACAAATTATAACACAATCTAACATTGCAATGGGTTCAAAAATTGTTTAGTAATGCAACACCAAATGGCATTGAATAATTTTAGCACGGATTTAAGCCTTGGGATCACCAGAGGGCGCTTTTAACATTTTGTTCTTAGCCAATTGCCCATTTTATCACGTTCACCTCAAATAAGAATTTCTAAATACGGGATGGCGACTGCCTTATTATATCTAATAATAGATTTGAAGACAGCGTCGGAACGCAAACTTTTAAAAATATTAGATAGTGACTTGTTTTTTTTTGAAAACTACCACGATTATACGTCATGCATGTTTTCACATCATGTTATTTACGGAGGATGAAATTCGGTGCCATGCTTGTTTTCAATATAAGCCAGCATGTCGTGTATGTTTTCTACTTCTGGTTATTTATGAAGGATGTCAATATAAGCCAGCATGTCATGTATATTTTCTACTTCTGATTAGTTATGAAGGATGTCAATATAAGCCAGAATATCGTGCAGGTTTTCTTCTTCTGCTTAGTTATGAAGGATGTCAATGTAAGCCAGTATGTGTTTCACTTCTGGTTACTTATGAAGGATGTCAATAGAAGCCAACATGTCATGTATATTTTCTACTTCTGGTTAGTTATGAAGGATGTCAATATCAGCCAGCATGTCGTGCATGTTATCCACTTCTGGTTAGTTATGTAGGATGTCATTATAAGCCAGCATGTCATGTATGTTTTCTTCTTCTGTTTAGTTATGAATGATGCCAATATTACCCAGAATGTCATGTATGTTTTCTACTTCTGGATAGTTATGAAAGATGTCAATATAAGCCAGCATGACATGTATGTTTTTCACTTCTGGTTAGTTATGAAGGGTATCAATATCAGCCAGCATGTCGTGCATGTTTTCCACTTCTGGTTAGTTATGTAGGATGTCATTATAAGCCAGAATGTCATGTATGTTTTCTACTTCTGTTTAGTTATGGAGGATGTAAATATAAGCCAGCATGCCGTGTATGTTTTGAACTTCTTGTTAGTTATGAAGGATGTCATTATAAGCCAGAACGTCATGTATGTTTTCTACTCCTGTTTAGTTATGAAGGATGTTAATATAAGCCAGCATGCCGTGTATGTTTTGAACTTCTTGTTAGTAATGAAGGATGTCATTATAAGCCAGCATGTCATGTATGTTTTCTACTTCGGGTTAATTATGAAGGATGTCATTATAAGCAAGCATGTCATGTATGTTTTCCATTTCTGGTTTGTTATATGGGATGTCATTATAAGCCATCATGTCAAGTATGTTTTGCCACTTCTGGTTAGTTTTAACGGATGTCAATATAAGCCAGCATATCATGTACGTTTGTCACTTCCGGATAGTTATGAAGAATGTCATTATAAGCCAGCAAGTCATGTATGTTTTTCACTTCTGGTTACTTATGAAGGATGTCAATAGAAGCCAGCATGTCATGTATATTTTCTACTTCTGGTTACTTATGAAGGATGTCAATAGAAGCCAGCATGTCGTGCATGTTTTCCACTTCTGGTTAGTTACGTCTTGTACGTTTATCTCTTCTGGATAGTTATTGCGACAAAGTTTATGTTGTCATTTTGTTCAGTAAAGATATTGTTATCATAAACAACTATTACACCAGTATAAATTTATGTAATGTAATTCTATTTAATAAATCAGAGACATAGTTAGATAGAAAAGTTAGAGATAGTTTAAGAAGAGAAAATGTGGACTCAAAAAAAATATAATGTATGACAATATATTGATATATTATATATCAATTTTCCACTCAAACAGACTAAACTGTAATATATTGTAACACAACAACTAGTAGCATATATCATAAAATGTTAGATTTTATGTTACTTCTGCACTGTATAATTGTTTTATATTTCTTATAATTTATGCACTTCACATCTTCATAGAATAAATGCTATATCATAGCATATCTAGTCGTGGAATTTCACGTCACCATGGAATCTATATACGTCGTGTATCCAAGAATATAATTATATATCAACTGTTTGTCACGTCTCAGAGTTCCATTCTCTAACACGCTGACGTTTTGGAAATTCTTGTCCACCATAGAATCAATATGTACTCATCTTGGTGCTTCGTAATTTTATGGTCTACAAATCGACATTCCATCTATTCTTCACCAAGACCAAAAAGGAGGAGATATTTCTATAATTAAAAGGAAATTGCTTTTACTTTATAGAAAAGGTATTGATGAATTTAATAATAATTTTCCCGCGTAAATCGTATTTACATATCAATATTGTATTACATCGCAAAATATATTTGAATTTATGCGATACCTAATATAAGACAAAAACATAATTCCAGCAATATTAAATATTAACAATGTTTCACTCACCAAACTTCACTAGAATTCTTGATTATCAACTTCATATCATCATTCTCGCCTCATCTTGCATTCAACTTCACTTCAACAAATCATTTTCCTATCTCTATGTAATGTCCCAGACCTTTATGCAACACAACACATCTTCCTCTCTCAAATAACCAATACAACTGACCCTTTTATACTGTGCAGTCTACATATAAAAAGTCTTCACTATCATTTATGTAATTAATGTACCTATACAGAAAAAGTATTGTTAAAGCTTAAGAGTTATGTGTAGTCATTGTATGTGTAAAAATGTTAACCTTGTTACAGTTATGAAGGATGTCAATATAACCCAGCATGTTATGTATGTTTTCTACTTCTGATTAGTTATGAAGGATGTCAATATGAGCCAGAATGTCATGTATGTTTTCTATTTCTGGTAAGTTATGAAGGATGTCATAATAAACCAGCATGTCATGTATGTTTTCAACTTCTGGTTAGTTATGAAGGATGTCAATATGAGCCAGCATGTCGTGTATGTTTTCAACTTCTTGTTAGTTATGAAGGATGACAATATAAGCCAGCATGTCATGTATGTTTTCTACTTCTGGCTAGTTATGAAGGATGACAATATAAGTCAGAATGTCATATATGTTTTCTACTTAGGGTTAGTTATGAAGGATGTCATTATAAGCCAGCATGTCATGTATGTTTTCCACTTCTGGTTAGTTTGTAGGATGTCATTATAAGCCAGCATGTCATGTATATTTTTTTCCACTTCTCGTTAGTTATAAAGGATGTCAATATAAGCCAGCATGTCATGTATATTTTCTACTTCTGGTTAGTTATGAAAGATGTCAATATTAGCCAGCATGTCGTATGTTTTCAACTTCTGGCTAGTTATGAAGGATGTCATTACAAGCCAGCATGTCATGTATGTTTTCTACTTCTGTTTTGTTATGAAGGATGTCATTATAATTCATCATGTCGTGTATGTTTTTTATTTCTAGTTAGTTATGAAGGTGTCATTATAAGCTAGCATGTCATGAATGTTTTCTACTTCTGGTTAATTATGAAGGATGTCAATATAAGCCAGAATGTCATGTATGTTTTCTACTTCTGGTTAGTTATGAAAGGTGTCATTATCAGCCAGAATGTCATGTATGTTTTCTATTTCTGGTAAGTTATGAAGGATGTCATAATAAACCAGCATGTCATGTATGTTTTCTACTTCTGGTTAGTTATGAAAGATGTCAATATCAGACAGCATGTCATGTATGTTTTCAACACCTGGTAAGTTATAAAAGATGTCATTATAAGCCAGCATGTCATGTATGTTTTTCTTTCATTGGTTATTTATGCAGGATGTCAATATAATTCAGAATATTATTTTTTTCTACTTCTGGTTTACTTATGAAGGATGTCAATATAATTCTTCATGTCGTGTATGTTTTCTATTTCTGGTTAGTTAAAAAGGGTGTTAAAAAGTCATCATGTCGTGTATGTTTTCCACTTCTGTTTTGTTATGAATGATGTCAATATAAGCCATAATGTCATGTATGTTTTCCCTTTCTGGTAAGATATGAAGGATGCCATTATAAGCCATCATGTCATGAATGTTTTCCACTTCTGATTAGTTATGAAGAATGTCAATATAAGCCAGCATGTCGTGTATGTTTTCTACTTCTGTTTATTTATGACGGATGTCAAGATAAGCCAACATGTCGTGTATATTTTTACCTTATGTTTTGTTATGAATGATGGCAATATAAGCCAGTATGTCATGTATGTTTTCCAGTTCTAGTTAGTAATGAAGGATGTCATTATAAGCCAGAATGTCATGTATGTTTTCTACTTCTGGTTAGTAATGAAGGATGTCATTATAAGCCAGAATATGACGTATGATTTCTTCTTCTGTTTATTTATGAAGGATGTCAATATAAACCAGCATGTCATGTATGTTTTCTACTTCTGGTTAGTTATGAATGATATCATTATAAGCCAGCATGTCTTCCACTTCTGGTTTGTTGTGAAGGGTGTCATTATATTCCAGTATGTCGTTTATGTTTTCCACTTCTGGTTAGTTATGAATGATGTCAATATAATCCAGAATGTCATGTATGTTTTCTACTTCTGGTTAGTTATGAAGGATATCAATATAAGCTAGCATGTCATGTATGTTTTCTACATCTGGTTAATTATGAAGGATGTCGTTATAAGCCAGCAAGTCAGTAAGTTTTTCACTTCTTGTTAATTATGAAGGATGTCAATATAAGTCAGAATATCATGTATGTTTTCTACTTCTGGTTTAATTATGAAGGATGTCATATAGTCAGAATGTCATGTATGTTTTCTACTTCTGCTTTAGTTATGAAGGATGTCATTATAAGCCAGAATGTCGTGTATGTTTTCCACTTCTGTTTTGTTATGAATGATGTCAATATAAACCATAATGTCATGTATGTTTTCCCTTTCTGGTAAGATATGAAGGATGTCATTAAAAGCCAGCATGTAGTGTATGTTTTCTACTTCTGGTTAGTTATGAAGGATGTCAATATAAGCCAGCATGTCATGAATGTTTTTTACTTCTGGATAGTTATGAAGGATGTCATTATAAGCCAGCCTGTCATATTTGTTTTTCTACTTCTGGTTAGTTATGAAGGATGTCATTATAAGCCAGCATGTCATGTATGTTTTCTTCTTCTGGTTAGTTAAGAAGGATGTCAATATAAGCCAGCATTTCGTGTATGTTTTTTACTTCTGGATAGTTATGAAGGATGTCAATATAGGCCAGAATGTCGTGTATGTCTTTTTACCTCTGGATAGTTACGAAAGATGTCAATATCAGCCAGAATGTCGTGTATGTTTTCTACTTCTGGATAGTTATGAAGGACGCAATATCAGTCAGCATGTCATGTATGTTTTTTACTTCTGGATAGTTATGAAGGATTTCAATATAAGCCAGAATGTCGTGTATGTCTTCTATTTCTGGTTAGTTATGAAAGATGTCAATATAAGTCAGTATGTCTTGTATGTTTTATACTTCTTGATAGTTATGAAGGATGTAAATTTAAGCCACCATGTCATGTTTGTTTCTCTTTCTGGTTAGTAATGAAAGATGTCATTATAAGCCATCAGGTCGTGTATCTTTTCTACTTCTGGTTAGTTATGAAGGATGTCAATAAAAGCCAGCATGTCGTGTATGTTTTATACTTATGTTCAGTAATGAACGATGTCATTATAAGCCAGCATGTCATGTATGTTTCTTTTTTTTGGTTAGTTATGAAGGATGTCATTATAAGCCAGCATATCATGTATGTTTTCTTCATCTGGTTAGTTTTGAAGGATGTCAATATAAGCCAGCATGTCGTGTATGTTTTTTACTTCTGTTTAGTTATGACGGATGTCAAGATAAGCCAACATGTCGTGTATATTTTCAACTTATGTTTTGTTATGAATGATGGCAATGTTAGCCAGAATGTCATGTATGTTTTCCACTTCTAGTTAGTAATGAAGGGTGTCATTATAAGCTAGAATGTCATATATGTTTTCTACTTCTGGTTAGTAATGAAAGATGTCATTATAAGCCAAAATATGATGTATGATTTCTTCTTCTGTTTATTTATGAAGGATGTCAATATAAACCAGCATGTCATGAACTTTTTCTACTTCTGGTTAGTTATGAATGATATCATTATAGGCCAGCATGTCTTCCACTTCTGGTTTGTTGTGAAGGGTGGCATTATATTCCAGTATGTCGTGCATGTTTTCCACTTCTGGTTAGTTATGAATGATGTCAATATAAGCCAGCATGTCATGTAAGTTTTTCACTTCTTGTTAATTATGAAGGATGTCAACATAAGTCAGAATGTGATGTATGTTTTCTACTTCTGGTTTAATTATGAAGGATGTCATATAGTCAGAATGTCATGTATGTTTTTCTACTTCTGCTTTATTTATGAAGGATGTCATTATAAGCCAGCATGTCGTGTATGTTTTATACTTCTGGATAGTTATGAAGGATGTCAATTTAAGCCTCCATGTCATGTTTGTTTCTCTTTCTGGTTAGTAATGAAAGATGTAATTACAAGCCATCAGGTCGTGTATCTTTTCTACTTCTGGTTAGTTATGAAGGATGTCAATACAAGCCAGCATGTCGTGTATGTTTTATACTTATGTTTAGTTATGAACGATGTCATTATAAGCCAGCATGTCATGTATGTTTCTTTTTCTGGTTAGTTATGAAGGATGTCAATATAAGCCAACATGTCATGTATGTTTTCTACTTCTGGTTAGTTATGAAGGATGTCAATATAAGCCAGCATATCATGTATGTTTTCTTCTTCTGGTTAGTTATGAAGGATGTCAATATAAGCCAGCATGTCGTGTATGTTTTCCACTTCTAGTTAGTAATGAACGATGTCATTATAAGCTAGAATGTCATATATGTTTGTTACTTCTGGTTAGTAATGAAGAATGTCATAATAAACCAGCATGTCATGTATGTTTTCTACATCTGGTTAGTTATGAAAGATGTCGTTATAAGCCAGCATATTTTCCACTTCTGGTTAGTTATGAAAGATGTCAATATCAGCCATCATGTCGTGTATGTTTTCAACACCTGGTTAGTTATGAAAGATGTAATTATAAGCCAGCATGTCATGTATGTTTTCACTTCTGGATAGTTACGAAGGGTGTCACTATAAGCCAGCATGTCATGTATGTTTTTCATTTCTTGTTAGTTATGAAGGATGTCCATATAAGTCATCATGTCGTGTATGTTTTCCATTTCTGTTTTGTTATGAATGATGTCAATATAAGTCAGAATGTCATGTATGTTTTCCCTTTCTGGTAAGTTATGAAAGATGCCATTATAATTCATCATGTCATGAATCTTTTCCACTTCTGGTTAGTTATGAAGGCTGTCAATATCAGCCAGCATGTCAAGTATGTTTTCTACTTCTCTTTATTTATGACGGATGTCAAGATAAGCCAACATGTCGCGTATATTTTCAACTTATGTTTTGTTATGAATGATGGCAATATAAGCCAGAATGTCATGTATGTTTTCCAGTTCTAGTTAGTAATGAAGGATGTCATTATAAGCCAGAATGTCATGTATGTTTTCTCCTTCTGGTTAGTAATGAAGGATGTCATTATAAGCCAGAATATGATGTATGATATCTTCTTCTGTTTATTTATGAAGGATGTCAATATAAACCAGCATGTCATGTACTTTTTCTACTTCTGGTTAGTTATAAATGATATCATTATAGGCCAGCATGTCTTCCACTTCTGGTTTGTTGTGAAGGGTGGCATTATATTCCAGTATGTCGTGCATGTTTTCCACTTCTGGTTAGTTATGAATGATGTCAATATAATCCAGAATGTCATGTATGTTTTATACTTCTGTTTATTTATGAATGATATCAATATAAGCCAGCATGTCATGTATGTTTTTTACATCTGGTTAATTATGAAGGATGTCATTATAAGCCAGCATGTCGAGTATTTTTTTCTTTTTCTGTTTAGTTATGAAGCATGTCATAATAAGCCAGCATGTCATGTAAGTTTTTCACTTATTGTGAATTATGAATGATGTCAATATAAGTCAGAATGTCATGTATGTTTTCTACTTCTGATTCAATTAAGAAGGATGTCATATAGTCAAAATGTCATGTATTTTATCTACTTCTGCTTTATTTATGAAGGATGTCATTATAAGCCAGCATGTCGTGTATGTTTTCTACTTCTGGTTAGTTATGAAGGATGTCAATATAAGCCAGCATGTCATGTATGTTTTTTACTTTTGGATAGTTAAGAAGGATGTCATTATAAGCCAGCATGTCATGTATGTTTTTTTCTTCTTGATTGTTATGAAAGATGTCAATATAAGCCAGAATGTCGTGTATGTTTTCTATTTCTGGTTAGTTATGAAAGATGTCAATATAAGTCAGCATGTCATGTATGTTTTCTACTTCTGGATAGTTATGAAGGATGTCAATTTAAGCCACCATGTCATGTTTGTTTCTCTTTCTGGTTAGTAATGAAAGATGTCATTATAAGCCATCATGTCGTGTATCTTTTCTACTTCTGGTTAGTTATGAAGGATGTCAATACAAGCCAGCATGTCGTGTATGTTTTATACTTATGTTTAGTTATGAACGATGTTATTATACGCCAGCATGTCATGTATGTTTTGTCCTTCTGGTTAGTTATGAACGATGTCATTTTAAGCCAACATGTCATGTATGTTTCTTCTTCTGGTTAGTTATGAAGGATGTCAATATAAGCCAGCATGTCATATTTGTTTTTCTACTTCTGGTTAGTTATGAAGGATGTCATTATAAGCATGCATGTCATGTATGTTTTCTTCTTCTGGTTAGTTATGAAGGATGTCAATATAAGCCAGCATGTCGTGTATGTTTTTTACTTCTGTTTAGTTATGACGGATGTCAAGATAAGCCAATATGTCATGTATATTTTCAACTTATGTTTTGTTATCAATGATGGCAATATAAGCCAGAATGTCATGTATGTTTTCCACTTCTAGTTAGTAATGAAGGATGTCATTATAAGCTAAAATGTCATGTATGTTTTCTACTTCTGGTTAGTAATGAAGAATGTCATAATAAACCAGCATGTCATGTATGTTTTCTACATCTGGTTAGTTATGAAAGATGTCATTATAAGCCAGCATATTTTCCACTTCTTTTTAGTTATGAAAGGTGTCAATATCAGCCAGCATGCCGTGTATGTTTTCAACACCTGGTTAGTTATGAAAGATGTAATTATAAGCCAGCATGTCATGTATGTTTTTTCCTTCTGGTTAGTTATGAACGATGTCATTTTAAGCCAACATGTCGTGTATGTTTTCCACTTCGGTTTTGTTATGAATGATGTTAATAAAAGCCAGAATGTCATGTATGTTTTCCCTTTCTGGTATGTTATGAAGGATGCCATTATAAGCCATCATGTCATGAATCTTTTCAACTTCTGGTTAGTTATGAAGACTGGCAATATCAGCCAGCATGTCAAGTATGTTTTGTTCTTCTGTTTATATATGACGGATGTCAAGATAAGCCAATATGTTGCGTATATTTTCAAATTATGTTTTGTTACGAATGATGGCAATATAAGTCAGAATGTCATGTATGTTTTCCAGTTCTAGTTAGTAATGAAGGATGTCATTATAAGCCAGAATGTCAATTATGTTTTCTACTTCTGGTTAGTAATGAAAGATGTCATTATAAGCCAGAATATGATGTTTGTTTATTCTTCTGTTTATTTATGAAGGATGTCAATATAAACCAGCATGTCATGCATGTTTTCTACTTCTGGTTAGTTATGAAGGATGTCATTATAAGTCAGCATGTCATGTATGTTTCCTTCTTCTGGTTAGTTATGAAGGATGTCAATATAAGCCAGCAAGTCATGTATATTTTTTACTTCTGTTTAGTTATGAAGGATGTCAATATAAGCCAGCATGTCATATATGTTTTTCACTTCTGGTTAGTTATGAAGGATGTCATTATAAGCCAGCAAGTCATGTATGTTTTCTACTTCTGTTTAGTTATGAAGGATGTCAATATAAGCCAGCATGTCATATATGGTTTGCATTCCGGTTAGTTATGAAGGATGTCATTATAAGCCAGCATGTCATTATTGTTTTGTTCTTCTGTTTAGTTATGAATGATGCCAATATAAGCCAGCATGTCATTATGTTTTATACTTATGTTTAGTTATGAACGATGCCATTATAAGCCAGAATTTCATGTATGTTTTCCACTTCTGGTTAGTTATGGAGGATGTCAATAGAAGCCACCATGTCATGTATTTTTTCTACTTCTGGTTAGTTATAAAGGATGTCAATATAAGCCAGCATGTCGAGTATGTTTTTCACTTCTGGTTAGTATGAAGGGTGTCATTATAAGCCAGCAT
>CM055905.1:4451061-4461061 GCA_029582155.1 Panopea generosa | reverse complement strand
AGTAGTAGTAGTAGTAGTAGTAGTAGTAGTAGTAATAGTAGTAGTAGCAGCAGTTGTAATAGTATTGGAAGTAGTAGCAGTAGTACTAGTAGTAGTAGTAGTAGTAGTAGTAGTAGTAGTAGTAGTAGTAGTAGTAGAAGTAGTAGTAGTAGTAAGCGTAGTAGTAGTAGTAGTTATTGTTGTAGTAACAGTAGGTAGTAGCGGCAGAAGTAGTAATAGTTTCAGTAGTGGTAGTAGAAGTAGTAGCAGAAGTTGTTGTATTAGAAGAAGGAGTAATAGTAGTCGTGGTAGTAGTAGAAGTAGTAGTAGTGATAATTTACGACATTCCCAGATAATTTATGACACTCCTGATAATTTCCGACATTCCCTGAACATTTACGACATTCCCAGATAATTTATGACAACCCCTGATAATTTACGACATTCCCTGATAATTTATGACACTCCCTGATAATTTCCGACATTCTCTGAACATTTACTACATTCCCTGATAATTTATGACACTCCCTGATAATTTCCGACATTCTCTGAACATTTACTACATTCCCTGATAATTTATGACACTCCGTGATAGTTTACGATATTCCCTGATAATTATTGACACTCCCTGATAATTTATGACACTCCGTGATAGTTTACGATATTCCCTGATAATTATTGACACTCCCTGATAATTTCCGACATTCCCTGAACATTTACGACATTCCCTAATCATTTACGACACTTCCTGGTGATTTACGACATTCCTTGATAATTTCAACGTTATATTTCATTAGGCAACTGTTTGCGTTATTCGTATTAGAGTATATATCTTGTGTGCGTGCGTGCGTACGTGCAATGTACGTGCGATGTACGTGCGTGCGTGTTTGTGTGCGTGCGTGCGTAAAGGTTGTTTCCAGTTTCGTTATACATCATGCGCCCGCTTTATTTCAAAATATTATGTCATGTCGCAAAGGGACCATAACTCCACTAAAATTTGACTGACGTTGACAAATTTCGAACTGGATCTATATTTTGTCATTGTACAACTACACTACACGTCAAATTTTAATTCGATATAAGTTTCACTACACAGTTGCGTCTCTTGTTTGTCACGGTAGCAAAATACTTGCACTTAAAATAAGTAAAGCAAAAACTGGCATAGCATTAGCTGCAATTAGACACCACTGTGTTAAAAATGTGACTTTTACAGGATTTTAACGGATGCATTTATGAGCATTTGAGGACTTATTTTTTTTAAAAATCCTAGTGTGTCACTGCACTGTCTTTAAAAACCAAACAAGCTGGTCAACCTACCAGCTTTTGTGCATTTGTGTATGCAGATGCATTCCTACTACAAAAAGAATACTTAAGAAAAGATTCTATGTTATCGCGGAAATCCTAAAACCTTATTTTATATAGAACAACGAACAAAATGCAATTGTGTAGTGAGACCTTTATAACCCCTTTCAGAAGATATTCATAGGGAAAAAAATTGTCGAATAATTAAATTGAAAAGGGGTCATTACTCTTGTAAAAATTGACACTTTTTCTTTTGCAGATGAATATAAAGATGTATATGGTTGTAGACCACACAAACCTACCGATGGGCTTCTTGTTGAGACAACACAGTCCAGATGCATCCGGGTAACTAGGTTTGAACATACACGTTGTATCCGCAGAACACGTAGATCCTAAAATCGACCCGCATATGCCTTTTTGTCCGTGTTTACATACTGAAAATATACAATCGGATATTAAAGTTGCATCACCTATAACTTTCTGTCCAGTAATTGATGGGTAGTTTATTGAATCACAAAGAGGAAGGTCCCATTCGAAGATAATGGTTGATTCCGTCAGTGTAGTTTATCATATTGATGCGAAATTTGTTCGGCATTGTCCGTTTGATTCGTCAATGTTTTAGCATAACCCGATATTGGTCAATGAGTGACTTTACCGCGGGCCGCGATTTAGTATTTGGTTAAGAAAATTAAAGAATTGTACACTACAGAGACAAAATACAATATAAGTTACTGAGCAGAATATCAATAATGTAGGATGTTTGATATAAATGTGCAGTTCTAATGCTTAGATTGAAAAATATCAGCGATATGGGCAAGGAATTAGAGAAAATTCTATAGTTCCCGGCTACAGACGAGGCATATATTAAGAGAAACAATTAAAGATGCAGTCGTGTTTTAGGTACTCGAAAGACATGTATAGGAAACTTGCACCTCCTGACTAAATGTTGATAAAATAGCACACGAAGGATTAATTATTTGGCAAATTAATTATTCATAATTTATAGATCAATTGTACATAAACTGTAAAGTCGAATGTAAGGTTTGGAGGGAAATTTCTTGTAATTTTAGCTGCGGTATACATATTTTGTAATCAGAAGTACTTCAACCATTTAACACACATATTTTTAGGAATGGTATTGTTTTAATGAGAATTTCATTTTGCAATGTAAAAATCTTGATAAAATTTTGTGTTCCTGAGATGAATGGAAGTTAAGATAATTTAAAACGAGATATTGCGAGATTTTGCGTGAATACGCAAGCGTTCACAAAATCTCAGTCAATTGCTTTTCCTTCTCTATATATTCCCTTGGCTACTCTTGCGGATCATCGAAGCCGGGATGTAATTTACTATACAGAACCGAAAAAATATCGGCGATATGGGTGAATCCTCTCTAGATGTTGTATGTTAATGAAGTCAACCGCTAATATTCGGCTATAGATTGCATATCACTTAGATTTTAAGCTACACGTTGCTTTGAACAGTTATACAACTATATAACTGTACACTTTATATTTTCTGTTGTCGATATTCTTTACTAGAGCGTCGATAGTGATCAAGACTGTCGAACCTGCAGATTAAACAATAAATAACAGAAAACCGTCGCCTGAACGCATCCAGGTAAATAGTTACAAATTGCTTTCTCTTCCTACTTAAATTTGATAATCGTTTATTGTATGCGGGTAAAAGGACAACCCAGTAACACTTATTATGTATATAAGCATTAAACTGGCAAATTTCAGAGCAAAGAGTTGTTAGTGTTATTTGGTCTGGCTGACCTTTATAACTATTGTTAGGTGATGTTACATGTACATGAGAAAATGGAATTTCCAAAGAAGATTGTTGACCTGTTTGGTGTTTTTATTTTCGTAGCTTACACGTGCAGTCTCGGTAATTGAGCTGTAGAGAGAGTGTATGAGACAATAGTCTGGACGGCACTGCTGTCATGACATCTAGACAGTACAGTAAAACCTGTGTAAGCATTCACCTGTATTAAGCACCTACTTGTCTTAAGCAACCATATTTGTTATTTTCCATTGCTATGCTTTCAGAGCAAATTAACCTGTAATAAGTTACACCTGTCTTAAAAGGCCACTTTTACTCCTTTCCTTGACTGGCTGTTTAAGACAGGCTTGACTGTATAGTAATTACTGCATGAGTTCGTAACCATATGTCGCTGATAAATTATATAATGGCAAGGCTTGTTTGCATGCATGATTGCATTTTATGTTTTTTTCAGTGCTCATGTCGAATATGTCAGTGTTTTTTGTCTTGCTTTAACATTAAAACTTGATAAACATGTTTTGAATGACGTATATTGTATATGAAATCCGTCTTAGCTGGTCTTGCAAGAGTGCTCATGCATCCATGATAACTATTTAGAAAGCTTGTAAAACAGATAACATATGCTCGTCGATTGATGTGTGTGTGTGTGTGTGTGTGTGTGTGTGTGTGTGTGTGTGTGTGTGCGCGCGCGCGTTCGTGCGTGTGTGCGTGTTGCTCTTGTTGTTGTTGTTTGTGTTTATAAGGGTATTGGAATTATATAGTGTTAAGCGATGCTTTAGTTTATACTAATTTATTTTAGTCCGATTGCGATGAAAGCTCAAAGCTTATATGAACCGCTCTCGAGTCTGCTTCCTGGGTAGAACCAGTACTAAGTGTTGTTTTTATGAGAGGCATCGGATCGAGCAGGAGATCGAACCCGCAACATCTGGCATGGGCGGCCAACACACTACCGCCCCGCTTAAACGTTGCTTTCAAAACCTGGGCCTTTCCTCATCAATGATTTGAGTCTGAGAATCGGACTCAGACTAAACGTTGACATATTTGTAAAACCCAGTAAACATGCACTTATTGGTAAGAAAGATGATCCTGTAACATTTTCTGTTAAATAATCATTAAAACTACTAGATTCAGCAAATACATCTAGTAATCAGCTTGGTTAATAAGCGTTATTTGAATCTTAAATATTTTAGTCTAAATCTCAGACTCAAATATTAATAAATTTATGTCCAGTTCATTGAAATATATGATGCTGCACCCAAACAGACATATGCGACATCACCACACCCAAACAGACACATGTTACGATACCACACCCAAACAGACATATGTTTCGATACCACAATCAAACAGACATATGAAACGATAACACACCCAAACAGACATATGTTATGATACCACACCCAAACATATATATGTTACGATATCACACCAAAACAGACATATGTTACGATACAACCCCTAAACAGACATATGTTATAATACCACACCCAAACATATATATATGTTACGGTATCACACCAAAACAGATATATGAAACGATATCACACCAAAACATATAAATGTCACCATACAGCACCCAAACAGACATATGTTACGATACCGCACCAAAACAGAAATATGTTATGATACCACACCCAAATAGATATACACGTTACGATACCACAACTAAAAATACCACAACCAAACATATATATGTTATGATACAACACCCAAACAGACAAATGTTACAATACCACACTCAAACAGATACATGTTACGATACCACACCCAAACAAACGTATGTTACAAAACCACAACCAAACAGACATATGTTACGAGAGAACACTCAAACAGACAAATGTCACGATAACACACCCAAACATATATATGTTATGATACCACACCCAAACAGACATATGTTACGATACCACACTCAAAGAGATATATGTTATGATACCACACCCAAACAAATATACATTACGATACCACACCCAAACAGACATGTTACGATACCACACCAAAACAGACATATGTTGCGATACCACACCCAAACAGATATATGTTACGATACCACAACTAAAAACAGACATATGTTACGATACCATACAAAAACAGATATATGTTACGATACCACCTCAAACAGACATATGTTACGATACCGCACTCAATCAGACACATGCCATGATACCACACCCAAACAGATAATGTTACGATATCACAACCAAACAGACATATGTTATGATACCACACCGAAACATATATATGTTACGATACCAACCCCAAACAGACATATGTTACGATACCACACCAAAACAGATATATGTTACGATACCACACCCAAACAGACATATGTTACGATAACACACCCAAACAGATATATGTTATGATACCACATCCAAACAGACATATGTTACGATACCACAACTTAACAGACATATGTTACGATACTAAAACTAAAAATACCACACCCAAACAGATATCTGTTATGATACTTCACCCAAACAGATATATGATACGATACAACATCCAAACATACATAATTATGTTACGATTCCACACCCAAACAGATATATGTTACGAAACCACACCCAAACAGATATATGTTACATTACACACCAAAACAGATATATGTTACATTACACACCAAAACAGATAATGTTACGATGCCAAATCCAAAAAGATATGTGACCATACCACATCCGAACAGATATATGTTACGATACCACAACTTAACAGACATATGTTACGATACCAAAACTAAAAATACCACACCCAAACAGATATCTGTTATGATACCACAACCAAACTGATATATGTTTCGATACAACATCAAAACAGACATAAATATGTTACGATTCCATACCCAAACATATACATGTATATGTTACGATACCACACCTAAACAGATATATGTTACAATACACACCCTAACAGATATATGTTACGTTACCACACCCAAACAGATATATGTTATGATACACACCCAAACAGATATATGTTACAATACACACCCAAACAGATATATGTTACAATACACACCCAAACAGATATATGTTACAATACACACCCAAACAGATATATGTTACAATACACACCCAAACAGATATATGTTACGATACACACCCAAACAGATATATGTTACAATACACACCCAAACAGATATATGTTACAATACACACCCAAACAGAAATATGTTACGATACACACCAAAACAGATAATGTTACGATGCCAAATCCAAAAAGATATATGTTACAATACACACCCAAACAGATATATGTTACGATACACACCCAAACAGATATATGTTACAATACACACCCAAACAGATATATGTTACGATACACACCAAAACAGATATATGTTACGATACACACCCAAACAGATATATGTTACAATACACACCCAAACAGATATATGTTACGATACACACCCAAACAGATATATGTTACAATACACACCCAAACAGATATATGTTACAATACACACCCTAACAGATATATGTTACGTTACACACCCAAACAGATATGTGTTACAATACACACCCAAACATATATATGTTACAATACACACCCTAACAGATATATGTTACGTTACCACACCCAAACAGATATATGTTACAATACACACCCTAACAGATATATGTTACGTTACACACCCAAACAGATATATGTTACAATACCACACCCAAACAGATCTATGTTACAATACACACCCAAACATATATATGTTACAATACACACCCAAACAGATATATGTTACGATACACACCCAAACAGATATGTGTTACAATACACACCCAAACAGATATATGTTACAATACCACACCTAAACAGATCTATGTTACAATACACACCCAAACATATATATGTTACAATACACACCCAAACAGATATATGTTACGATACACACCCAAACAGATATGTGTTACGTTACCACACCCAAACAGATATATGTTACAATACACACCCAAACAGATATATGTTACGATACACACCCAAACAGATATGTGTTACAATACACACCCAAACAGATATATGTTACAATACCACACCCAAACAGATATATGTTACAATACACACCCAAACATATATATGTTACAATACACACCCAAACAGATATATGTTACGATGCCAAATCCAAACAGATATATTTTACAATACACACCAAACAGATATATGTTACGATAACACACCCAAACAGATATATGTTACGTTACCACACCCAAACAGATATATGTTACAATACACACCCAAACAGATATATGTTACGATACACACCCAAACAGATATGTGTTACAATACACACCCAAACAGATATATGTTACAATACCACACCCAAACAGATCTATGTTACAATACACACCCAAACATATATATGTTACAATACACACCCAAACAGATATATGTTACGATGCCAAATCCAAACAGATATATGTTACAATACACACCCAAACAGATATATGTTACGAAACCACACCCAAACAGATATATGTTACGATATCACACCCAAACAGATATATGTTACGATACCACACCCAAACAGATATATGTTACAATACCACACCCAAACAGATCTATGTTACAATACACACCCAAACATATATATGTTACAATACACACCCAAACAGATATATGTTACGATGCCAAATCCAAACAGATCTATGTTACAATACACACCCAAACAGATATATGTTACGATGTCAAACCCAAACAGATATATGTTACAATACACACCCAAACAGATATATGTTACAATACACACCCAAACAGATATATGTTACGATATCACACCCAAACAGATATATGTTACGATATCACACCCAAACAGATATATGTTACGTTACCACACCCAAACAGATATATGTTACAATACACACCCAAACAGATATGTGTTACAATACACACCCAAACAGATATATGTTACAATACACACCTAAACAGATATATGTTACGATATCACACCCAAACAGATATATGTTACAATACACACCCAAACAGATATATGTTACGCTACCGCACCTAAACATATTATGCATTTCAGACCTACAGCTTTCCTTTAAATGCTGAACGCCATTCAATGAATTTCTTTCATCATTTCTCAAAAAACAGAACCATTTTTTCGAATCGTATTGCCGATTGTAACAATGTTTACCTTTTTTAAAACAAAGCATGACCATTGTCTGATATTTATTACTATGTCAAAAATGGTATTCAACGTGCTACTTCAGTAAGGGAATTTGATATCGCTGGTAAATTATGTAATAATCAATTTTAACAAAAAAGAAAAAATTCTTGTGAATTATTGTGGATTTAGGTAGATTCTTGTGAATTCTTGTATAAATGGCGGATTCTTGATAATTTAGTGGACTCGGTTGACTATTGTGATTTTGTATGGATTTGGGTGGAATATTGTGAATTATTGTGGATTTAGGAGGATTTTTGTGAATTTAAGTGGACTTTTGTGAATTATTGTGGATATAGGAGGATTTTTGTAAATTTTGGTGGTTTATTGTGAATTATTGTGGATTAAGATGGTAGATTATTCGTGGATTATTTGTAACTTATTCGAATTATTGTGGATTTTGGAGGAATCTTGTGAATTATTGTGGATTTAGTGGACTCATGTGGATAAGGTAGGTTTGGAATGGGTTCTTGTAAAATCATGTTGATTGGGGTGGATATGGCTAGATTCTTATAAATTCTTATCAATTTGGGCGCAGTGAAGTTGATTCGTGCGAATTTAGAAGTTTAGTAAAGCCGCTTTACGTATTCGAAGAATGAAAAAGCAACGGATTGATATTTATTCATTTATTTCACAATTTTATCGTGAGCGGATTATTAGAAATATTCAATTTTGTTATTTCATCCCAACACTTTGAGTAATACGATTATTACTATAAGTAAACTTACCCCTTTCTATACAGCATATACCTCTTTTACTTCCCGGTAGCGTTTTACATGTGTATCCAGGTTTGCACTTTCTTTTTACTAACGACCACTCATGATTATAACATGTCCCACCAGGTGCTCCAAACTCACACTCTATACAAAGATTTAAATGATAACATAAAATACAATAATGATTACATAAGTTGTTATTAATCGTTCAATGAGTACTAATTCAGTACATTTTTTATTGACACACCCAGGGTAAGAAATTCATTATTTTTTTTACCAAATGTTTAATTATATTTTAAGAACAAATAATGAAAAAAATAAAAAATGTACTGAATTAGTACTCATTGAACGATTAATAACTTTCGTGCTTTTTTTTGTACGCCGCATCCAGTATTTCAGTTAAAGGGGGTGGGAGTACATTAAGGATGCGCAACACAAAATCTGGACGAGCACACCTTTTTCCAGTAGAAATATAGTTGATTTTAATAAAACATGGGAGTTTGAGGGGTGGGGGAGGAGATGCGCCGAGTTGTTTTTAAAAGAGTAGATCCACCATTGTGCTGCGTCCTTGTTCAATCTGATTACCCTGCTAGTTTACGATTTGATGAAATTCTACAGAAATGACATTGTCAATGTCACATGGATCGTGTTCCGCCGACATTTATTTAACCATGGAACTTAAAAACTTAAATTGTTACTTGTCACATGCGCATTGCTGATTTTAAATGTCTGCATGTTGCAAGTGCTAAGTTAAGATAGGATGAAATAATAAGATGTTAAGCGGAAGATACGGATCCTGTCTAGGAACCTCCGTGACTGAGTGGTCCAACGCGCTGTCTCATGATCGCCTACCTCTCGCCCTGGTCGTGGGTTCGATCCCAGCGGCGGTCCAAACATTATGTGAGGAAGTTTTCTAGTTAAGCCCTGCTTGCCGAAGGACGATATGGTTCTTCTAGGCTTCACTCAAGTTCACAATTAAACTGGTTCCACAGCTGTGCCAATCCATCAAATACAAGTAAATATTGATGGCTAATTAGGCTACCTGGATCAGGTCTTA